>JAMPIV010007987.1:0-92191 GCA_024509875.1 Oreohelix idahoensis
AAGAAATGATAGACCAACAGTTAGATCTTATCCCTCGAGGTATGCCCACAGTCCTGTTGGAAGAAAGTGATAGCCCCAAGGAAACAAGGATACATAGGATTAGGCCTAATATTTCCCCTTCTTAAGGGATGGACAGATTTGATATCTCTGCTCTATTTTAAGGGAAATATGATTAGCAATACTTACATACAGAAAGTTAAGATAGCAAAATGGGTGCCCAATTACAACAATAAAAAAATCACTCCGTCCTGCATTCACTTTATTCATTCAGCCGAGCACACGTGCACATGTTCATACTCACAGCTTAGATAGCCACTTCTGGTAATACAATTTTTAGGACATTCACCTACAGACTCGTCAAGGGCAGTCTTTTGACCAAGAAATCCCCAGTTCCAAAAAGACAGGATGAATTCTCTGCTTCCGGGAACGACTCCTTGGGTGTTCTTCGAAACTCTGTCGGAATGTTACTGACGTTAATATGTTACTTGCCACAACGGCTAAATTTGTACATAAAGTTTGTGCAGAAAAATCTGATCTGGCTCAAAGGCCCAGTATAAAACATTTAGTCTTTAATAAACCCCGTTAGTAACAGTTGTACTCTGTCTATTAATGAAGCCACACGCACTGTCAGACAGGTGTTAACTTGTAAACCCACGTGGTTAAAAAGATAAAAATGTTTGTTTCTCACAGGTATGTCTCTGTACTAAACGCTGGCAAAGTTTGGGTACCACAGTATTCACTGAATAGGGAAGAAAAACCACAAATAAAATACTTATACATGCTACGTACTCGGATTATAACTTACATTTTTAAACTGCAAGCGTACCGCTTGACTTATCATTTAAACTTTCCCGTGAAATACGTTATATACATAAAATCAATCATCATGAATTAGGAATACCTACGTGTTTCGTCACCACTCATGAAGTATCTAGCATTATAAGTTACAGTAGTTAGAAAAATTTATTCTCGTCTGATTATTTTAGCAGTAAAATTAAATTTCTCAATAGCCGACTGAGTTAAAGCTAGAAATATAATTTCTGTTTTCCACTGTAACTCGTCACTATAAAATAATACAGACTATACAAATTAAACGCTCTGCACCAAATCTAACTAGTGAAATAAAATAAGCGATTTAACACTTTAAACACTTTACAAAATACTAGATATATAATATAAGATTTACCTCAACACAGAACTACTAAGAACTTAAACCACTTCGACCAAACCAAATGCCATCTCTATTAATAGAGATTCTTAGGAATCGAACGAAGGCTTGTTCTAGTCTTGACTGCGAAGTTACTGAGTGAAAATGAAATCTAACTCCCTCCAGTATATATGAAACACCAGACAAAGAGGTACGCTATTTCCATAAACTATGCAATAGCCTCCCCTTTCCTTAACACCTTACGTTTAACACCTAAACGCATGCCGTAACTGCCACCTACTGACCGAGAGGGCGCGTGTCAGTTGCGAATCTCAGACAACTCGTCTCCAGTGCAGAAGCAGTTTTTCACACCTCCCCGAGAAACTCATCCTGAGAACCATAACTGACACTTTGCTTTCTCGCACCTTACGCCAAAACTGGCCTTGGGGCGTGAGTGTCATATCACCTGACACTGAGAATCTACCTTGGAAACTACATGTCAGATGCAAACTACCAGACAAATGTCTCCTCATCATGTCTGACGGAGTGAATTCTCACACTTCAGGCCCAGAAACTTAGCCGAAGAAACACTGTCCCAGGGGAAACTGTAGACAGCTGTCTGCTCCCCTGTCTGACGGAATGCATTCTAACACTCTGCGTCTCGTGTAGGGGCTGACACGTTACGTCAATACTGCGTTCTCAGTTTTGAGAAAAGAGACAGGTAAACGTTAGAATGAGAAAATAGTAATGTATATAGTCGCAAACGAACGAATGCGAAAAACACGAAAAGGATAAAAGAGTGATAATAAATAGAGGATACGGGTGAAAGAAAAAGAAGAAGATATAGGCAATTTAATGATCATAAAACCTATGTGACAATATATATATATACACACACATAATATCAAGGCACATTCTGAACGATCTTTGACTTCTGACTGACGCCTTTTTTGCTGGAATATCACCTTTGGCATCATTAATTTTTCTTCTTTGACAGAGTACACGCCTGCATTTGTTTTCCAGTGATTGTCTTCTTTAGTTCTGGAGCGCTCCTTTGTTGGGCTTAATGTACTTATTTTTGTTGTAGTTTACAGCCGGACTGTGTGATATTTGCCACTTTCGGCAGGCATACCCGGCTCAGAAAGCATTGTTATTCGTACTTGCTTTCTTTAGTCATAGACTGTCCCCAACCTTCCTACCAGGCAGCAAGTGGTTTGACATCAATTCTCCTTCCACTAAACCTGTGGCCACCCAAGGCGTACTACCCTCATCTACCCGAAAAATTCAGGAATTAGGATCCTAGAGGCTTATCTGTTCTCCTTCTCCTGGTTGTTAAAACTGCGCCGCCACAAGAGGGCCAGGATCTATGCTTATACTGACAGACTTACGCACATGTTACGCGCACAATGGAAGTGTTTATTGCGTAGAGCGCATCCTCTACTCCACTTCTAGCGGTGATAGCAATCCAGTTTTATATAAGACAGCGAATAACAAAGTTCTGAAGATATATATACATATATATATATATATATATATATATATATATATATATATATATATATATATATATATATATATATATATATATATATATATATATATATATATATATATATATATATGTGATGATGATGATTTGTCCATCGTATTCGATGAGTTCAATCGACATCTCTCGTAATACAGTTCGTTCTAAGAGGTTAAGTGGGTGCGCATATGGCTGATCAATCCAATGTGGGCAAGACAAGTTCTGTTGCATGACCGACATACAAGGCCCGAAGACAATACAGGCTGCACATCCATGCTTGACTTTCGAGCTGCACGTTTTTTTCTTGGCTACCCTCACACGGTTGGCCTTGCTGACTGCGACACCCGTTTTGATAGCGCCTCTCCAGGCTGTGCCAGTTGCTCCCAGGTGGTTGTATTAATCTGGCAGCTCTTCAGTGACTCCCTCAGGCTGTTTTTGAAGCGTTACTTTGGTCGTCCTCTTCTACGCTTTCCCTCCCTCAACTCGCCATACAGCAGCCTCTTTGGGAGGCGTTCATTTGACATGCGAACCATGAATGTACATATATATATATATATATATATATATATATATATATATATATATATATATATATATATATATATATATATATATATATATATATATATATATATGGAGAGAGAGAGAGAGAGACAACACACACGGAGAAGGGAATTGGATACAGACCTGGAAAGGGGGAAGGGGGGAGAGAAGAGAGTGATTTTTTTTTTAAAGGACCATCCTTATTATGCAAGGACAACTCAATCAGTGCTCCGATCTCCTCCCTTAGATCACACGAGGACCTCAGCCCAGTGCACGCACTCCGTAGCACCGTCGAGGATCTTAATGTATGTATACGGGAATTACACATTCTATAGCATATTTTTGTAGTGGATAGGTTTCCTAATTTTGTCAGAGCAGCGGCCGTATGGCCTACTCTTCACGATTTCCAACTACCGGCGGATTTTAAGCGTACACTACTTGCACACGGGACCTCCTATTTTCTCGCCCTCATCCGAGAAGGCTAGTCATCCGATCTCACTACCCAGGAGATCAGGGGGGAGTATGACATCATTGGGAACCACTAGTTCTGAAAAACATTTTCATCAATTATATCCCCTGTACGGGGAACGAACCTGGTACCTTTAGAATTAAAGACATGGAAACAACATGAATGGATGGCTTGGCGTAAGTTTGGCTGCAGGTATTTGCTCCACAAGGACGATTGTCTTCTGTTCTACCCATGAAGATCCAGTTGCGTTTACCTCCGGTTCTACCGGTTCGCTGTTATCGCCACTCATTTGCTCGAACAAGCTTTCAGTTAGAAAGTGTATTAGTTGCTGCTAAGCACAGTTCTCTTTACTGAAAACAGAAATGGCCAACCATAGTAACTTTCACTTACCAGAACTCCGGATAACTGCATTTTTACTTTCGTTCATACAGTAATCAAGACATAGAACATATCATATACCGCGAACTGTGGCGTACTTTAAGTAATTTGCACCCCAGGCACATCCTACACTCTGCACACCCCCCAATGAAGAATACTTGAAAATTTATATTTTAACAGTAAGAACTTTCATAATAATGTTCAATGGCACCCCCGTACTGGCTGCCACATGGGACGGACCGCATCCCTCCCCTCTTCGTACGCCACTGCCGAGGTATGTTTCTATTTATACATAAACTTGCATACATACAATGTACACAGCCAAAGTTCACATTTAAGATAACGTCATATTCCAACCAGACCAAAAAGCATGTAAACATGTACATAAACGTGGAACACAAATTATGTATTCACCGAGTCAAACGTTTTCGAGGCGCACTCAATTATTGTTTGCTGGGTCTAACACTGTCAGCCTTGTATGCCAGGAAAGCTCGAAGCTATTAAAATACTTACGTGTCAGGACAAGATTTAAATTTGACACTGGCAACATGAATGATAATCTTCAGACACCGGCATTTTTGTATTTGCCTCAGTATAAGGACGCATTTCTTGCTACATTTGAATGAAGGCGAAGCTGAATAGGACAGACATTTCAATATATTATTTAGGTACAACAGCTTTATCAGCACTGATCTGTTTACGTCATCTAATTTTAAAAAAAAACTGTTTTGTTATACCCAGTTATTGACATTGGCTGCATCTCTTCTTAGATTAATAATAATAATAGCCCCTTCAGTCATAACTGACAACGACAAAACGCCCCTGAGGTGACAGCCCACAGCTGCTTATTTTCCTATCGACGTTTTCTCCTCTCTTCTGCTTGCCGTGAGAGCTTTTCGCTCAATCCAAGGTGGCGCCTTAGAGCGCATCGTCACTTGGTGCGATCGGCAGCTTCATCCTCCAAGGCTGCTGGATTTACGTCCAGTACCCTCATGTCTGTCTTGCACACAACTTTGAACCTCAGCTGCGGTCGCCCAACTGTTCTTTTGTCATCTGCCAGTTGTCCGCAGAAGATATCTTTTGGGATGCGACCAACTTCCATGCGGCGGACATGGCCAAGCCAGCGTAGTCTGTGCTGTTTAGTAAGTGTATACATGCTATAAAGGCCAGCACATGACAACACTTCGACATTTGTCACTTTGTCCTTCCACGAAATACCGAGGGCGTGGCGTAGACACCGTATATGGAAGGTATTGAGCCTTCTTTCTTGCTTGGCATAGGTTGTCCATGTCTCGCTGCCGTAAAGAATTGTGCAGGTGACGCAGGCGTTATTTACCACAGCTTTGGTCTTCGTTGTGAGTTTGGAGCTTCCCAAAACACGCGTTGTGAGGTGGGCAAAGGTGGTTGCAGCTTTGCCAATGCGGCTGTCAATTTCTGTATCCAGAAAGAGTTAGTCGTTAATGGTAGACCCCAGGTATGTAAAGTTGCGCATCACTGCCAATTCATAGTTATCGATAGTGATAACTGGTGCAGCACCCACATCATGACTCAGCACATTTGTTTTCTTTACACTTATTGTAAGGACAAAGTCCTTGCGGGCTTGGGTGAAGCGATTCATCAAGCTATGTAGCTCTTGCTGACTTTGAGTGACGATTGCAGCGTCATCAGCGAATAACAAGTCTCTTATAGTGACCCTTCTGATGTTTTATTTTACCTTCAGCCTTGCAAGGTTAAACAGTCGGCCATTTGACCTAGCGTGAAGGCATATTCCTTCAGTAGCATCTCTGAATGCATGTTTCAAGAGCAAGACAAAGTTGATACCGAAGGGGTCGGAGCCAGGACGCAGCCTTGTTTAACGCAACTGCGTATGTCAAAGGGCTGTAATGTGCTTCCAGAATATTGGACCGCTCCCTTCATGTCTTCACGGAATGACTATCATTTCCACCAATTTAGTGGGGTAGCCTATTTTCAGGTGGATTTTGAAGAGTCCATCCCTGCTAACCAGGTCAAATGCCTCTGTGAGGTCTATAAAGCGATATATAAAGGTCTTTTCTGCTCTCTTGATTTGTCCTGAAGCTGGCGGAGAGAAAGGTCATGCCTATTGTTGATCTACCAGCTCGGAGTCCTCACTTCGACTCTGGATATATGCGCTCAGCTAACTTGTGTAGTCGCATTAAGATGACTTTGGCAAAAACCTTACCAACTATACTAATAAGAGAGATGCGTCTGTAGTTATTGCGATCACCGCTGTCTCCTTTATTTTTTATATACTGTTATATATATATATATATATATACAATATATATATATATACATATACGAGGGAAGGTCAAAAAATAATGCCTCCTATTTTTTATGTATGTAAATACTGCATCGGTGTGCAATTTGTAAATTTAGCAGGATTCCTCAAACACTCTTCTGCATTGCATAGCATTACCAACCTGTTTCAGTAACAGGTGGCACCACTGTAACAGTTTAAAAATGGCTGCCAAAGACGTTCGGTTAAAACAGTGTTTCTCAACGGGGGCGGTATCGCCCCCTGGGGGGCGTTTTCAAGATGTCTCAGGGCGTTCTGATGGGTCGCAACGATTGGGGGTCGCTACTTCCATTCAGGGGGGCGCTGTGTACATTTTTACAAGAATCAATATGAAACAATTGCAAAAGATATTCCCCTTCGCATAGCTTGTAACACGATACTTTTTACTTCCCCTGCGTCCCATGGAGTGTTTCAAGGATTCCAAACGCAAAACTGTAGTACCTGGGATGTTACCATTGTCAGGAGACAGTAGAGTTTTTGGATTCAATCAAAGAAGAATTTAGCATCGAAAGAGAAGTATTGCGAAACGATGTGGCCTATCTTTCAGATAAATTTGAAATATTAAATGAGGTTCTTCTTAAGCTACAAAGAAATGAGATCAGTCTGATTAAAGTGAAAGGAATTATCATGGGGTTCATCAACAAATTGACATTATATAAAAAATAATCTTAGTCGCCGAGAACTTTCTCATTTTCCATGTTTACTGCAGTTAGGTGGGGACAGGCTTAACGATTCAGATTTAAAGGTTTATTGCACTCATTTGGACGCTATTAAAAAGGATATGAGCATAAGATTTAAAGACTTGCAATAACTAATAATACCGGATTGGGTGATTAATCCGTTTGAATCAGACGTGGAACAAGTTAGTCAACATTTACAAGAAGAATTAATTGAGCTACAAAATGACTTCGAGGCAAAAGCACGATTCAGTCACACACATTACGAAAAATTTTGATCCAGCAGAGGCTTGCGTATCCCGTTCTTTGATGTAAAACTAAATTCTTAATTACAGCATTCCCAACGTCGTATTTGGTGGAGAAGGGGTTCAGTGCAGTAGTGTTGCTACTACAAAAGCAACGAAACCGACTGCAGATTTGTAACAGGATTTTAACAAACTTAGAACCAAATATTACAAAACTGGCTGAATGACACCAAACGCAAGGATCTTATTAAGCTTCATTAGTAAGTGAATTTTTATACAATTATATCATTATTATCAACTAATAATTTTTTTAATTTCTTCATGTTCAAAGTGGTTACATAAGGAGAGGCTTAAATATTCAGATTTGAAGATATATATGCAGTCATTTTGGCGCTATTAAAATGATATGATTATGATAGTTATAGAGTTGTAAGAACTAATTTTATATCATTTGCTCCGCCAATTTGTAATTCAAGGATAATGAACTTGCGGTGTATATAATTCCGTACTTAAATACATATTTAATATAACTATGCTTTTATAAATGTGCTTTCTCTCTTTCTTTATACTATAAGAAAAGGTAACTCATTAACTGCATTGTTTTTTTTTAAAGTATGGTTGAATATATGCATTTGTGTGTGTGTGTGTGTGTGTGTGTGTGTGTGTATACACGATAAAGAGCAAGGGGTGCTAAAAGGGTGGGGGGGCTTTTAAAAATATTAGTTGTCAAAAGGGGGCGTTGCTACTATCAGGGTTGAGAAACACTGGGTTAAAACAACATTATGTCATAGAATGTTGACAGACAGACACAAAGAAACAAGGAAAACCATAGTCATCAATCTTCTGCACCATTACGAAACTGAAGGAGAAGAGTTTTTATCGAATATTGTGACAGGTGATGAGACTTGGGTTCATTTTTTTGAACCAGAATCCAAGAGGCAGTCAATGGAATGGCATCACACAACATCGCCGACAAGAAAGAAGTTCAAAAGTTCACCATCTGTAGGGAAAGTTATGGCCTCCGTGTTTTGGGATGAGAAGGGTGTGATTCTTCTCGACTTCTTGGAACAGGGAAACACGGTGAATGCAGACCGTTACATTGAAACTTTGAAGAAGCTTAGAGGTCGTCTTCGGCGACTTTACCCATTAAAAGATCAGAGAACTGCACTACTGTTGCACGATAATGCCACGCCACATACCGCTAAACGCACCATTGATGCGATTGCAGAATTTGGCTGGACATTATTACCACATCCCCCTTACAGTCCCGATCTTGCACCTTCTGACTTCCATCTGTTTGGACCACTGAAAGAAGATCTTCGCGGACATCACTTTGAGGACATCGAGACCCTTAAACGCGCCGTACGTCAGTGGTTTAGGAAAAAGGACAAAAATTGTTACCGTGCGAGGATACATGCCCTTGTGAGAAGATGGAAAAAAAACTAACAAATAACGGAGACTACATTGAGAAATACATTTTTGAAGTTCAGATTTGGGGCTACATTTCAATGTGAATTTTATCTGTTTTCTTGCCTATTGAATGAAATTAAAAATTACGAGGCATTACTTTTTGACCGTCCCTCGTATATATATATATATATAAAATGTTCCTTTATTGCACATACCTTCAACACGAGTGTTCGATTGGTTAAGTGGCTAGAGTGCTTTCCTCTCGCGGCACGGTGACACAATCCAGTCTACCCAGCTGTGAATTGGTACCTGACTATGATCGTGAGTTATGAAAGGCAAAGGCAGCGAGGAAAGGCATTTATCACATCACCACATAAAAAATCTGGACCTAGTATAGTGAAGTCTCTAACACTTCGCTCCTCTACGGTAGTATTTGCTATGACACTACATGTACCTTTAACACAACTTATATACAGTGACACCTCTGCCTGGGCTTTGTGTAGTGTTTGTTTCGGATCTTCTGAATACAGATGGCTACTACTGCTTCAAAAAAATTACACCAAAAAAATATATATCAGCGAAAGAGCAGACCTCCCCCTGTAGTTCTCGGAAGTCTCATAAACTAAAGTTCAGCCCGCCCCCTGTAGTTCTCAGAAGTCTGATCAACTAAAGTTCAGCCCGCCCCCTGTAGTTCTCAGAAGTCTGATCAACTAAAGTTCAGCCCGCGCCCTTGTAGTTCTCAGAAGTCTAATCAACTAAAGTTCAGCCCGCCCCCTTGTAGTTTTCAGAAGTCTAATCAACTAAAGTTCAGCCCCCCCCCCCCCCCCCCCCCCCCCCCACCCCCCCCCCCCCCCCCCCCCCCCCCCCCCCCCCTTGTAGTTCTCAGAAGTCTAATCAACTAAAGTGCAGCCCGCCCTCTTGTAGTTCTCAGAAGTCTGATCAACTAAAGTGCAGCCCGCCCCCCTGTAGTTCTCGGAAGTCTGATCAACTAAAGTGCAGCCCACCCCCCTGTAGTTCTCAAAAGTCTGATTAACTAAAGTGCAGCCCACCCCGCAGTAGTTCTCAGAAGTCTGATCAACTAAAGTGCATAAATGTCTTGGTGCTGGCTTCCTGTACAGTGACCAGCTGTAGTGATGGCTCAATGACCCCATAACGAGTCAAAAGGGAAATGATAGAATGAAAATGCAGTTCCTTAAGCAGCATTAAAGGAGGCTAAAAAAAAAATGTGGAAAAGTAAATTTGTAAGGATATTGGGAACCTTAGGCACCAATAAAACAAGCAGCTGGAAGTACACGGGAGATGCACAGCACAAGAGACAACAAAAAAGAAAGAAGTACTAAGACTAAAATATGGGCCCAGCCTGCCAAGACAACAACTCTGCTTCAGAGCAAGCAACAGATGTTCTATATACTGGTAATTAATAAGTACGTAATAAATCGTTCAATTTATCTGAATTTTTTGCCTGCCAATCTGGCATCTAATATTTGCGAGCGTCTGCCTGCCTTCATTTATATTTTTTGCATACAAATGTCCATTTTCTCAAACTCATTATAGGGTTTCTCTTCATATGAATCAATTACAGAAGCTCATAGCACTCATACATCCTGCAACATTCTAGAATGGATGTGAATGTTATTCATATACACTGAAACATTTTAAAAATGTCTGTGAATGTTTATTCATATACCCTGCATGATTTTAGAATGGCCATGAATGTAATAAGATTTAGTCTGTAACACCTAAGTCTAAGTGTTTAAAATGTCTAATCAACCATGATGAAAAAGGTATTAGTTTTTAACAGATGCTATAACAGCTAATCTACAACCAATTTTTTTTTAAAAAGAAAATTCTATTTTTTCAATGTACTTAGACCACAGTGAACTGAGGTTTTAGAAGGAATCTATGTAAGATTAGACACAGCAGGAGATTTTAGACATCTGGCATAGGTGACAAACACTGGCAGTGCTTAAGATTCCAGATGGTGATGCACTCAGATTACTACTGTAATACAGCTTTTATTTGTTATTATTCTGTTTATTTTAAAATTGGTGCTTGCACAGAACAGAAGGTTTGAAGTGGTATAACAAGGTCACCATTGTGGAACTGATGCCAGGGAATCAAGAGATGAGATGAAGATGCTGGTGATGGATCAGACACACACTCAGGGAACTGTTGATAGCATTACTGAACAGTCCTTGTTCTGGAATCCCCAGAGTGAAAGAAGTAGAGGTAGACTGAAGAGCACATGGAGAAGAGAACTGGAGACAGAAATGAAAATTGTGAGGAAGACACAAAGTTTTTGAGATGATGGCACGTGTTTGTTGAAAGTCTGCAGTCCTTGGGGAGTTAAACTGTATTCACTGATTCAGTTTGTGATTGATCGATTCAGCTTATGGCTGACTGAATCAGTTTATTTGCCACCATACAACTATGCTTCTTGACATTACATAAATACACAGTCACCTGTAGCTAATAGTAAATTAGGTCAGTCTCAAATATATCCACGATGATTTTTACACTCGTAATCAGTGCATGTTGTAAGATGCAAAAACAAAGATGATACTGTGCATGGTGCTAGTAATCTCATCATGGAAAACATTTAGCTACAGAAAATGTCTACTGTATAAGCACATGAACTACTTTGGCACTGGCATCCTGCATGAATAGCAACTTAAGAGTGGTGGATCCTTACATTTTAAGGAATGAAAAAAATCAATTGATAAGGTTAGTCTAAATTACTCACGTGATAGTGTTTAACACAACCATCATTAATAATAAATTAGGTCAATCTCTTACATCAGCAAGACAGTGAACACATGCATTCACCATTAATAAAACAAAATTTTAAATAAACCTCCATGAGAATGAATCATCTTTAATGATTAACTAATGTGATCAGTCTGTTTTACTACCATGAAAGTTAAACCAGTAGAACCTCAATAATCTGAGAGAGCCAGCATTGTTGTACTGCTGGTGCCAGAAAGTGAGAGTCTGAGCTAAACCAAAATGTGTCCTTGATGGTGAGAGTTGTTGGGGGGGATAGAGTGTCAAAAACTCTCACATTCATCCGGTCAGTTTGTTTAAAGCGAATGTGAGAGTTGTTGGGGGATAGAGTGTCAAAAACTCTCACATTCATCCGGTCAGTTTGTTTAAAGCGAATGTGATTGTCTGGAGCAGTGGTTCTCAATGTGAGCCATATGGTTCCCCCCCCCCCCCCCCTCGAGGCCATGCCATATTTCTAGGGGGCCACATTAAGATTGTAAAGTACCTTTTTTCTAGCTAACAGCGACTATGAGGGGGGGACGACACATAGGTAAATGAGGCTCAGGGGTGGATATGGCTACTTCTTCTTCTGCTAAAAGGAAGCAGAAATTGTCATCAATTGAATTGAAGATTGAGATTTTAAACAAGCTTTCTGAAAAGGAGAAAGCATGTCTTCATTAGCCAAACTGTATGACGTTAGAAAGTCAGCCATAACATTGAAAACAAGATGTAGAAAACTTTAGTTCACACTGAAACGTGATTCAGAGGATGGATCTACGCAGGCAGAGGGATTAGCCATACTAGATACTGTGATGGGTTTATACGAGCAGCAAAGTGAATACAGTCCTAATCAACTACTCTTGCTGAAAACAGTGAAAGACCTGGCAACAAAGAAACAAAGTTCAAAAACGGTGTTTCTGAAGGTTCCATTGGTCCTGGTACCACTGAATAAAAGTACATTCTTCTTCTTCTTCTTCTTCTTCTTCTCGTTCGCTGTTGTTTAGAAATGTCTACACAAGAAGTCCGGTTCTCTGGATGTATGTTGCTGTGGTTAAAAGTTCTTCAAGACTCCCAAACAGCTTTGTGTGGATGTGCGTCTCTGTGGGCCAATGTTCAGTTCGCAATTGACTAAGCATGTGGCAGTCTTGCAGGATGTGTTCGGCTGTCTGCGCTGCCTGTCCACACGTACATAGGGGTGATGGGACCAATCTCAGTCTGTATAAGTGACTGTTCAGTCTGTTATGTCCTGTTCTAATACGGAACAGGATCACCTGTTTTGCTCGATCAAGATAGTGATAATTGTCTCTTTGTTGGTCAATTTTCCTGATGGCCTTGATAAGGGTCTTCTTTTCCTGGAATGTAATTGTTTGTTCTTTTTGTTCCTGTGTTGCTCCCTCTTTTGCTAACGTATCTGCTCTCTCATTTCCTGGTATGCCACAGTGTGATGGTATCCACTGTAGCACTACCCTTCTTTTGATATTTACTTCGTATAGGACTTTGTTTAATTCTGGCAGTTTATCACTGTTGAGGGCTTGCAGAACTGACATTGCATCGGTAAGGAATACAACCTGCTGACATTGGCTTATTGTGTTATTTATTATTCCTGCAGCAATGCTTAAGGCCTGTACTTCAGCAGCGTAGTTTGAACAGAATATTCCAGTAGGTAAACAGGTGGATTCATTTTCTTTGTCTGGGTAGACCACATAAACTCCTGCGCCTCCGTTCTTCACTGCTCTGGTTGCAGATCCATCAGTATATACCTGGATCCATGCTTCTCTGTGGTATAGTTCTTCAATCATGTCACATGCTGCTATTTTCCTTTGGAGTACAGCTCTGTGTTTTTTTTAAATTGCTAAACCCTGTCTTAATTCTCCAGAGCAGTATTTTTGATATGTTAAAAAAAATCTGAACAAATCAAAATCTAAACTACCTCGGGTCTCAATTAGTTTGGATTATGGAAGTTCTACCGTACATGCATTTACCATAACAATACAAAACAGATTTGTCAAATATAGCTCCATGAAAATGAATCGACTTTAATGATTAGGAAATTAGATCAATCACTATCAACATCATTAAAGTTAATTTACTGATTCATCATTTAAAAAAAAAAAAAAAAAAGATTTATCAAATACAGCTCCATGAAAACACATTCATTCACCATTAATGATGAACACATTAGATCAATCTCTATCACCGCCATGAAAGTGAAAACATGTGTTCATCATAACAAAGACTAGGCAAACACAGCTCCACAAAAATAAATACACACATTTTTTATCTTTAATGAATTGTATTGATCTCTTTCATCCGCAAGAAAGTTAATACATTCTTTCTTCTTTCACTAGTGATATATCAGTCAAATTATCATCATTTTCTTATGTGCTCCTCTTACGCAGCATGGAGCCATCACTGCAGTTGGTCTTGCAGGAGGCCTGCACAAAGCAGTTACAGGTTCTTGCAGCAGTAATTCCTGGGGAAATTTATTGTACATGATGAGGTTTCCAGCCCCATGCTAAACGTCATATTAGTCGACTTGTACAATAGGCTCAGTCAAATTCCTGCTATCTATATTCTGAATGTCCAACATAAAACTAGCAAAAAGCCCACACCAGTGACAGGAAACTTTATGCAAATCAGGACATAATATGATCATAAGATGAAGTTAACCTGTTAGACAAAGTATTTCTGCCCTCTCACATTCTTGTTACTCTACAGGGCCATTGAACAGTCGCTTCCTTATTTAAATTGTTATTTCTTCACTCCTGCCCAACTAATTTATATGAAACAAATGTCAAGATTATGAGAACTGAATGTCAAGATTATGAGAACTGAATGTCAAGATTATGAGAACTGATTGTCTGAGGAAGGTGATTGAATTACAAGAAGAGACATGGTCCACAACCAGACAATACAGCAAGGCTTAAAAACCTAATCCCTGCATACCCAAGTAGTAAGAACAGTCCCAACTAAGATGGTTTGGCCATGTCTGCAGAATGGGAGAAGACCGGCTAGCACGACAAGTGTGGGAAACTAAGAGCCAGGGATCCAGACCTCCAGGATGATCAAGAGTCCGCTGGGAGGACAACATTAGACAATCTTTGACGGACCAAGGACTAGAATTGAACCAGGACAGGAGGAAGACAGCTGATAGGATAGTATGGCGCTCTCTCTTCCAAACCTCTACACCTCATGGTAGAAGGGGAACGACTAAGTAAGTAAGAATGTCATTTTATTACATAAAATTCTATGTCACATTAACATTACAACTGAATATGAGATCCAGTCTGTTCAATACATGACTTGACTTCACAGATGGCAGCAATTTTTGTAGTGTTTACTTGTTACTTTAGACTTTATTTTATTTCAATTCTGTTCATGGAAAAACAAAAACTTATACACCAAATGGCCGCTATAGCTCCTCGTCTTTGATCCTTAGCCGCTGACTGACAAAGTAATCAGTGACCATCACGCTTGGTGGCGTCTGGTAGAGCAGCAACAAACTGTCTCCACTGTGCTCGGTCGACAGCAGTCCTTTGTGTGGTGCCCCAGCTCTGGTTCATGCTTAGCATCTCTGCCTCTACTCTCCACGAAGTGGCTTTTGGCCGTCCTTGCTTACGCTTTCCTTCTGGAGTCCATAGCATGGCAGTGCTGGTGTCAGGGTCTCTTCTGAGGATGTGGTCAACCCAATTCCAGCGTCTACCTGCTATAGTGGTGCACATGTCCTCTTGGTGGCTCCAAGTTAGCAGGTCTTAGTTGGTGATGGTGTTCGGCCAGAAACTTGGAAGAATTTTCCTTAAGCAGTTTGTGTGGAAAGAGTACAATCTGGACATTTCCTTTTACTGTAGCTCCTTGTACAAGTAACAATATAATAATTAAAAAAAAAAAAAAAAAATTAAAATAGAATGTGACTTTTCAGTTACCCTGTAGAGGGGTGGGCACACTTATTAGGTCACGGCTTCTGCCTGCCATCATACTAACTAAAACTTTTGTTGTGTATAAACTTAATGCTCTGAATTCCAAGCCCTTAGTGGTCATTCCAGTGCCAGCATGAGAGGTCTTTATGACACATTTGTTTAGTTTTGCCACTACATAAGAAATGCAGAGGGCAGATCTGATCATATTTTGTAATTTTTTTTTTCCATTGTTGGACAAACCTTAAATAGTGCTTATATGTAAGTTCTCTGTTCAAAGCATGTGTATGTATATTTCAGACTTTCTGTACATAGAAGTCTGTGGCAATGTGTAACTCCATGAAAGTGAGTGTAAAGTTATATCACCATCATCATCATCTCCAAGGTGCACAGGCCTTCAACAAATGTATACTTCCTGTCCCGTGCCATCAGCTCAAGGTCTTTCCGTGTCTTCATCCCTTTCTTGTCGGTTTCCTGTTCATTTCTCCACGTGCTCTTTGGTCTCTCTCTTATGCTGGGGATTCCATAACATGAGATGCCTTGTAATGCTATGAACAGGCTTCCCCAATCTGTGTCCTATCCATCGCCAGGGTCTTCTTCTCACCTCATGTTCTACTGCCACTTGTCTGGTTCTTGTCGTTAGTTCCACATTTGTGATTTTCTCATACTACTTCAATACTTCTATTCTATGCACAGTCCCATTTATAAAAGTCTGTAGCTTTTTGGTTTTTGTTGTTCTCCATGTTTCAGATCCATACAATAGGACTGACTTAACATATGATATGAAGATTCTAACTTTTGTGGTGCATCACCTATATGTTCCACTAACAACAAATTAAGCAAAAAATGGATCTTTTCTCAATAATAAATTAAGTACACACACTTTTTACAAACATCTTTAACTAATAACTAATTATATCAATTTCTCACACATCTTCATTACAGTAGATATGTATATGATTCTTTAATAAATTAGGCCATTCTTATACCTCTATGTCAGTGGACATACAAAATACAAACTGCAAATATAAACTTGACTTTCTTGCAGTTGCTGCAACTGCATTCTAAATTAAAAAGAAAAACAATTAAAAAGAATCAAAATACAACTGAATTCCCATTAGAATTCATATAATTTAAGTCACACAAATTAAAAAAAACAATACAACAAAAGAATCAAAATACAACTGAATCCAATAAGAATTCAGTTAAAAGTCTAAATTATGGAATATATTGCAGGCAGTATTATTGCACATCAGCATAATAATACTTCATGTTTAAATAAAATGCCAAATAATATAAAAACAAGACACAATGTTCACCATAAACTTCAACTAAAAATGGGACACAATAACAATTTTATATCACACATTAAAAAAATATAAAAAACTAAGTTTGGATATGGAAATATGAAGGAAAAACATGCTGTTGACAGTTCACAATTCTCTGGATTAAAAAAAAAAAAATTACAACAAACTATATACAACATATACAGGGTGAGCCATAAATCACTTACCCTTTCTAAATATTATGTATGAAGAAAAGCATAGTAGATTATCCTAATAAATTTTTTTTCATATTTTGTAGGATACCCCAAGATGTCAAGTACACCACGTCTACCACTCCTAAATCCCCTCTCCCCTTTTTTTGGGCAAGCTACTATTGATTTATTATCAGAAAATTTCTTGATAAAAAATTCCCTAAATGTCCAATAAAATGGCTTGCAGATCACATGATTAACTCCAGCAGATAATTTTTTATGACCAGAAACCTGGTTTGGTTTGGTTTTAAGGACTATCTTCATTGCACATGGACAACTCCCTCAGTGCTCCGATCTCCTCCCTTAGATCACACAAGGAGGATCTCAGCACAGTGCACAAACTCCATAGCACTGACGAGAATCCCAACATTCACACATTCTATAAATATTTTTGTGGTGGGTAGGTTTCTAATTTTTAAATTTTGCCAGGGCAGTGGCCTTACAGCCAACTCTTTACGATTTCCAACTACAGTGGGATTTTTAACGTGCGCAACTTGCACATAGGACCTCCTATTTTTTTGCTCTTATCCGAGAAGGCTAGGCATCCGATCTCACTACCTAGGAGACCAGTGGAGAATATGAGATCATTAGGACCAGAAACCTAAAACTTTAGAGAATCTCCAAACAGCAATAACAGGAGTTTCAAAGAACTGACCAAGATTTATCTCAGAGTTGCGGGAAATTTTTTTTTTTTTAAAGGTGACAACCGACAAACAACCCAAAGATATTGCACAATGGATTACTGGTATCAAGGGAGGTATAAACCCATGATCGGACTAATTATTATCAGGTTCCTCAGTACCTCCTGACGTCCAAGAGTTGGACTTACTTGACTACTACGTAGTTTAGCTAACTTTCCTACGCAAAAATCGATTGAAAGACCATGGCAGTAGAATTCAACAACTACTTGAATGCCCCACAGACTAAGGCCTGTACATGTCAGGAACATATTGATCAGCAAAGGTATAAATGGAAGAAAGATTAGGGCAGACTAGCTCAAGGCACTCTCATACGACCCGATTGGCATGCAGTTATGATCCCAGGGATAAGCGGGAGGGCATGGGATACATGACGGCATATGGGGTAGTATCGGTGAACGAAGTGATAACAAGAAGGAAATGACCCTACTGCCTCCCACAAATGCGGCCGATGATATCATCAAGCCTGAATGACTGCGCGAATTTT
The DNA here is from genome assembly GCA_024509875.1 of Oreohelix idahoensis. Classification (NCBI taxonomy): domain Eukaryota; kingdom Metazoa; phylum Mollusca; class Gastropoda; order Stylommatophora; family Oreohelicidae; genus Oreohelix; species Oreohelix idahoensis. Next base: position 18,111 of record JAMPIV010007987.1, read on the forward strand.
GACAGGTAACAAGTAGCGACATCATTCAGGCGTTCTCATATAGCATAACAAAAACTCATCATAAGTAAGTACCAAGCAGGGTATGGAAGTACGATAGGATGCACCTGCCATGTAACAGTTTTATGCGCACTAGCAGGAACAATTAGCATTCAAACCATTCAATGTTTTGCTGAGGTGTGAATGGAGTCACCGGGGGAAGTCACACTAATGGTTTTGTTGTTGTATTATGTGGTTGTGCTCACCGGGAGTGGCAAGATCGAGGTCCAAATATTCTGATCCAACTAACAATGAATATAGTAACCAAAACACAAAGACATTGAAGTAGGGAGCGCCGCAGGAGTCATATCAGCTCACGCAATATCATCCACACAGGCCTGTCAACATGACAAAAAGTCCCTCGGTAAAGGTGAGGTCTCCCATTAGCAGAATACATGAACATTAGTGGAAGTGACGACATTACAGACTTTCGAGCACCTAAGACAGTTCAATAGTGGGTTCGTTTCTCTTATGAGGCGAGCAGCAAACAACAAGTTCTTTATCTACTATATCACCTACCCCCTCAACATTCGCTTTTTTTTTTGTCTCACTTGTCTCCCCTAACTCAAGAGCCATGAACTAAGTGGTCAAGAAGAAAGATCTGGACCTAGTAATGTGCTCCCCCTCTAACACGGGTTGTCGGTCACTTCCCTAAGCGCAGTATCTTAACCTGCTATAGCTATGGGACTAGTTACCTTTTATGCAAACAACTCTTTGTTTGTAAGAGATGCTCTTCTCAGAGTTAAATATAAGAACTAATAAACCTGATCATATGATGCAGGAGTAAATCAATGGACAAATAAGGAAACAAGTAGGGCAAGAAGTACAAGAGGCGCACCAGGATGTGGAAAAGAATGATTAAAAATACCATAGGGCCGCTAACTAGGAGTAATGAGGAAATGTCCTGAAAGATGCCAGTGGGTGCAATAGGAAGTGGCTTAGTTCCTTTAATGTTATAAGGAAAGCAAGCCACCTCCACGTTCCAGCCCCACCATAGCGCTACGCACTGTCTTTGGGCCATAGTTTAGTGAGAACGAACCGAAAGATGGAATGTTATCGTCCACAGGGCAGGATGACTACGAGGAAGATAGAAGGGAAAAAAGAGATACATGTTCGACAAAGACCAGAATTTACAGACTAGACATGTTTTTAATAATATCATTGCAATGAAAGAAGAGTGAACAACATAACTGATAAATATACTCTACTGGAGACAGGAAGTTGATGAAGAGACATGATCTTCTACAGGAGACACAGGACACGGTAGGCTGTGAAGAACTGCAGAGCGACAAGTTAGAGTGCCCATATTAGCAGCTGGGGCAAATGGAAGCATTGTGCCCTAACTAACCAGGTTTCCGATCCCCCTCGGAAACCGGGGTAACTCAAATGAACAATTCATTCAATTCGAAACTTAACTTCGACCTAGAAGAGTAATAAGAACCACTAAAGGACTCTAAAACAAACTCGCGTTTAGTGTGGCCAATACTCGCCGTTTTCATAACCTTAGAGATACAATGCAAAGGGAAACACTTCGATGAGGTAAGGTAGGTATGTACGCCAGACGTTAATTTATAGGAAAAATATCTTGTAAGAAAACATGCATGGACGATGAGGACAATACCCACATTGCAATAGAGTGAACAACGACATCTCGGACAAACACAATAATAGAACACAATAGGGTGAAATTCAGTTTATGCTATGTCGTCATTTTTGCCTAAATTGGCAAAAGTGAAAAAAGATAATATTAAAAGATGCAACTTGCCTGCAGATAGTGAGCTTGCATGCGTCAAGCCATCAAGTACTCATCAAGTCTTCCCCAGTACACAGCAGTATGAGTCTTTTTTTTTTCCCCAGCTACTACAAGCATATAGTCTTCACCCATTTTTTTGGATCTTTTTTTTTGTGACAGCATTAGTCTTTTTTCAGTCCTTCCCCAGTGACCTACAAAGCATCAGTCTTCCGGCAGGACTAAAAAAAAATAGGGGAAAAAAAAAGGTTAACAACCATAAAAGCACAAAGGATATACGGCGATATCTATGTTTGTTCTACTAATCTGTAAGTTCGTAAAATATTAAAATTTCCTAAGTTGTAAAGCATTCTAAAGAAAATTTATTAAGTAACTTACAAATCCTGTGCTTTTCGTTTTCGTTGGCTTACTCACGTCATTTTTTCATTGTATGTTTACGACCAGGGTGGCAGGAAGGCCTTGTTTGAATACTGGACCAAAGAAACACTGGGTGTTTTCTCTAAAACCACTGTCGTGACATGACCCTGTGGTACAAATGTACCCATATAATATTAAAATTTTTTACTTTTGTCGGGCTTTAACCCATGCCATGCCATTTTATAGTGAGCACTTTTTTGGTGAATAGGTTTTCACCATACAGGGTGTTTTTCAAAATTAATGTAAATACACTACGATTTGATTGTGTGGATAACTACGCAAATTACAAATTTTGATGCTTCAGAACTTGATGGCCATTTTCCCACAATTAAAGTTACGAAATGTTCAAAGGTGATCGGGGGTTCAACAAATGCCTTCTATTCACAGAGATGAATGAACAGACTACTAACTGCCATCTTTACCTGGATATATCTAATGAATAGAGTGAAACATGCAGTTTTTTTAAATGTGAAGTTATCGAGGTCCCCTCACTTGTGCACATTTTTTGAGATGAGCAAATACAAAATCTGCTATATAAAAGACAAAGGAAAAAAACTTTGTATCAAGCATTATATATGGCTGGTCAGTTATTATATTTTGAATTTCTGTTATTCTGGTTATTATTCTATTCTGATTCCTTTATGTTCTGCTCTATTCTGCAGACATATAAAATTATTATGTTATTGTGTAGAGTTATAATGGAAATTTATTGTAAATTATGTCGAGAATTAATCCATTAAATTTTTGACTAACAGAGACCTAGTATGGTATAGTGCTAATTTACACCAAACAAACTAACAAGACCCTGTTAATCACTATTTGGTTCCCCATCCAGATTGTCTTTACCTATCCAGCTAAAACAAACACTTAGACATACCCTGGACACTACTGAGAAACCGCACTGCTTTTAATTATCTGTAGTAATCATTAGGATTCAGGATTGAATATCAAATCCTGACAATGGAAACTTAGCTACTGGAAGTGCTTCCATTTATTACTGCAAACTGCACTCCATTTTAACAGCAAATATTATTTTATACACAGCGTTTTAAATATAACTAAGACTACTTAACTAACTGCCTTCTTATTACCGTAATTGTTTTTAGTGTTTCTATAGCTTTTATATTCTGTTTTCTTATTTTGTTGTTCTTGTGTATTGATTAAATTGATGAATGCCTGTTGTAGCGAAACAGTCAAGTCATTCTGGAATTGCCACGTAAACTAGAGTCTTTATAATAAATTATGAATTGCACACCAGTAATTCTGTTATAACTTTATGATTAATGCCCCGAATTGAAAAATTGTTCTTGGGATTTGAACAGCAACTACAAATACATGTAATTATGGCAGTGGGAAATCACTATCTTGGATTAAATTGATTGAAAATGAAGGATAGAAATCAAATGATTGTGTCGGATAAAAAATAGCAACAACAACCTTGGAAATCCCAACACAAAAGTTACAATTGGAAAATGAACGCCCGACGTGGACCCTCCAAGCAAGATAGGGTTAGATCTTAGGCTGAGTATTATAAGATCTCGCTCAGGATTTTATTCTGGACTTTCAAAGAAAACTTTCATAGCTGACAAAACATACATCATGAAGTGGAATGACACAATGACTGGAAGCTTGTCGAAGCCACACCCCATAGCTGAGAAAAGTAAACCTGACCTGCTTGTCAGCTGACTTGCATAAGTGATAAGCTCAGATCCGTAATACTGTGTCTGAAGGGTTCATATCCGAGTCACAACAAACACTTCTGATAAGTAGCATAAAAGACTGCAGTGTGTGATTCAAGGACCACCCCTGCAAATTCGCTAGATAGTAGCATTGTGGCTACCTGTCCAGGTGAAATAAGTATCTTGGACATCAACATCTGATGTATGACGAGAAGTGTCTGTAGTGAAAGGACCTGAATTAGATAAGTACTCATTACTTTGAAAGAAACAAAGATTCACAAAGTCACCCATGTGCCGAAAATAGATGAAACAAAGGACACTTAAGACAAAATCCTAGGTTCTATAATTTTCATAACTTGCACAAGTTGTGTAAATACCGTTATCTGCAATCTTTTAAACCAAAAACTCTCATTTTTAATTAATAAATGTAACAGAATATATTTTATAAAATAATCCGCAATTTGATTGAATTTTGTTTAAAAATTCTAGTTCTGTTCGAGAAAATTTTTGTTATAGGGTAAGAAATTAACCTCTTTCAAGTCCCAGAGCAGAAAGCAGGGGTTTGGCCCAAGCAACAAATAACGGCCACCACCAGTGCATTTTTTTATATGTTTTGTTGTTGTTTGGAAAGAAAAAAATATATTTTTATATGTTCATATCATGCAAAATTACGAGTTTATTTAAAAATGAAAGTACTCTTCCTGTTGGAAATGTACGATTTAGTTGGGTTGATTAACGAATTGGAACAGAGCACTAGACAGACAGAAGCTATAAAAATATCCATGAGAAGCCACTTAAAATGGCTCCTGTGGGCCCAAATAGGTCAATACCAAACAAAAGAACCTAAACCCTGTAGTGCCACTATAGTTGGCTCTTGGGGCTTAAATGAGTTAAGAGAATTTATTTATAATATTTAAATTGGTAGGGGGGGAATAAACGGTAGCCTAACGAGCTGCATGCATTTCACATCAACTAGAACTATTAACAGAAGACACTCTTAGAACAATATGAATTGTACTTCACCAGCTCTCCAGCTACAGCTACCCATCTAGAACTAGTGCAGTTTTATCTACCTGAACTTAGGCTTGTGCCATCACTACAATCTTTTTTCACCAGCTTCACACAGTTCTTTCCTCCAGTTGTGGGAACAAATCTATATCCTATTTTTTTTTCTTTCTAACTCATCCATCTTAGCCCACACTTGGTTTGCTGAGACATAAATGTTACCCGTTATAGTGATGTATACCATGAGTATGAGGGTGAAAAAAGAAAAACAAAAGTAAAGACAGACAGCCATTTTTTGATTCTAGGTATATCAAATAGGTATAACATTTCATTCAATGTAGCTAGATTTTAACATGTCTATCACATATATTTTAATATCATTATTTATTTTCTAAGGAGTTAAGGTTACTAATTTATTAACTGTTTCCTTACATCTTTCATTTGTGGTTTTGATTTATTAATTTTCTTGTAAATGTTATGAGAAAAGCTGAAAAAGAGCCAACATTAAATCGAAGTTAACAACCAAGATGAAACAGGAACAAGTTAGAGGACAAAACCTGTTACCTGTACCTTATGGGTGCAATGAGCTAAAGTAGGTCCCAAAATATATGTGACAAGCAAGCAACAGTTTGCAAAATCATAATGCTACTACATATTGGAACAGCCACACACACATAAAAAAACTTATATTAGAACAAATATAACAGAAAAAGAAAGAGAAAAAAAATTTAAACCGGATGGGCGTGGGGTTGAATATATTAATTACTTGTTGTTCTTATTTCCGACAGGCTCTATAAACTGTACTTTTCGAAAATTGTAATGTGATCGGCATTTTTAATCGTAATCTATCAACAGTTATTTTCTTTTTGGTTTACAACCATAACTCTTTCTTTCTTCTTCTTTTCTTCTTCTTCTTTCCTTACTACCATCGACCGTGAGCGCCCTGTACCATGAACTCACAAAAAACTCACCAAAAAACTGTTACCGTGCCATTCTGTGAAGTAACTCAGAATTAATTAATCACTTCAGAAAGGAATAATGTTAACATGCTCAACGCAACACAACTACGAAATAACAAAATGGGGAGTTATTTTTTAGCTGCTGTTTGTCCAGTTACATACTCAAACACTACATAAAGGTCTCTCGTAAGTTTCTGCTTCTAAAGCATTAGGACCATCATCATCTGTTGCGACGGAAAAAAATCGCGCCATGTCCTGAGGCCTCGGAAGAAAAGTAGCCCTTGTGGAATAATCTCCAATCTGTTCTGCACCCCATGGGGGATGTCGGTACAATGTGTTGTCGCCGGCGCTTTGCTGGGTGCATATTACTATTATACCTACTTTACTGCTCTTCGTCTAGCCGGTTTCCAACCACGTAATCACCTGAGCTGTACCTGCCCGCGCTAGGAGGAGGAAGGTGAGTAGGACGAGCGGTAACTGGCTTTCTTCTGAATTATCTCTGCTCTGATCTGACGCTTTCTATGGACATATTGCAATTTAGAGGCAGAGACCTATGACAACCGAGAAAATATTTTTTTTTTCTCCCGTCTTTCTTTCCTGCTATGGCCATATTGTTAACAGTCGACAGAGTAGTGTTCTTCCTACTCGTTAGCTCCTGCTTGTGGCCAGGGTTTATTTATGAGCAGACTTCAGGCTGAAAGGAACCCTCACCCAATCCTCTTTTATATGATATGCCTTTAGGTTTATCTAAAGTCTCATTGGTCCTCCACCTCACTCGTTCTCCAACGATCTCATCTGCCCTTATTCCTTGCTTTCCTCCCTCCTGCAGCTAAGGTAACCTTCTTTCCCATTAGCTTCCATGGCAGCCTGCCTTCACTGCCCGGCTTATCCTTTCTCTGTAATTCATCTGCAGCACCGAGCCATGCCGGAAGTCATTGCGAGGTGTTGTACTACTTCATAACTCTCCCTCTCCTCATTTGGGAGTTTGGCCTGTTGGTAACAGAATTCACCAGGTTTTATTATTAGGAGAAACAGTAACATGTAAACGTTCAACAACAACTATGGTTAAAACCATTAAACCCTAACAAAAAAAAAGTGTAAGGCAGTGAAAAATAGAAATATTATACCATACCAGTTAAGTACAACGATCATGTGTAACAACATCTATTGATAGAGAAAACCCACAGAACCAAATTAACTGCCAGTGAAACAAAATGTGAAGGCAGACGAACCTCCCAAGAAAAGAAAGAGGGGAGAACAAGTGCAAGTGCTAGGAATCAGGAATACTACACTGTGAGGTGGATATGTAACCTGGTCACCTGCCAAAATTGTATTAGAAGGCACAACGTCTTGGACTCTGAAATCCCCAGGGAAAGTGCGAAGGATGCGGTATCCGTAAGGGCTACCCAAATAACCAGTGGCAACACAAGAGAACAGCCCAAACTTGTTTAATCCAAGACCCCGGGGGAGTGCACCAAATAAACACATGGAGGAAACAAAAACTTGTAATAGGGAGAACCAAATAAACAGACACAGGAGAAACAGAACTTGTATAAAGATGAGCGAAAAAAACAGCCAAAATAAGCTAACAACACACGCGAAGAAAAGAAACTTGTATATGGGGGAGAGCCAATATAAAACCACAAGACGACATGAGTAACCTTGATATCGTAAGGAGAGATCAACAATAAACACACGGAGAATAGAACTTGTATAAGGGAAACCAACCAAATAAACATGGGAGACATAGACAACTTGATATATGGCAGAGACGCAAACTAACATACGACGCGCTAGGAACAGAAACTAGTATAGGGAGACCACCAAATAAACACACAGAGGATTAGAACTTGTATATGGAGAAGACCAAATAAACGACACAAGAGTAACAAGAACTTATTGTAGAGGGAGAACCAAAATTAAACACACAGAGATCGCAGAACTTTGTAGTAGGTAGAACCAAACTAAACACACAGAGAACAAGAATACTTGTATCTGGGATGGACCACAATAAACACACAGAGAATAGAACTAAATGTTAATAGTTTGATCGATACCAAAAAATAGCACACACAACGGAGCAACAGGAACTTGTATTAGGGAAAGAACCCAAATTAAACACCACACGGAGAACCACAGATACCTGCTAATAGGGAGTACCAAATAAACTACACGGAGAAACAGAACATTGAGACTGAAATATGAAAAAGTGAACGACAGGAAGATATAGACTACAAACGTTGAGGGCTGATAACACGAGACAGGAGGTACCTTTAAAACACCCGTGTTTGTTTTTGAAGTGGCCTATGGATCCTGAGGAAAACTTGGGGAGCATTGTAAGGGTGATAATGATATCCCATATGACTATGAATGAGATGACATAAGGCCTTCCGGTGGAGAAAATTTCCAAACCTGTGTAGGTGTTCCCATGGTATAATGTCTAGTGGTTTTTAAAACTGGTCCCCACATTGTTGTCCTTTCCCTGAAATAAATATTTACAAAACGAAGCACAAATAGCTCCTAACAAACAATGTTTCTAAGGCCTTATCTCACTGCTAAAGTTTGCCCAATGAGAGTGTTACTTTTATATTGTCCTATACTTCTTCGCGTCCTCTAGCCCCCACCGACCAGTCAAAGCAGGTCAGGTGGCCATTAACTCCTAGTGGTGTCTTATAGAGGGGGTTGAGGCAACAGCAGATAGGTCTTTTCCTACTATTTGCCATTGTTTCACCCCCAAATCAACAGCTACTCCCTAGAGCTGGGCCCGTCCCCCTCTCTTTAGGGCAACCGCCAGTAAATTGTACCCCATTTGCCTGTGTGTTTCCCCTTGTAATCCGAGAGTGACTGGCAAATGGGTGATCAGCCCGTTGTGTACATTTATATTGTATGGCGTTAATAAAATGAAATAATTTTTGTGTGTGTGTAAATTTTAAAGAAATGCCAAATCAATCCTACTGTATGGTTTGAAACATGGAGAACAACAAAACCAACAACCAAAAAAAGAAGCATACAAAGACATCAACAAAAGAAATAAAAAGAAAAAAAGTAAAAAAAATAGCAATGTAATTCAACTGAGCTATCATAACTGTTAGCTTTGTGTAGAGCAGATATGATATCTGACAATGGTATGCACGAAGATTCAAGTGTGAAGGAGAGAGACGGTGTCCGATGGGAAGGTCTATGGTGCTAGACAAATGATTCTGTACACTAGCGTGTAGAAACCTGTTTTGGATAAGCAACTCACAACCCGTGATTCAGTCGCCTACAGGTTCCTATGTGCTGGAATCCCCAGGGTAAGAGAAATAGAGGTAGACAACAACAACAACAACACACAGAGAAACACAAGAGAAATAAAAACAATGAGAAAAACATGGAAAGAGAGCTGACAGCATGTGATAAGAGGACTTGGCATGCGTTTGCTGTGGTCAACTAAAGGGTAACGAATAAATGCAATTTCTAAGAGAACAATTATGGAGAGATAATCTTTACATATACTAATGCGAATGTTAAGGATAGGATTTGAGGATGTCAGGTTCAAATAGTGTTGGCATCGTTACAAGACACGCTAGCACACATTTCCCATTCTACTAATGTGAGGAAAACAACAACAAAAGGAAATGGTGTTCCGCTCTGTAGTACACAAACTCAACAACGGATTTATGCAAGACGAAGCGTTTCAGAACGGAAGAGCCCGATTGAGCGACCCCGGTCCATAAAACCTAGTGGACCGGTTTACGGTTCAGTCGATGTCAGTGGGGTTCAGTGTGTTAAATTTAATTGGGCCTTCCGCTACGCGTCTTTGTGTTTGCGTCCAAGAGAAATGTAAATTTTTCAAGCTCCGGGAGTTAATGGAAGTGCGTTGATAGAATAATAAGAACTAATAGCACATCGCGTAGGCATTGTCTATTCGTTTGTAGGCCCGCCCACGTTAGAGTGCCAAGATTTGCGTATTACCTGAACATCATCTAGAAAGTTCATAGGACCCTAAATTTACTACAAAGTAAACATTTGCAGACTATAACGAGGGCAACTAATAACTCTGTTTGGTATTTAGCAACTGCTGACGTCTGCATAATACGGGAGAAGCGCCTCTGCCAAGCATACGTCCCACACCGACACGACTCCAGCTAAACGGTCAAAAACCGCGTGACAAATTAAAAAGGTTATTAAACTTTGTTGGTTTTTTTTTTTTTCGTGGATTGCCCCTAACCTTAATTAAGTACAATACGGCGCAGGATTGAGTGGAGATTGAGAGTAGTTGGAGCAAATCATTATTATATTAATATTGCCACGTAAAGAAGTCCCTAAACGTTTGAAGAAACTTATATGACGGGACGAGGGATCCATCCTAACTAACGCTTATCTCCATTGCTACATGTAACTTTTGATGTGTTGGATTGGATATTTCCTAATTGTGAAGAAGACTATAATATTATTAAAATAATTGACAAACCATCGTATATTCCCCGTGGACCCCTGTTCACATCTACCCGGCTTTTGTTTATGTGTACTGACCAATAATATATGTCCTGAATGAAACACCTGCTATCAACATTCCCCCCGTGAAATCCATACCCCCATACTGGATGATCCCTCTTAAATTTTATCCCGCCGTATGACACCCCATAATAATTGGTGAAGGCAGGCACAGATCCGCAGTAATAGGTTTTTGCGATCCCGAATACTTTTCATCAGGACAATAGGGTCTATTTCAAATTCCACGTAACAAGTAAACCTTTCGTACACTTAACCTAAAAAATATTACCAGCTGACATTTTAAAAAAATCTGTTATATGCATCGCACTCGTCACTCCTGTTCAGCGTGTTTGATTGTGAACACAATACACCGCTTCGTGGAACATCAGTCATTATCAAACGTGTCCCCAGTCTTGGATAACGGAAGCGCTCTGGCCACCTTGCAGCCTATGCCAATGTTTCCATAGTTGCAATAGTCCTATTGTATCGCTGTAACGTTCAAGATTAACAATTTTCCAAAGAATCCACCCGGTTTTTGCAAGTTTACTTCTATCGTGTTCCAAGTCTACATCAACAACGGTTTGTGGAAGATTTCTTTCAAGTTTATCAAGTCTATGCCACGAGCCGATATCAAGTTAGTGAGCTATTAGGTACCAAGTTCAACACAACAAGTTTCAAAACGTTTTTCACCTGATCTACACAAGTTCAATGAAATAGGCCCATTACTCTGACGGAGACCGTGTACTGGTTTAAACATTTTTATCGTGCTTCAACCTTATCTAACTGGAGGGACAGCGTTATTCCTAGGTGGTTTTGAACACCTTTTTTTTCCGGACTTGCATCTGATCGGCATTAACGATAAGAATAAAGTTGCCTGTTAATAACACTCTTGTATCTATTGGCCCGTGGCTGATAAAGCCCTTATTTGATATCTAATGGTTCCATTCGTTTTCTTCGTTTCTATAGAGCGTGTAATAACGTAGGCACAATCGTGACACGTTATTTAAAAGGCGCGAGACTCCTGCAAGGGTCGGTGGGGCCAAATCAGTAACCGTAAAGTTACGCGGACACTTGTCACTGATAAAAAAATGACCGTAGCAGCAGATGTTTTCTGTAAGGTTTTTTGTCTTACATTCCCTCCAGCGAGTGAAAAATTTCCATCTGTGTTTGCGTGAGTGGCGGCAGTGCGGTTTACTACTCGGGGGGCCGATGTGGGTTTCCACCTGCCCTCGTTTAGTCGTGACTCTAAAAGTTGTTTAGACTGTGCTGAGGCTATCCTCCCTGCCTACATTGTCCAGGTTCTATTGCTTGTTAGTGTCTGGTTGTTTTTTCTTCTCTCCTTAGTCGGATCCATGACAACCAATGTCCTGTGTTTCGTAAATCAAGCTAGTCCCTAAACCTTTCCTTACTATCACTTTGTATTTCATTTATATATATTGTTTTACAGAGTCCTGTTCCTGTATTTTTTTTAAGCAGTAATGGTCCCCCTGTTCGAATTTGTTGTTTCTTCACCATTAGGTTTTCCCATTTTGCCATTTCCTTATTTCGTTTACTTGTGCTTGCTGTATTATTGAAACAATTTGTCCTTGGTCACATTGTACTTGGTCCTTCTTGTTTTAGTTCCCCTCAATTCTGTTTCTTTCTGCTTACATTGATATCTAATTAGATCCTCCTTTTCACCTTCTTTTTCTTTTTTCCCTCCCCTCTCTTTCTCCGTTTCCCCGCTCGTATCTTCTTTACTACTCGTTGATCTGTCATAACTAATACTATTTTTTTTTTATTGATTAGTAATATTTTTAAAAGAATCTATATTTGCATTGATAATAGTGCAAAAGCACAAAGCTAGTGAATTGATATTGACGGACTAATCGAGACTACATTTATTACATTAACTTTTATAATATTGATAGCATAAGATGCTGAAGAAGTAAATAATGGAGTATCAGGAAAATTATATTACTATGGGGGAGGAGAATGAGGATTTCAAGGCCCAGCACTTGACGGGAATATGTAATAGGCCGTGTGTTTTAATTCAGCTGGCATCAAAGATCTGGGGGATTTTTGCAGATTGTTATTGGGTACGTTCTGTGCCTCATATAAAGACATTGCTAGGGAATCACTGGCAGAGTTTCTACGGGGCAGATATCTCCGTATATTTCTGGGACATTAATACGTTCATGTACAACATAGTCAAAGTATTAAAAACCGTACGTCATGCTAGACTCAACAACGATGTTCGAGAGAAACAGATAAAAGACAACAAACGGTGTGCACAGGAGAATGCAAAGTTATTAGAAGATATTACTGAGGAGAACAAAAAATGCATGAGTCGTTGGAGGTCATGGAGACAACAATGAAAGATTAATTGAGAAGTGTTAAACGAAAAGGTGAGGGCACAGGCTGCTCAAATCCAGGGTTTTCAGGTTCAGGTGGCCCGACTTCAAACCCCCACATGGAATGGAGGGTGGATGCACAAAAAAGGAGATTGAAGAAAATGGCGAACAGAAAAAGAAAGCCATGTGGGAGGTCAAAGTTGGAAAGTAAAAAGTAGCAACACTTGAACGTGATAATCAAGAACTAAAATGCCTTCAAAGTAAAGAAGAAAATTTAAGTCGTAATAAGTTGGCTAACTTTGAGGTATTACTCATTGAGCAAAAGAGTAAAAATGTAAACCTCGAAGAAGAAAATAAGAGGCAAAATGGTGAAATTACTAAGTTACGAAATAGAGTTGATAACTTGTTAGATATCGTTTTAAAACATAAACTGTTGGCACCCTCAGGCGACAACAGATGGGATGTGCAACGTACAGAAAATACCAAGAGGGATGTTAATGAGTTATCTCGCCCGAGTAAAGAAAAAACTTCTTTTCGAGGCAGATACAATTTTCCTCGGGATCACTGTCATGCTAGGACATCTTCATGGAGACATACTCACAGTGTATCTGATCTTAAAAATGCAGATGAGATCGTCAAAGGCGACGCAAAATATACTAATAAGAGTCTGATTGCTACATGTGAGGTTGATTGTAATGATAGTGCAAACTTGCCTGGTCATACTAGACCCATTACATCTGTTAAAGAAGGTTTAGCAGTACCATATGAGCAGTCATCTACGATATGCTCCAAAACCTGGGAAAAAAAAAATGTCAAAATATCCCCCGATTTCCAATAAACATCATACTGAGCATATGCAGTATGAATGCACCTTTTAAGTATTGAGGTTTGAGGGCCAGTCACGACGAGCAGGCGGCAAAATTAATCACCATGTCCCTCTCATTCCACTGCGACGGCATACCCTCCAAGCGCACGATTTCGTGCTGATAACGCGAATTTTGTGGGAATCGAACCCCCGTAACACATATGGTGGTACCAATATACGCTCACGCACCGTATTAGTGCAAAATCTTCCACCAAGCACTACATGGCGCGCACTGGCTGATTTTTTTCAGTACACTGCGGACGTCCGATATGTGCGTCTTTTTTCTATTCCCAGCTCTAATGATAAAGTAGCACTTGTTTATTTTTATTCACATGGAGATGCTTGCCAAGTTATTAACTTCGACAATTGGGAGCCGCGCTAGCGTAGTGGTTACAACACCGCTCTGGCGACCGGGTGATACAGGATCAAACCCGGGCGACGGCATTTGAGGATTTTTCGTCGACCGGGATTTGGACTGGATTAACTCGAGACCTGGCGAGGACATTTGAAGAAGTGTCGTCGACCAGGGACTGGCGGCTCCTGAGCCGACCCAGCTGCAATGGGTACCTCCGAAATCGGCGAGTATTTGCCTGAATGGCGAGGGACACCTGTCTCTGTACAAGAAATAAAGGGATACTCACGTAAAATCAATGTCAGGTTAGACATAAATAATAACCTGAGATTTCGCCTCGAGTATTAGCGGGCGTATGAAAAAAAAAAAAAAAAAAAAAAAAAAAAAAAAAAAAAAAAACTTCGACAACGGAGCCTATTTTCGACACCGTTGCCTAGATCTGCAATTAGTTCATGATTCTGCACCACGCAGTTTTTAATGTATTTTCTCGGCTGCATCTTTCTCATTTCACGTATATCTTATGTTGATTATGTCTTAAATTTCATTCGTGCCACAGAACATTTCCAAAATTCTAAAATTGTCCATGCCTACTACTCAGAAGCAAGTTCGTGGTCATCTTGATTTAATTCAGTAATACAGTAGATTTATACCCAACTTGTTTTTCGACACGAAAATAAAAAAAGGCTTACCGAACCACGTGCACTGGAAACCAGAGTGCCAGGCCGCGGTAAATTATATTCAAAATTCAAATTTTTTTTTTCTATACCACCTATTTGAGGTAACCAGTTGAATTATTATCCCCGCACAGATGCTTGTTCCAGAGTTTCGTTGCTTCACTGGTGAAAGAATTTGAGAGGACGGTGCTTGAAACCTTCCATATCTCAAGAACGTTGACTGATGCCGAGAAAATATGATATTCAAGCCATCCTAAGTTCATCAGATATAGTCACCTATAGTTTATCGAGATGCCCAAAGCTCGAACCTGAAGTTTCATATTGACGTAGTTAATTGACTCTATATTACACATGTGTGAGGCCAGGGTGTTTATCCACTACTAGTCACTATGACAAAGAACGGTGAATACATGAACACTAAGTTGATTTCCAAACCATTAATATTAACATTTGTGATTTACACGACTTTGAGATAATCATTATTCACTTTGACTAGTGGTACAATGAACAGTATTATACTACTTGCAGACACGAACAATTTCCAACTTTAAGATTGCTATACTAATATTAGAAATCTAGTCCTGACACGGATAGTTTGGAGTATGATTGTATTATTGCAAATTTGTTTTGGACATTACTTGTCTTGCCAACGTACAAAGGTACTTAGAGCAGAGTAATTAAGTAATGTAATAATTGTGTTAATTAGTTATCCTTGCGTTCTTGTACTATTTTTTTTCCTCTCTTCTTTCTCTTTTTGTGAGATATTCATGTACTTTAGTTACATTAATTTCATATCGCATTGTTTCATATCTTATTTGATTCATATCATGCGTGAATTGCGTTTAAGCTTAATTTAGGATTTTTGACAGCATTGTTACTTGGAGAATATAACCTTCTAAATTATTATTTAAAAATTATTATTCATGCATTTTTGAATTTTTGATTTGGATTTTTTGTTTTTATTTATTTTATATATCTCATACCATTTTCATATATACATGCTATTTTTTGATATGGTTATTGTAAACTCACATGATCATACATTTATGTATTCTTTTGTTACATCATTGGAATATCGACTGTATATGACTTGTTACTTATTGACATATGACTGTTTATGACTGATGACAAATTCATCTAGCATGTTATGTAATGATAAGTTACATTATGCAGACTGACTGCGACTAGATTATTTTCGATGTGGCTTAATATTTGTGATATGATCAATTTTGGCCGAGATTTCCGCATAGGAAATATTTGAATTGAAGAAAAAAAAACAAATAAATTTGTTTTTTTTACACCGCGAAGGGGGTGATATGTTAAGGATAGATTTGAGATGCAGATAAAATAGTGTGGCATGTTACTACACGCTAGCACATTTCCATTTACATGTGAGGAAATGTGTTCGCCTGCAGACAAACTACGGTTTGCACGAAGCGTTCACCCGTGTTGAGCGACGGTCAACTAGTGACGTTTCGGTCACATGTCGTGGGGTTCAGTGTGTAAATTAATTGGGCTTCCGTCTTTGTGTTTGCGTCCAAGAGAGATGTAATTTTTCAAGCTCCGGGATAATGGAGTGTGATATATAAATATACATCGTGGCATTTATTGTTTGAGGCCGCCACGTTATGTGCAAGTTGGTTCCTGAACTCATCTAGAAGTTCAGACCCTAATTTACTACAAGTAACTTTGATATACGAGGCAACTAATATTTGGTTTGCACTGATTGCCTCTGCCGCATTACTTTGGTTTTTCGTGGATTGCCCGAACCTTTAGTACATACGGCCAGGATTGAGTGGAGATGAGAGTAGTGCATCATTATTATATTATATGCCACGTAAAGATGTCTAACGTTTGAACTTATTGACGGACGAGGGATAATCTACTACGCTTATCCATTGCTATGTACTTTTGATGTGTTGATGGATACTATTGTGAAGTGACTATATTTATTAAATGTCAACCATGTTTTCCCGTGGACCTGTTCACCTACCGGCTTTGTTATGTGTACTGACCATAATGTCCTGAATGAACACCTGCTATCATTCGTGTATCCATGCATGATCCTCTAATTTATCCCACCGTAACAATTAAGTGTGCCCACTTAAGGAAGCTGCTTTCTTCTAATCCTTAAAATGATTTTCATTTGGACACTCTTTTAGTGTACCAATACTCACTCACTCATCCATTAACTTCTTTCCATGCCATGTTGATAAACTGTACAGTATCTTCACTCTTTTGTCCTCTATCTTTTTCCTTCAATTTTTCCTGATGCCACAATATCATCATCATTTTCTTTTGTGATCCTTACAGAGCATGAGACCACCAGATCATGAGACCACAACAGCAGGTGGTCTCCTTGCACCAAGCAGTCACTTGCTCTTGCAGCAGTGGCAACTAGTTTTACATGAAGAGATGCCAGCCCCACACACAACCTCAACAGGAGTGTGATGCCACCATATTTTGAACCACGTTACTTTGCCACAACAGATTAGTGCTCTAACCACTCTGCATTTCACATAGTCCTAATAAATTTACATTCATTCTTTCCTTTTCCCACTTGATGCTTGCTAATTTTACATTTGGCTTTAGTGTCCTGTAAAAGCTGACCTACTGAAAAGGGCATTTGTGGGATTTTTCACTTCAAGTTTACTTTCTTCTTTCTTAATGTGAATGAAAGTGTTACTCCTCTCACCTGAAGCCCATTGAGGTTGTCCTGCATGAAGTTGGAAGCATACAGACGTATAGATTTCTGAATGTGCAGCTGCTTGGCATTGCAGGGCTGGTCTGGCTTGATATCCATCACCACAATTTTTTTGCTGGTAAACAGAAACATCATTAATTACAGCTCAATGAATCAACACAGTTACAAATTACATATCCTCTCCACTTTGTTTCATGTAATATATACTGTGAAAGGTCAAAAAGGCATTATGAATATGATGATGTGACAGGTACAAACAAAGTCAGTCTGATTATTGGGTTTGACAGAATACAAAGAACAAAGCACTGAGGTGATTACAACTATTGAAGAGGCTTGCTGGCACAATATGGGAATCAGACAAGGATACTCTGAGAGGCTTGTACCTTGGCTATGTCCTTTCTGTGATAGAAAACTCACTGCTTACAACCTGCTCCAAAACAAACCTAAGCCTCTCGACAGAGTGCAAAGCAATGCCCTTCGACTAATTAGTGGAGCTATGAGATAAACTCCAACTGTTGCATGTGAAACGCACACAAATGTGGAACCCCTTGGGTTGCGGAGTGATAAAGCTGCTTTAGAAGTTCATGAAAGATGTAAGAGAATGAACCGAAACCACCCCAAAAGGCACCTTGTAGAAAATTGGGTACACAAGCAAAGAATAAAACACAAGTCAGTCTTACACCATGTCCAGGAAATACATGATAGATACTACCTCCCAGAAAGAAGACAAGATATACAGAAAGTAGTACAGAATTTACCACCAAATACCTGCTTAAAAACACCAGAAGTACAGACAAAATTAGTGGATGGAACAACCAAACATTCCGACCCAGTCAGTCTTATGAGTGCATCACAAAGAACCATTGATGCCTACATTGAAGAATGGTTGCATGTCTATAATGACGGATCTGCATTTAAGGCCACCATCAAAGCAGGTTAAGGAGTCTACATATGTCATCCAGATGGATCCTACGACGAGCCGTTTGATGCATGCAGGGAGTTTTGCTCCAACTATGAAGCTGAAATCAATGCACTGGAAACAGTATTCGATGCCTTTCCCTCAAAGGCTCAAAACAGTCATTTTTACTGACTCAATGTCTGCCCTTCAAGCTCTGGAAGGCAGTGGACATTGTAGAACTGAATTAGCCAAACTAATCCTGGATGCTGATCAGCTTATCACTATGGCATCAGAACAGTTATGCAGTGGATCCCTGGCCACTCAAATACACCAGGTAATGACAGAGCAGACAGATTAGCAAAGAAGGGAACAAGACAAGAACAACCACTCACAGCAGCAACTCTCCAAACAGCCAAATCACTCATATGAACAACAAACAAAGAAACTTGGCTGAACAGATGGGCCATGAGAAACACCGGGAGAGAGGTTTACAGACATATGGCTGGTCCTGATCCTAATGACAACATTGGCCATCTTACAAGGAGGGATCAGAGCACCATGTTTCAGCTCAGATCACAACATTTACCACTCAACAGTCACTTGAACAGAATCCAACCACAACTCTCTCCAGAGTGCCAGCTATGTAACTACCTCTATGAAACTGTTGACCACCACCTCTTTGAGTGCCCAGCACTCGATGATGTTAGGAAAATGCTCCTTCCTCCCAGCCACAGATAAGTGGAACATCTTGTATGGAGAAACATAATAACTTGCGAAAACATGCAGATTTCACTACATGGCATTGTGCCGAAGGGAGAGAGTGCAAGCGCCGCTGGATCAATAACAACAACAACTGGTTTTGACCTTTGCTGCAAACCACACACACATAAATGTAACTGACTGAACCAGTGTTGACAGCAGCCAAAATGAAGATTACGCGTACACTCCATTACTTTTTTCTGTTCACCTCTTACGCTATCTTTGCACTTATAGCACTGCCTTCCTCTTGCGCATTTGCCATCAACTTTATTTTTCATTGCAGTTTCCTGCAAAAGTGTGATGTATTTTTATATGATCAAAATATTTGATCTAACTTTAATTTTTTTTTTATTTATAGCTTCAAGTACGGTCTCTAACACAGCCACAAAAAAAATATTTAAAAAAAAAAAAAAAAAAAAGACAAATTAAAACATGAAAGTGTGCTTACCTAAGTTGATCAATAACTTCATATAGTTTGACTAGCTTTGTTCTCAGAATCTGAGCTTGCATGTAGCTGTACTCTGTCTCTCCCTGGCTGAAGTCAAATGAAACCATTAAAATAAGAAAACTAAAACAGAATAACATTAAAATGTGAATCGCCTGCCACAAATTATAATAAAAATGATATACTTTGACAATCACATCATAAGAGAAAATATAACAAATATTTGAATAAAATATTTGTGAAAATTAACTCACATCTGTTCTTCCTTTCTCTTTCTTCGTTACCTGTCTTTCTTTTCAAATCTTAATAAACTGTTCTCAATGAGATCTCATTATCTGTCTTATGCAAATGCATGTGTTTTTTGTTTTTGTGCGAGTACATATTTTATTATATAACTAACAAACTTGTTGACATACAATTTGGCCACATGTTACAAGAGATATTATATTTTATGATGAACAAAGTTTACTTTATAAATTTTAATGTTTTATGTGAAAATAATTAACATGAAGTGATGAAATAAAAATGAAAGGAAAACCCCCAGTGCACCTGGGAATGAATTTCACTCACATAAAAAGTGCAAAGATATAACATTTTTTAGCTAATATAATAATGCAACTGATCTTTTTCCGTGATACTATAGTACACATTTTTTCATATGTCCTATTTTCAAGGACTTTGGATAATACATAAATGGTCACTGGATAAACAGTTGCAGCGGTGAGCAGATATATGAAAATTATATAATCTAATGCAAAAAAGTAAGTATATTTACAATATATAATCTTGGGTGTGAGTAATGACACTTTAAACGATGTAATGAAATACGAGGAAAGAAATGCAGTTACTGATATTAAAAGCCAACACAACTCTGCAACCTACAAGAGGATTCCTTCGTGTGTCCATAATTTAGACAGCCATTTATTTCTTGGTACGTCGACTGGCAGAGTTGGTTGAGCACATGCTTCTTGAGTTACCGGGTTGGAAACTACACCTATTTAGATGTAAATGGGAACCTGATTCTGCTCCTGAGTTAGGGAAGGCAAGAGCGGCAAGGAAGAGAATTGGCCACCACACAACATAAAGCTGAGGTCTAGCATAGTAAAGTCTCGACCACTTCACTTCCCTAGTATCTGCTATAGGCATACCGTTATCTTTGTATTGAATAATTCTGCGAAAGCGCCACTAGCCTCCTATATATGTAACTTGATACCGTTGTCATTCTCCTCTATTGTAGTTTAAACAGCTAATATATGCTGACACGTATTCATTGTCATGATCCCTTACCTTAGAGACTCCACCATATGCATGTAATCTGGGAGAATCAGCTCAGCTTCTTTTATGCACATTTTCATTTTCTAGAAACAAAAGCAAGATAAAAAAAATTAGTGTTTGATCAAAAACCTCAGGTCTCAATGACTAATGAAAAAAAGAACCAACAAATAAATACAAGAGATTTCAGAAATACATTTTTTCATGTCAAAGGCATGATTTTGGTATAAACTTCAAAGCCAGGAACTAACTCAATAATTGTCTGTTGCCCAGCTAATAAGATAGCAGAAGAATGAGTTTACTTACATCATAAATCTGCACTATTGGAGGTTTTGTGTTTCGCAGTTCAGTCATGCTGTCTCGTCTCTCCAGCAGTTTACGGCACATTTTACACACCCTCATGACTGGTTCCCCATCAGAACCAACCAAGGAATTCAAGCTTGTGTTGCTGCTTGTTCGTCTTAGGAAGCCTTCTCCACTAAAACTATGGGCTGGGTTCACTAACTTTTCTGTGGAACAAAGCTTCATATTAGAACAAGGTAAGGGAACAAACTATCCTTTCATTTCTTTATTGTAAGTTATGGACAATAGTAAACACTCCAATGACATAAATCACAGAAAAGTGTAAATGAAACGGCAGCATTTTGAGCAATAAAAAAAACAAATACATAACCAAACATAAAAGGGAAATAAAAAGAGACATGTTATGCACTTAGCTCAGCTATATGCACTTAGTTAGCTCAGCTATATGCACTTAGTTAGCTCAGCTAAGTAGCACATTCCTTTTCACTGTCATCATCATCATTTTCCTGTGCGCTCCTTACAGAGCATGCAGCCATCGCTATAGCTGGTCCCTTGGAGGAAGCCTACACCAAGCATTCACATTCTTGCGGTGGTGATTTCTGTCACAATTAGTTTTACACAATAAGGTAGGCAGCCTCATGCACAACCACATATTAGTCACGTCGTACGACATGCCCGAGGGTGAAGTAGTCATATTCTTTCTTTGTTTCTTCGGAGACCCCCGGGAACTACATAGGGTAACGACATTCCTCTTGTCACATGGCCATGTCATCATTTTGATGAAGTTTAATCAGAACTCTGGATCTTGTTACTGTTTTCTTTACTGTCTTTTGTCAATTATGTCTTGTGTCCTCCGTCGTACTGAGAGGAGTATAACTGTTGAGTTGTCAGTAAGCAGTGCAGGAGAAATTAAGTGGTATTCTTAGGCAAGATGATCTCAAGATAATCTGCACATTTCAAATACTGACATCTTGTCTTTGGTGTGACTAAAGAGATCCAAATTATGAAGTCAATGGAGTCCCACTTGCATAATGTAAAGATATTATTTATTCACACATAACCTGTAAGTTACCCTAGGGATCACTAGAACAGAACAAAAACAAAAAAAAAAAATGTGCCATTATGTAATTTAATATATAGGATATAGCCTACACCACTTAGTTAGTCAAAATAATCACAAGGAATTTTCACTTAATTAAACATTTTTTAATTTATGCATTTTTAACACACACACACACAATAAAGACAACCTAAATTGACTTTTATCTTTTTTTTCTCAATACCTTGTCTTTCACCTATTTAAATTGACAATATCTTTTAAAAGGGTAGAAATGGATTCTGAGCTTCAAACTTCTAATAAACCTACAAGAAAATGCCTTTTACATTCAAACAATATGGTAGGATTCATAATAAGTTATCTCTGCATTAACTAATGGCAGGTATAGAGATCTCAATGACTTCTCAGCTATGTGTAAACTAAACATACTGAAAGTTATCTGTCAAACATAGCTACATGTCCGCCACTTAATATTAACTGTGGTCTAGCATACAAGATACATTTAATCACAGACCAGCCGTTCGCTCTTTGAAAATTATGTCTTCACAATCCCTCATAATATAACCATTTGGCGTCAAGTGAACAGAAAAAAAAGTTTCACAAGAAATTTCTTTAATTCCTTTCTAGTATTATGGCTATTTTGCCACTCCATGAATCTGTGCCACCAAAGTCAATTGTGTCCCAATATGAGGTACACATTAGTGCAGCCACAGATTATGCTGTTTAGGAACCTATCAGCCAAAGATCATTCTCAGTAACCATTCAGCCTGAAGATAATATTTCACAAAAAATTATTCAAAGATTACCCATTTTGGGAACTAACTCGCAGATCATAAAGAAATTTATAAGCAAATTAGTTAATGACTACATTTTTAAAAAGTAATCTTTAGGCTGCCAAAGTGAGCTTTTTCAGGAATTATTAATTTGTTTATTTAACAATTTTGGAGAAAATAAAACCAACACAAGTGAGATCATTGCGCTGTTTAGCAACAATTTTAGAGAATATTGGACGAATTAATAAATTTGGAGATTATTATCAACACAACATTGTTTAAACAGAATTGGGAAGATTATAATCTTATCAGTGGTATAAGACAGTACACCGTTTAACAGTAATTCTTGAGAAAATTGTACTGTTCAACAATAATTTAGGAGAATATTACCTGTATAACACTGTTTCACAAAAACTGGAAAGATTATATCATACATGCCACATGCTATGGTTTTCCCATAATCTGTACAAGGTGTTTGCGTTTTCAGATGTGTGCACCCTGTACATAATTTCTGTACAGGTTTTCTAACCCATTCCCCTTATTACTGTGTCTCAGAGTTCTTTTATAAGGTCCTATTGAACACAGGATTTCCCAGTCTGTTAGTGATAATTAAGCACAGAAATAGACTAAATGATGACACCATCACATTTTTTTACAGTGTAAAATAAACTCAGACATTTATTGTTTGGGTTTTAAAATATGTGAAGACCTGCTTTAAAAGGCAAAGTCCCCGTGCCTCATTTATGATGCAGCCCACTGTAATTGAAAATATTTTTACACGAATTAACTCTTTTGATATGTTTTTTTCAGTCTTTGTACAGGTTTTGCGGGTCTTTGTACAGGGTTTTGGATTTTTTGTACAGGTTTTTCATCTCCGAGGTGTGGCATGTACGTTATATTGTTAGCAATGACACAAGAGATGATTACAATGTTTATCAATAACTCAGGATAAGATTACCCTGTTTAGCAACAGTTTAGAACAGTGCTCTGCAACCGGTGTGCAGCTTATGTATGCCTTGATGTGCCGTGACAGGCAGAATACACCATATAATGGTAAACAAAATTATATGTTATGGCAAAATATTACGAAAGAATCTCACATGTACAATTTAACAAATAATAAGTTCCGTTACCATCATCGACCAGTTCATCACAAAAAATTATGGAGCGCTGTCTTAATGATTGTATTGAATTTTAAAATATTTACCATACCCACCTATGTGTGCCGTGGAATTTTGAAAAGCACTTTAAGTGTGCTGCGAAGGGAAAAAGGTTGCGGAGTATTGGTTTAGAAGACAATTATTTCTGCTTAGCAACCATTCAGATGATCCTCCATTTATGAAACAACTGTGTGAACATTTTGCTTTTTAGTAACAATCGCGCTAAGAGAAACTATTTTTTTTTAACATTAAATTTAAAAAAAAAAACAGTTTTGTATGTAAACAACTCACGTGCATATGATAAAGACATAAACTCTGAGCATTTATCACACATGATTCCACCACACAGTCTGCAGTGATGTCTACGTGTCAGTAGTCCAAATGAACACAGACAGTTCAGACAAGCAGGGACTTCACTATCTGGTATCCATCTCACAATTGATTTTTCAAAAGCTGAAGAGGAAAAAACAAAGTACAGCTGTCAAACTGAAACCATGAAAAATTTGCAGTTTTTTTAGAAAGAAATAGTTAACTCTGGTACGTTACAATATCTTATATTTCTGGTAAAGTACCTTTTTCCAACTAAAAATGACTAATAATGAGGTAAATAATGCTAAGAAGGGGGCCATAACCAAAAAAAGGTTGAGAACCCCGGCTATAGAGAATTCTGGCATAGGGGAGTGAAGTGCTAGAGACTACACTATACTAGGTCTCAGCTTTATGAAGTGGGGTGACGAAGTTCCCTTCCTAGATGCTTTTGTCTTCAGCTGTTTTGAACCCAGTAACTTTGCATTGAGAAGCAACTGCTAGAGAATGTATTTCAAATGCATAAAAAATTATCCTCACAAAGCCCTGAGGTAGAATTCTACTTTGAAGAAAACGGTAGAAGAACCATAGACATTGTATAAACAACAGAGGGAAACACCTGGCGCAGGCTTGGTTAGTTCTCAACACCAACAACAACCAAAAAAAAAGTCAAAATTGGGTAGATTGTTAGTATCCTGTGCCTTAAAGGAGACAGAAGACAAAAGTAGATGAAGAAATAGCCTCAGTGGTATGGGAAATGAAACAGGATTATGAAGACTGCCTTTTCAGGACTACTTTTAGGATTATAAACTATCTAGCCCAAAAACTATCAACCCCCCTGGTGAACTTCTGTCTCTATCGACTGTGCGTGGCGCCCCGTCTCCGTGCCCTCCCAGTATCTGCAACCAAGACAGAGAGATGTGTCCGTTCCCAGATATCGCTCGCATTGTCCGGCATTCTCCTCAGACCGTCGGGTCTCGAGGTCTCTGCGTCACTTATATAGTCAGCAATGACTGGAAGGGACGCAAAATGTCCGCATTTCCCTCAGACTCTCTGCTCTCGAGGCGTCTGTTTCCCTTATATAGTCACAAATGACTAAAAGGGAAGATGGATTGGAGGGCAAGTTCCGTATCCTACTAGTGACAGGCGGTTGCTACTGGTTTCAGACTGTAGCGGCCAGACCGTTCCTCTGACGTCCAGGCCAGGTCTTGCTGCATGGGCAACAGCTCGATCTACAATTGCCTAACCTTGTGCCACCGAAAGTTATTTCGGGAGGTACGCTCCTATGGTCAGTAATGACTGGAAAGGAAGACAGATAGCCCAAAAAAACAAACAGAGCAGAAAGTATTCACAGAAGATTAACCCTCACTAAGATGTTTGGTACGATCGGCAGCTCCATCCTCACAGGTTGCTGGATTTATGTCCAGTGCCCTCATGTCTCACTTGACACATCTTTGCACCTCAGCTGCGGTCACCCAACTGTTCTTTTGCCATCTGCCAGTTGTTGGGAGAAGATATCTTTCAAGATGCGACCATCCTCCATGCGGCGGACATGGCCAAGCCAGCATAGTCTGCGCTGTCTAAGCAGTGTATACATGCTTTGGAGGCTAGCACATGACAACACCTCGACACATTTTCAAAATATTATGCATAAAGCAAATGAGTAGCAAATTATCCTAACCATTTTTCTGCAGCATTCCATAAAATTCACCTTCATATTTTTTTTCATATTTAATTTAATTTTCTCATGAAAATTACATCCTAAAACATCTATTATCTGGGGGAAGTAATGTTTGTGTTAAACAAAATGTTTATTCAATTTAGAAAAAAAAATGCAGCGCAAAAGGCACAATACTGCATACAACACAATATCAGTAGAACATATCAGATGGACACATGGGAAGACCAGGAAAAAACAATGCAAAACTGCAACATCTGTTGATGGGTCAAGTAAGAACACTTAACCAGTACAGTAAAAGTCAATGTCAAAAACCTCTTCTTTTTTTTGGGTCAATTGGAGCATCTGGGCCCAGAAGCTTGTCCATTCGGATCAGTAGCTTATTAGTCTCCACCACAAAAAAGTTGACCCTGGCATCTCTGACAGACTTGAAACTGTCTGTGTGACTTCTGATTTGACCTGTTTGTAAGACAAAATTATATAATGACAAGTACTGAGTGTATTCAGTCAGTGGCAACCTAAAGTAACTCATCCAGAAACATTATCAAAAATTGTGGAAAACGTAATGAGCGTTTAAAAAAACCATTCTATTTTTGTCTTTCTTGACCACAATCGTTAAGCACTGAGCAAGTCAGGTGCCTTAACCCTTTCACGTGGCTGTCGCCTGTATACCGGCGATCAGGGGGTGTCTCTAAAAGCAAATGAAAAATAATGATTACTCCCTGTATATTTCCATACAATGAATACCTCCCATTAAAAACTTGGTTTACACTTCCGATACACATAGTTTGAAACTGAAAGACGTTGTTAGTGATTTTTCGTGAATTTGTTTCCATACGAACTGTGTAAGATGGACATTTTTGTCGAAAACGATGTTGACATGTCAGATAGCGAGGACTCATGGACTTCTATTTTGAATAGAAATAAGCGAGAATAGGAAAGCAGCGATGTTAGTAGTTGTCAACAGAATGAACAAGATTCGGCCAAATAGACAGTGACACGATTTATAATGATGTTACCATGCTCAACATTACTAATAATTGGACGAACCGTCTCACACCATGACCAAACCCAATAACAAAGGGGTTCAGAATCCACTGCCAGCGGGATATAAACCTATCGATTATTTAAAAAAGTTCTATTCAGATGATTTTCTTAACTTTTTGATAGATCTGTGTGATCAATATGGCAGGAGTGTAGGCCTAGTGTTACAGTAGGCTATGTGATATTTGTGGTGGCAGAGATGTGTAGATTGACAATTTCATTTTCATTAAAAATTATTTTTTTAATTCCACTTTTTTGAATTATGTGTTTTTCTTCAAATTATTGGATTTTATGACTTAATATTGCTGGATTACTATGCACCATTGATGCTGTACCTGAAACAATGACGTTATAGGCAAAAATATTGACACAAACAAGAATAAATGTTTCACTTTTTTCTTTATTTTTTCAAATTTCTCTTTTTTTTTTTAAATTGAAAATTTCATATTAAAACAAAAACATCTGTCATTGTTAAGATCATTCAATTTCCTTCGAGAAAATGTACTGTTTTGTCAATCTATGTGTCCAAATAAGAAAGTTATTGAGACATTTCTACAACTACCTGATTGTGTTGCCATGTCCCTCAGGAGGGAGAATTCTAAAGGGTAAACAGTGCAAGGAACTGGCATGCGAAAGGGTTAAGTTATCTTTATATTAATCATTCAGCCCCCTGCAGAGCAAAGGCTTTCAATCAGTTCACAGCAAACTGTCTTGTACCATCCACTCAAACTTTCTGTGTATTTTCCAATCTAATGAAAGTTCCTCTTGATTCTACATTCTTACTTTGATATCACTCTCCTTTCCTCCATCTTTGTCTATACTTTTAGTAGCCTCCTTCAGTCATAGCTGGCTATGGAAATGCACCTCTGAGGTGAAAGCCCTCAGCTGCTTCTTTCCTGGTGTTCCTTGCGGCATTATACTTTTCTCTTCTGCTTGTTGTGACAGCTTTTTTCCCCCCAATCTGAGGTGGTGCCATAGGGAACATTGCCACTTGGTGCGATCAGAGCTTCATTCTCTAAGGTAGCTGGGGATTTATGTCCAGTGCCTTCATATCTCTCTAGCACACATCTTTGAACCACAGCTACAGTTGCCCGGCTGTTCTTTTGCCATCTGCCAGTTGTCTGTACTTTGTCTATACTGTTGCCCAGATATATACATAATACTATATCATGTAGGGGTGTCTCTTTGTGTGCATCTTGCTATCATTTGTTGTACTTATTCACATAATCTTTTATATTTGCTCTGTTCAACTTCAGGCCCAACT
The DNA here is from genome assembly GCA_024509875.1 of Oreohelix idahoensis. NCBI lineage: Eukaryota > Metazoa > Mollusca > Gastropoda > Stylommatophora > Oreohelicidae > Oreohelix > Oreohelix idahoensis. The sequence continues at coordinate 46,320 of JAMPIV010007987.1, forward strand.
GCTGTGACTTCTCAACCAGTATTTCGTCTCGAAGGGCAGTGCCATCAGCAGCATCGACATCACCAAGATGTTTTGTCAGAGTCCACTGAATTTCATTTCTGGTGGTTGATTTTTTGTTGTTTTCATAATCCAATCTATAGCCAGTAAGAAGAAAGATGGTGACAAGAGGCATTCCTACTGCACCCCAATTATTATCTCAAAGTGTCTTGTAAGTTGAACTTCACAAATGTTTTTTTAAATCTGACATTAGATCACCAAACCTATATCTGAGCTTATTACATTCTGCATGTGACCAAAACATCATCCTACATCTGAGCTTTAATTATTCTGCACATGACTACTGCTGAACCCTACATCCATTACATAATCCTATATTTATTTTTTTTTAAATAGATTTACCAATCTCCTGATCCTCCCACCATGTAGGATCAATGACAGCGAGTCGTCCTAACTCTTCTCTCCTAGCCGGTTCATCAGTGTGAGTTAACTCCCCTTCAACTTTATCACCGAGTATTCTCTTCTTGGCCTTGTCAAAAAATCCTGTAGGAAGGAATTAATAATCTTGGACTGTGGTTATGACAACATATTATACTTTTAGAGAAATAAAGCACTTAAGCTATTCTCTGTATTACTATTACTAAATAAATCAAATCAGATCACATGCCATCGCAGGCTGAATGATGTGATCTCCATTATCAGTGGCTGTAGTTGTGATAGCCACTTTATTCTTGCTGCCAAACATGCTGGCTCTTTTGTTCTTGTAAAGACTGCTTTGCACAGAAAAGCAAAAATACTCACTCTGATTATATCAGACCAAACATACACATATACACACAAATGCATGCACACATCCACAACAAAAGCTCAAAAACACTATTACCTGACATATACACTAAACTAAAAAAAAATAGGACAGGAAACCCATATCGCTGCGCCACTTGAAAATTTTCAAACAACCTTAGAGCTGAGGATGAGCCACTAAAAAAAAGTGGACAAACTATTGTGGGGAAAAAATGGTTTATACTACACTCAAGATAGTGTTCCTCACAGATTCTATATTGATCATAAATGCACTGAAAGGCAAAATTTGTCCCATAGCAGCTACTGCCAACAGGGAGTAAAGTGCTAGAGACTTCACTATACTAAGTCCAGCTATAAAGATTCCTGACCACTGCAAGATATGTGGATATAAGAAGGCTGATAAACTTTCCAAAGAAGGATAGGTAAAATTCAAACTGAGGACAGGACAACATATGAAAAGAAAAGCAATAATCAAATACTCCTTCAAAGAAAAATGACCCAGAGAACATAAAGAGTGATATATAACAGAAGCTTATTACTCCTTGCCATAAATAGATCGGGTGAGAATTTTCAGACTGAGAACCTGTCAATGCAGACTCAAATAAAACCTACTCAATAAATTAAAAATCTGGCAGACAAACATGTGAAGACAAGCAAACAGTAGAACATATCCTCCAACAATGACAGCCACAATACAAACCTTTCAGCTGCTGAAAGACAGCTTTATCCTCTGATGAATGTTCTTCTTCGAAGTGGCCCTGCAACTGTGTAACTGTGCCTAGGTCTTTCATGCATATTGGACACAAAAAGCCCTCAATAATATCTGCAGACATTCTGTCCTGAAAATGTGGCTCCAAACATCAAATCTAGCAAGATAGAAGCAATATTCATATTACATCAGGTGTTTCAGAACTGAAGGTAAACTGTAATGGTTTTTTGTTGATTTGATAGCACCCTGACAGACTATTATCATGTTTCTCTTTATCCTTCTTAAATGTATCACAGATCACATTTTGCCTCTTTGCTTCAATTTCTCCTTTTATTACGGACTTTAGTAAGGTGTACCAGTACCTTAATATTATGTTGCCCCTTACTGGTTACATAATAAATTACTTTAAAACATTCCCTTCTATTATACGTCTATTTCGTTTGCTCTTGTATAACCCCATCTATTTCTCTCATAAAATTGCCAGTCTGTCTCAGGCTTCTCTTGCTCCATACAGCTTCTCCATCAACTGGGTTGGTAAAGGTCATGCTGTCAATTAGTTCCTCCTATGGAGCCACAAGTCTTGGAGGACATGTTCTACTATTTGTTTGCAAGTCCTGCATGGACACATGTATGTCTCTCTGATCTTTAGTTTGTTGAACAAAAATGGTATTTGAGTCTGCCTGCAGTGGCCGGTCCTGGGTCTCTTCTTGATAAGGACTTCTGTTATATCTGTTTTCTGCCAGCTCCCTGTGCCATGTTTCTTTGTAGTTATTTTTTATTATCGCTTTTGTCTCTATAGATGTTGAAGCCGTGGTAGCGCAGTGGTTAGTTCTCTGGCTTCCTAGCTCAGTAGTCCATGGTTCAATCTCCAGTTGAGGTGGGATTTTTTTTTAAGACCGCAAATAGCTCCGGGGTCAACCTAGCCCCATGAACTGGGTATCAGAGCAACTCTGAGAAGGTTAAGGCGGCCGACGTGATGCTGACCACATCCCTCCTAATGTGCCGATGGTCAAGAAAATATGGGCCTAACACCATATTCCCAATATGCCTCAATTCTTTACCTTTTTTTTACCTCTATAGATGTTGCTCTGTCATTAATCTGAAGTTTGCTTCCTTCCTATTTAGAAAGTCTATCTGCTGCTTCCTTCCTATTTAGAAAGTCTATCTGCCTTCTCATTGCAATACATCTTGTAGTGGGAAGGAATTCACTGTAGTCTACTTTCACTTTGTTGAGTTTATAGCTGAATTTTGTTAGTGTTTCTGACAGACTGTCTAATTTGTTGTTTTTATGGTTCTGTAGCACAGTTATGACTACTAGGAAATGTGTGATGAACACTAGTTTGGCTCTGTCATAATATGTGTTGTCCATGATGGTATTTTTCTGATGTTTTAGTGCTTTTCCCCTAGCTCTGAAGTTGAAAATTTTGCAGCAGCCACTCAGATTAAGATTTCATGTCCATTCCTGATGTATATGCCTGCACCTTCCATATTTTTTGCTCTAGCTGCTGATTAATATGTACATATACAGATCCATTCTATGGTTGTAAATGTCTTCGTAGTTGTTTTCCATAGCTATATGCTTCCTTTTTTCATCTATTTGACTGTCTTTTTTAAAACTGTTTATGGTATATTGTCAATCAACTAATATTGCACTTGAACCTTGAACACTTTACAGTTCTTTGATAAAAACAGTCCTTTTTTATACCTGATGATTCAGCGATGTCTCCTATTTTGTGATTCAACATTGTTCATTTGTAAACTAATTCTGGTTGAAGTGAACAGTGGGATGTGTGTCCGATATGGCCAGAAAAAAGAATTCAGACATGCAGTAATAAGAGGTAAGGGTTAGGTTTAGGAAACCTAAACTTAACGATGTGTCGACTTATTTGGATGGCATCGAAGAACACGTCCTACTTTTTTTCACTTCAACCCCAACTCTAATGCCATTCTATACTTTTTTTTTTAACCTTCCATTATCAGTTTTACAGCTACCTCCCTCATTATGTACCATAACTAAGTTACTTGGTATAGTATATAAATAAACTTATCTTTCTCGATTTCTGATATCTCTCATCAATTTTCTCATCTATGCTGAAGACAGAACAAAGCACAGTATACATGGAAAAGCGCTTGGCCACGACAACTTAAATGCAGAGCATCTTTAAGACAGACCCAGACCCTGAGCTAGCAGCAGAACTACTAGAACCTCTATTTGCACAAGTCTGGAAAACAGGGACAACACCAACGGAGTGGAACAAAGGAATAATTGTCAAATTGCCCAAGAAGGGAGACCTTGCAGGCTGCAATAATTGGAGAGGAATCACGATTCTCTCAGTTCCCAGCAAAATATTAGGCAGGATAATTATAGAGAAGTTCAAAAGCAGTAGACCACAAACTGAGGAAAGAACAAGCAGGATTTAGAAAGAACAGAAGATGTACAGATCATATATTTACCCTCAGGAACATTATAGAGCAGTGCTCAGAATGGCAGAGACAGCTGTACATTAATTTCGTTGATTTTGAAAAGGCTTTTGACAGTATACATAGGGACGTGGGGGCAAGCGTTCCGTTCGTTTCGTTGCCCGTTGCAAGCGATCTTTGTCCTCTCAAGACTGTGTGTGGTCCCGGCTTTCGGGTCTTCCCAGTAAAGTAGAGGCAGTGATATGTGTCTGTGTCCGATAACGTCATTTGACAGTGGTTGAGGCTCGGTCGCTGCTACGCCATTGATGAACAGAGCTGTGATCTATCGAGATTGTTTGGTCCCGGGTTCGGGTCCTCCCAGTTCAGATGGGCCGGAGCTTGTTTCTTCTTGGTAATGCGGCTCGGCAGTGGTGGAGGCTCGGCGCTGGCTGTGCTGATCCCTCGATACGTCTTGTCTCGGAGATATAACCCCCTTTGCAGGGTAGAGAACCACTTTTCTCGTGGCATTGCACCCTCGCCACTCGAAGAGAAGTTCCCTGGGGTTGCAATAAAGCCCACTGGTGACTGGCCTCTTTGCCAGTCACCACTGTCTTTGGAGGTATAACCCCCTTTGCAGGGTAGAGAGTTATCAAACCTCGGAGCAGTACACACACGCCAAAGTGGGCCAGGTGTACGCAGTTTCGAGTCTAGGATGCTCCCTGGGGTTGAAAGAAAGCCCAAAACACACCCCATAATCGTCTGATACCGTGTGGGATGCACGGCGGGTTGTGGAACCATCGCCTGGTGTCACGATGGGTGGCTTCCCGGCCGTGTGGCAACACGGACCATGTGCAGTCTGGCTCAAGGGTATGAACGAGTAAATAACTCGTCCCCTAAAGGGCAAAAGAGTGAATAACTCGCGCCCAGGGATTCAAACAAACAACAAAACATACATAGGGACAGTTTATGAAAAATACTGAGGGCTTATGGAATTCCAAGCTGCATAGTGTCAATCATAAAAAGCTTTTATACCACATTTACGTGTAGCGTAGGGCAGAGCAACCTAACCTTTGAGGTGAAGACAGGAGTACGATAGGGATGCCCCTTATCAACCACTCTATTCTTAACAGTCATAGACTGGGTGGTGCGACAGATAACAGAGGGCAGTCCAAGAGGAATAAGATGGACTACGTTTTCTACATTGGAAGATCTGGAATATGCAGATGACATTGCACTACTAGCACATTCACATCAACACATCCAGGAAAAAATGGATAGACTTAATAAGTATAGCCAGCAGGTGGGCCTGAACATCAATCTAATGAAGACAGAGGTCATGACACTCAATGTGAGCAACCCCGAGCCCATAACAGTAAGCAATCAACAACTGGAACAGACAGACACCTTTACATACCTAGGATGCATATTAACACCAGATGGCGGAGCAAGCAAAGACATCAACAACAGAATGAACAAAGCAAGAACAGCCTTTTATAGTTTAAACAACATCTGGAAGTCCTCTCAGTACAGCACACAATTAAGATTTTATCACAGCTGTGTGCTTTCTGTGCTTCTCTATGGTGCGGAATGCTGGAGAGTAACAGAGAAGGAAATGTCGAAATTGTCCTCTTTTCACACAACATGCCTAAGAAAAATTCTCCGAATCTTTTGGCCGAATACCATCACCAACCAAGATCTGCTTACTCGGAGCAAACAAGAGGACATGCACACCATAATAGCTGGCAGACGCTGGAGTTGGGTTGGCCATGTCCTCAGAAGAGACCCCGATGCCATCACAAGAACAGCTATGCTATGGGTCCTTAAGGAAAACGAAAGAGGCGGACCAAAAACTTGGCGGAGGACTGTGGAGGCTGAGATGCAAAGAATGAACCAGAGTTGGGGGACTGTACGAAGGATGGCCACCGACCGAGCAAAGTGGAATCAATTTGCTGTTGCCTTACAAGACGCCACCATGCGTGATGGCCACTGACTGCTTTGGCGGTCGGCTGCTAGGGATCAAAGAAGAAGATGCTGAAGACAAATGAAGATGTTAACTAAGAAATTTAATTATAGGAAGAAACTAATTACAGCAAATGCAATCGACTAGTATCAGTTACAGAACAGTCAGTTAATCTTACAAAAATTAGAAAAAACATAACTATGAGGCACAGTACCAACTCTAATACCCTACTGTTTGTGTTCGAAAAATCCAGGGGAGGATTTTGTTACCGTGAGACGACAGCCATCATTACTTCCGACTTGGCCAGATATTTTCAGGGTTACAGCGATTCAGAAAACTTTTATATATACCCATCAAAGAGCGGAGATGTAAAAGATTGTAAAAGTGAATTTTGAGAGATAGGGACCAGGGATATTAGATTTCATGTAGTGCATACAATTAAAAGTAATGGAATTAACAAACACAATTGGGGAAATATGATGGTAATAATACAATGACAAGATATGGTACTTTAGTTCGGACATAAGAGTCGAGTTTGGCCACACTATGTTTTTTTAATTGACTGAGAAAAATAAACCGCTCAAACCCTGATGGGTTATAATTAGAATATATTGTGCCTATATATTAGAACATTATATTATTGTTTTCATTGTGTGAGTAATTTTTTTAAAATTTATTAAATTATTCCGTTCAACCTCTTATGACTTCTATTTAGGATGTAAAGTGTCTCTAATTCCAGAAAATATTTTCAATCGTCGATACCTGTTACATGGTAGGGCCTATCACTTCACATTTCCAATTAATGTAAATTGAGTTAATTAAAGCATCAGATAGTGTGAATGTGCGTGTATGTTTTTTTTTCCGTGTCCTAAAATGGTTCATTATCATTTCTATCGTTTCACATGGATACCTTCACGTGCTGGTATAGAAGGAAATGAATTTAAAAAAAAAAATAAAGTATACCGTTCAATCCTTGATGGGTTATAATTAGGACATATGGTGTACTAATACAAGAAAATAAAGTCAGATTTCCAATACCCAAATATAGTACCTTACTCCTCCCTCCCCTCAGTCCAAATGGAGTAAATCAAACCAATTTGTGTGAATGTTTTTGTGTGTGACCTCCCCTTTCCAAGGAAAAAAAAAATGAAATGAAATTTCTCACAATTGCCATGTTGTTAACAATGTGAAAAGAGGTGAGAAAGCCCGAGAGTGTCTGAGACTACATCAAATCCACCAGTTATTTTCCATCAGCCATACAGACTACCCCTTTTCCTCACACCATCATTGATCCTTATACATTAATTTTAGTTCTTTTTATATACTGTTTTACTATATTGTGCAATTCTCTAGGTCTATCTATTCTCAACACCTGTTCCACAGTTATGGATGAATTGATGCCTGTAAATAATCTAATATTGGTTTTCTCTGTTGTTCATATTTCCTACATTTTAAAAGGAAATGATCTACATCATTTTTTCCTAGACACTGCACATAAATGAAAAAGCTGATAAAGAAGCCAAGAAAGGTGGATATGCTGAGAACCGAATACAGGAAGGGACGAGCAGAACGGAGATCGAACGCATAATTAAAAGATTAATAACAGATGAATGAACAGTAACATGATATAAAAGTACACAAGGAAGACGTGCACACATGATGCTCAAAACTCCAACTAGAACATGTCAAGTATCAAAGGAATTAAAATATTCCTAGCAATAAGAAACGTTTTAGACTACAACTGGGAATGGGCTATTTTGTTATTGTTATTGTTAATCAGAATCGACCTCACTGCACTCCAGGCAAACCCATATGTGCTCAGTCTCCATCAGCAAATGTCGAAGAGTATGAATGCTAATTGTACCTGTCGCACGCTGGTTGTACGGATACATCTTCTCTCACGTCAATTTCTGCTAGTCCCACGTTTGATGCCAAACTCCAACAGTCTCAGCCTTGTTGATTCATCCATTGCAGTGTCATGATCAAGCAGGCGATCATTAATTGCCCTTAGTATCTCTCCCTTATCCATGTCCAGTGTCCCCACTACGGGTGCTCTCGAGGCCAGTTTGTCAGCTCTCTCATTGCCACGTACCCCTGCATGACCAGGACAGTAGATCCACACCAGTTCTTCAAGACTTGAGGATTCTATTGATGTTTTCCATTCCTGCCGCAGCCACCCGTTCTGAACTTTCCGAAGCGTTGCTTGAGAGTCGGACAATATAACTGCCCTGGTTGCTGGAGTTTGAGACAGCCACCTCAGTGCTGCAGTAACTGCCTCTACCTCCGTTCTCACAGAGCCTTTCCTACTAAAATGTTAAGATGTATGAACAACATAGAATTGTAATATTAGATTAATCACAGGGTTTCGATACGTCCATAGCTGTAGATCAGATAACGAGAATCCACGGAGACCCGGGGGAACGTACACGGGGGACGGAAGTAGATCTTAGTCAAGCACTTTACGAATAATGTGAGGGGTATGTTGTATTGACATAGCATCCACCCGCCGCTAAGCGTGTGATTTATATAATATTATAAAGAACACAATTCTGAATTCGCTGACAGAAAACTACTTTCGACAAAGCAAACATAATTATACCATGGAGAGATAAACATTGCTATGAATGTCAAATGTTTATTAGGCTGGTGAGAGCGGGAGGACATCGTTTGTACAGCAAAATATACCTTATAGAAACAGAGCAGTCTAGAATTACACAAAATATACCTTATAGAAACAGAGCAGTCTAGAATTACACAAAATATACCTTATAGAAACAGAGCAGTCTAGAATTACACAAAATATACCTTATAGAAACAGAGCAGTCTAGAATTACACAAAATACAAGAGGGAGAATGAAATCAGACATCATAATAAGAAGCAGCAGCAAAGAAATATGAACAATGCCAAGTTCATCAAGACAGTCCACGCCACGAGCGTCCAGTTTGGCCTGTCCCTGAACGGCCATGGAAACGGGTCGACATTATTCATGAATCAATACTGGCTCTTAGCTGTTTATGCGTACCGCAGGTATGACTATATTTGTGGCATGAGTTCTATTACAACAGAGGCGACAGTCCATTAACGAAGCAATATTTATGTACCATGCGTGAAGAGTTATCAGACGCGGTTGTCTCGGATATTACCTAGTTCGCGTCTCAACAATTTCAGGACTTTTGTATAACACATGCAATTGTACCTTTCATCACAACTATCATCCATCTTGTATCAAATGGAGAAGCTGACAGCTTTAACATAAGTTACGCCCTCAATAAACAGGATTTACCTGGGGGGAATACGAAAAAAACTTGTACTGGATGACTTACAGAACAAATCAGAATCCTACAGCAGGTATAGTGCCTACCGGATATATTCAGGGTGGATAACTAAGTACACATTTACCACTTACGATGCCTAAACAGGATAAAATTTTATTTTATGCGGGATCAAATGTTCAAAGTTTAATGTTAGTGATAAAGTCTTTGGGAAGAGTTCCGCACCCATTGACGATCTCTGGTTTCATGGTCACGAATCCTGGATATTTTTTTTGTCAAGGACGCGTGATGTATTATATATGGCCTTACAACGATACAGTTGTTCGCAGACACCAAAACTAAAAGCGTCCAGGAACCTTCTTGAATACCAAAATCACCAGATCCTCGTGTCTATGTCGGCTTTCTGTCAAAGTTAAATTGTTCATGGTACAGGTAAAGAAGGCAGCACCTAATCTCTTTGTAGTTTCCAGGATCTTTGGAGAGACGAAGAAAGAATAGGGTTACTACTGCGACATGCATGTCGTAAGAGGCGACTAATATTAGTTTGTGCAAGAGGATGATGACCCCGTCATGTAAAACAAATTTCTACAGAAACCAGTGCGTCAGGCAACCTATAAGGTGACGAGATGGATGTATGACGACATGCTCCATAGGGAGAAGAAAAGGAAATGATGATGATAATCTAAAAATTGTGATACCAGTTGAACTTAAGAAAGATCTTGAATTACTTCAGCAAGCTCAGCTCAAATCTAAACCTGTGGTGGATACTCAGATTTGTTTCCGTCAGTTTACGCGTAAGCATCGACCCTTATCTCTACCCATGTTCCTGATTTGCAGAGAAGGATTATTGTATCATTACTTCGAAGAGTTGCTTCATGCGCCTCTCTTCCAGTGGACCTTCTTCTGTCTTGGACGGCTGAGTTGATTTATATTCTATTTTTGACTTATCCATAGTTTTTGTTGAAGGTTTATTGGTTAAAAGTTTTTTTATGAGATGGGTAACTGTCATAATGTTTGATAAGATAGGTCTGAGATATTTGTGGTCCCGTCCGAGCAGAGGTGAGAGTAAGGTGTAAGAAATAGTTTTCTTTTTCAAGAGGGGTGATAGTGTAAGAAAAAGAACAGTCTCAGGATTGAGTAATTGCTCTAATCCAGCCTTTCTTTACGACTATATTTAAATTAGACGCACTTTCTCTCCTTGTACAAACAAATACAAGTTACACTACACTCAGGTACACACAATTTTGTGACAAATACGTACAAACGTGAAAACAAACTATGGATAACATATAAATTTAGGGTTTTGACCAACACTATAGCTTAAGGTTTATTATGTTTATTTTCACTAGAAAAATATCACAACATCAAAAGCCTTTACATCCATGAAGTATAGTTTACAGACCAAAAAAAAAAAATGAAATATAATCCAATAAGCCCTCCCTCTTGTAAAGGAAAATCCCAACAGAGGTAGTTAACCCAAAGAGATAAAAAATTAACAGTGGGGTAGGGAATAGTCAGGACGGGTAATGAACAAGTCCCTAATTTAACCTATCCCGTGAACACTCAGATTAGTGAGATATAAAAAAAAGAAGATTGGTATGTTAGTGGTAACAAAAAAGAAACTTAGGTTTCGTTCTTCCAGATCATTCAATCATTCATACAGTGGCCACTTTCATATTTGCTTACCCAATCGTTGACGCAGGCATTCCATGGAATTAAAATCTAACAGGTATTAATACTATTCAGAGTCATATTCTTTGTCAATTTCAGCCCCAGACTATCCGGTTTGCTGACGGTTATTTTCCGGTAGTCGCTGAAGTTGATGCGTTAGTTATTTTCCTGGATATTCCTCTTTTCACTGCAGATAGTTGTGTGGGATAAGTTTTCTATGTGGTGGCACCGTCATAGGAAGTAATGTGGATAATATTGTTCTAGTGTGGTCTAGCCTCAGGCGACTGAGACGCTCTCTGACGTGATGGAATTTGTGAAAAGAATGATACTAATCGGCTGTTCTCAGAGGGAAATAGCCGAATATGACCAGTGAGTTCTCTTGAGTATAATCCCGTGGAACAAACGTACTGTCATATGTTTGAAAAATAGTGATAGAACTTCTGCCATAGCAGGCTGTTCATATATATATATATATATATATATATATATATATATATATATATATATATATATATATATATATATATATATATATATATATATATATATATATATATATATATATATATATATATATATATATACATATAAATGGAAAACATCTTCTGGTATTGTCTGTTCCAGTTATAATTAAAATTTATTGTTAGTGTTCTTGGTTTTGACCACTCTCATGGATGGAGAAGGTGGACCGCACAGGGTCACAACACAAAGATTTCACAACAATAATCTCTGGATGTTTTAAGAACATAAGACCGTAAGACCATCAGACCGCTAAATCGCAGGGTTATGATCCGCCTGGATGTAGGAAAATATAAACATGTAACCATAATATAAATCATATACTAACACGCGTTTAGGTAAGACTTCTTTAACCACTCCGGTATTAAATGATATTAAAACCCACAAGTGTCTAGCTTATCTTATCGCTTTTAACACGTGATATAGACACTTAGTCTTTTACAAAATTACACATAATGAATAGAATTAAACTGTATTTCTCCAATTATCAATCGCCTAGCGTCTTATAATTATTTTAAAGCATTTCTTACTGTGGAATAGCGAGTAATTAAATTTACGTTTACGGCTGGAAAAAAATAGCTATATGTTATTTAATACGCTATTCAATTAACACAAAAAATACCAGTGAAATATAATTAAAAACTTTAACATGTTAAATCACTTAAATGCTAATATATATATATATTTACCACAACACAGGAAAAATGAATTAACTCCACGTATTATAAGAAATCCAATTGTACTATGGCTCTACAATAGCGAGCTAGTTATTTCAGAATATTTCTGCAGCGACTGATAACTGAGTTTGGGGAGACGAGGTATATATCTAGAAATGCTGTTTCTTCCCTCCTTAGTGCAAAAATTCGCACCTACGTCCATGTTAGGGCAAATCTCCTGGTCGATTCCTGAATTAAAGGTTTTCTACGCACTTCTGCCGACCGCGTAAACGTTTGCTAGCGAGTAGCCGTCCTTTGATCCCGGCTCTCTCTGTAGCTAATTGCGTCCCCTGGGACCGCGAACAAACGGATAGTCGGTAAATGTGGTTATCACCCCTTTTTGCATCCGCTTAATTCCCCCTGTCAAATGTAACCGATCAAAGGTACGTCTTCTGTCTTATCCCCCTTCAGGCAACGCGCTTGGCCCGTCCCCTTTTGAAGGAATGGCAGTTAGAGATCTGAAAAACTGTATTGATAGCGCGTGAAGGAAGACAGGTAGGCGTGGCTAAACTATAGTAAGACAGCTAGCGAAAGGCCTGGCTTTTACGCAATAGCCCGTGTATGCTAATAAGGAAAGCAAAGGTGGGAAACCCACGTTGGATGAGTTGATTGAAAACGAATGAGGGGTGCCGGTTAGAGTAAAGTGGACTGATCAAGGTGGACGATTTTAATAACCTGTCACAGTAACCAGCCCCATGCCATACCTTCCTTAGTCGCTTTTTACGACATGCCTGGTAGGGTACAGTGTTACTATTCTTTGCTCCCTTTTCGGGCCCCGGAAACACGCATTGAGCCGGGAAAAGACACAAATAATAAGAATACATGCAAGAAATGATAACTAGGTTGAGCTTGAAGAAACGCTACTAAAAGATGTTAAATCATATACATATCTTGGCAGCAATAAAAACAATATTGGAGGAACAGACAGTGATATCAAAATAAGAATACAAAAAGCAATAGGAGCTTTCATTGCATTGGGAAACATATGGAGATCAAGAGAAATCAAGTCAACACGAAAATAAAGAATCTTCAACTCAAATGTCAAGTCATTTGACTTGTATGGCTCTGAAACATGGAGAGCAACAAAAACAACAACCAAAAAGCTACAGACTTTTATAAACGGGTACTTGCGTAGAATAGAAGAACTGAAATGGTATGACAAAGTCACAAATGTGGAATTGATGACAAGAACCAGACAAGTGCCAGTGGAACAAGAGTTGAGAAGAAAACGCTGGCGATGGATAGGACACACATTGAGGAAACCTGTTGATAGCATTACAAGGCAGTCCTTGTTCTGGAATCCACAGGGAAAGAGAGGCAGAGGTAGATCAAAAAACACATACAGACGAGAACTGGATTCAGAAGTGAAGATGATGAAGAAAACATGGAAAGAACTTGAGCGGATGGCACGGGACGGGAGGACTTGGTATATGTTTGGAGAAGGCCTATGCTCCCTGGGGAGCTAAAGGGTATTGATTGATTGACTTCGAAGAGCCGAATTTAAAAAATGAAACATCATTAAACACACAACATCGCAGCACATTATACACAGTATATCATAAGCGTCATAATACGCAGTACATAATGACGTGTCTGTTTAAAAATTACATTACAACGCGTCGTTATTCACAGTAAGTCATATCGTGTCGTTCTACATAATACACCATAACGCATTACTGCTAAAATCGTACCTCCAGTGTTGCAACAAGGTTTAACAAATGTGCTTTGCTGATTATAAAGAGTTGTTTTCGTCTTTATTTCACGAACTGTGGAATTTTGTGTTCCTGTAAGTCAGTTTTAAAAAATCTGCATCGATTTTGTCAATTTTTTACTGCTGAGATATTTGATGATAACGTTGAGGTACACACAAGGCCGGTTCTAAAGGCGAGCCAATTTGAATCACTAGCTCGGGACGCTAAGCCTCAGAGGCTCCATAACTAGTTCCCACAGAAAAAAAAAAAAAAATTAAACACGATTAATCAATCATAGATACAATGCATGTTAAGAATTTAAGACCAAAAGGAATTTTCGAAACGAGATGGGCCAGTAGAATTTAAGCGCTTCATATTTCAACTTAAGAAAATGCCACAGATATTAAACATCTTTTTCTACACGTAACAAAGAATATAACAACATAAACTAGTGAATAAAACAAACAAGAAGTTAACATATATTAATTACAATTGAATGCTTAATTTTATTTTACGTATTTATTTTGCTGCCACGTTGTTTAGTATGACGTTCTAAGCCAAAAATAAAACATCACCAGTGGAGCTCTACAAGGTATAAATTTGGACATATTGCACGTGATCTCATTGCTGTCAAAAGCTATCATATACCTTCAAAATTATAAAACAGATAACAAATTCAAGTGTATTTAGATCAGAAAAACAAACAAACAAACAAACAAACCTGGAAATTGAACTGGAATTTGAGCAGCGAAAAAAGCACCCCAGAATAAGACTTGTTTGATTATGAAAGCATAGAGGAAGTTATAAATGATGATATCCAGAATTTTAAAGCCCACTTTTTCAACAATATTTTAGACACCATCAGTTAGTCGTTATTTTATAGACTTGAAATGGTGGTAAACCATAAATATCAATTTCAATTCATATATAATTTGAATAATGCCTCAATAATTAGCGACGACGAGCTGTGTGAGAGCTGTTGTAAATAAGAAAATGTTCGTCCCATTGGCCAAGCTGTTAGAGCGCTTTCCTCTCACGAGAAGTTACCGGATTCCAGGTTCTAAACCTCCAGTATACCCATCTGTAAACTGGTACCTGACTTTGCTATTATGTTAGGAAAGGCAAAAGCAGCGAGCAAAGGAACTGGTACCACACCTTATAAAATAACTGGACTTATCATGGTGAAGTCTCTAACACTTCATGTCCCTACGACAATCTTTGCTATGAAACTGCCTTTACCTCTTCTAACAGGCGGCGATTAAAACGATATCTCTGGAATTAATTTGTATGAAGAATTAAAATATACGAGAAACTATCTGGAAGAAATAGAGAATGACTATTCTCAGCAGAAAATATGTCCAATAATCTCACATCCTCATTTCCAAATCTTTAAGTTGCAATGCGCATCTGTGGCAACTATACAACGGAGATTTTCCATGTTAAACGTAATAAGCACGTGTCTTAGTACAACAATAAAACAAATAAGGAGGGGAACCTGAGGCCTGTAAACAATAAATAAATAAACATTCAACACACAAAGGTATGTTATCAGGCACTCAGTGAGAAATAAAGTAGAAGACTAGACAACAGAAGCGATAGGTTTACCGGGAATCGAACCCGGTACCTCTAGAATTCGAGGCGGACGCCATGCCTCTTAGCCACTCCGACCCCCATGAAGAATTAAAATATATGGGTGCCGTTCGGAAGATCCTGGTTCGGATTCCCGGTAAGCCTATCACTTCTGTTGTCTAGTCTACTTGTTTATTTCTCACTGAGTGCCTGATAACATACCTTTGTGTGTTGTTTGTTTATTTATTTAACAATAAAACACGATCGGCAAGATGGTTTGGCGGCATTATCAATTGAGCATGCTATCGCTAAGGAGGTGGATCACGCAAAAATGATCCAGCAATATGTAGCTCAAAGGGTGACTGTAAGGCAGGGCTTCTTAGTCGGGGGTCCACGGACCCCTTACGGAGCCCGTTGTATATAAACTAAAATTTAAAATGTAACATTTTAAATTATGCGTTTATGTGCATTTTTTCCTTCTAAAAACAGCCCATAGCCTTCACCGGATAATTAAAGGGGATTCCATGGGACAAAAATAAAGTTCAGAAGGTAGTTTTGTTCTAAGGCAAGGGTCGGCAACCGAGGAGCTTTTAGGATCTACATTAGTAACACTGAGCCCGCTAAAAATCTACCACACATACATTTTAGGTTTGGGGGGGGGGGGAGGGGGGGGGAAGGGGGGGTGTTGAACCTTACAAAGAAAAGATCGCGTTCCTATCTCATCCAGTTCACGAATTAATTTTAGTAGCCAGCTCAAGAGTTGTCATTGGGAATGTAGAGGCCTGTAACAGACTGCCAGCTTTTATAAGAGATCATATATGGTTATTTGAGAGCGAACGAAGAAGGAGAAGTATATGGAATGCGGAAAAAGTACCTTTGATCCCGGAACCACCACAACTTTCAACGCCGACGGGAGAAATCTAGTTCGAAATTTAAAAAGTTTAAAAAGTCTTCCCCCCCCCCTGCCCCCTCGCAGTCGCCTAAAGGTCTACTAAATCCTCTACTGGGATCTATCGGTAGATCGGGAACGACTGGTTGCCGACCCCTGCTCTAAGGTATATGAAAAAAAAACTTTTAACAAGTACTACATTTACATTGACCACTAGCATATTTCATTCACATGAATAGTATAAAATATAGTATTATATATTGATGATTAATTTGCAAATAAAAAAAAATAAAAAATATATATATATATATATCTCTCTATATCTCTCTCTCTCTCTCTCTCTCTCTCTCTCTATATATATATATATATATATATATATATATATATATATATATATATATATATATATATATATATATAACCACCCCCCCCCCCCCGAACACCAAATAAAAACCTTGTGGTTCTCACTGACGCGAGAAAAAAAAACAGGTTTAAATGAAACAAATAAGATTACAAAGACGCAGTACAAACCAAGAAAAGACGGATTTAAATCTAGCACATAAAAAGGTTATACGGAGGAAGGGGTGATCGAAACTTATATAGAACAGAATGCACCATTTTACTGGCTACATAAAATACCTGAGAACTGAATATATTGTATCGCCTAGTGGCACTAATAACATCACGGAATCAAGTAAAACAAAAACAAAAATGAAAAGAAGAAATTTGCTGGCAGCAGGTCATGAGAGATGGAAGAAAGAATTAGTGACTTATGCGGAAAAGTCGATGATAAAGAGATCGGAAGAGACAAGAAAGCAAAGAATAAGAGAAAGTAAATTGAGAAAAGGCGGGAGATTTGCTACTATTAGCAGCCTCTTCTACGCTTGCTCCGTCTGTAGAAACTTGTCGGCGAGAGAATAAGGTTGCATTGATTACCAGCACGACTTTAGCCAATTTTAATGCACCGCTGAAAAGGGCTGGACCGCGCTCCATTCACACCGTTTTGTCACGGACTCACCCCGAAAGAAATGGTTGGGCGTGGGAACGGCCAGATTGTGCGACAATGTTGGAGAGCGCCCCAGACCAAAGCAAAATCACGAGAGTCACACAAATCGAAGAGGGACAACAAAAAAGGAGTGTTGATCGTCTTTAGATCGTGTCCGGTGGCTCTTTCAAAGAGACATTGCCCAACCAAACGATGGTTAACATTTTTTTTGGTGGTACACTGTAGTCTTCTAGTGTCCGCCCAGCGCTAGTATCAGCTAGCATTATTACTTACTGCCTGCCATGGACGTATTTAGATAGATACTGTATTTTCCGGACCATAATACATATCCAGGTTTTAGAAGGCAAATTATGAAGCAATTTGTAATTACAAAGAACATTCTAATTAACAGTTAATTGCTCAATGAAGTAATTGTGTTATAGGACAGTTTTAGAGTCTGTCTTGTTTAAAACGTATACGTATATAAACAGCACACCTAAAATGTGTAGTTTTTTTTTAAAAATGGCTTTACGATATTCTTTGTTTGTCTGATGTAGTCGCAATATTAAGGAATGGAAATGATTTTCCTTCGGTAGAGAACGTCCGAATCGGAAAAAAAGTATACGCAAAGGAATTTAGTATAAACTTTCGAAAATAATGCTGCATGAAAACTACAGATTTTTTAAAAAAAATGATTTTATCGGCAGTTTTTTTTTTCACAAAACATTATTCATCATAATGACGAGGATCATCATCACTATCATCATTATTTCCCTTCTCTGTCTTTATAACATGGCGCAACCATTACAGCAGGTCCACTTGTAGAAAGCTCGGATTAAAGCACTCATGTGTTCTTTCAGTGATTGGTACTGTGGCAATTTATTTTGCATTATGAAAACGCCAGCCCCATTCAAAACCTCATATTAGTCACCTCTTACGAGTTGCTGACGGAGTAGTAGTCCTATTCTTTATGTCTCATCGGAGACCCCCGGGCACTACACGGGGCCGTATACTGTCCTGGTGGTTCTATGACCAGAACTACTCACTGTGGCCTCCATTTGTAAATAAATAAATATTAGATACATAATTTTCGGCAATGGTTTAACCAATCGGTGTGATTTCCATGTCTAAACAACTCTGCATGTCTTATTTCTCTAAATAATTAAGGAAACCTGAGTTCTGTGAGTAGTAAGTAAATAAATAAATACAGATGCTAAATTATTTGTGCGTCCTTTCACAATTTTACTTTCACAGCGGGGCGATGGCACCGTTTGGATGGTCCTTTGTTCAATTCCAGGTATTAGGGGTATATTTCTTTTCTGTTGTCTGGTGTCCACCTTTCTGTTCAACTAGTGCCTGTTTATTTATTTATTCACGTCCTATTTAACGAGTATTGCTTTAGGTCAGTCCTCCTTTTTTTCCCCCTGTATGGTGTACCACAATATCCCTGTGTGTAGCAGCGTTCTTCTCTAGATATCGTAAAGTCTTCAAGACTTGGTACAGAACGAGAGAGTCGCTGTACTCTGATTTAAGACGGATGGCTGAAGGACTGGAAGAGAGGTAGGGGACATAAGGAGCGATCGATCTTCTTGACCCGGCGGGCAGAATTAGTTTCGTCGACATGTTTTGATTGCTTGTCACTTTCTGGAAAGACGTGCTGTAATGGGCAGCAAAGCTACCGCGCTCTGCCAACAAATGTACGAGTATGTTGCTTGTCTCTGCATGGATTGTAATGGCGGTCTTGGAGTTTCAAGTAATGGCATTAGCTTTTTGGGCGTGATCTTAGTGTGCTACGACAACCATTCCAATTTTATAGTTATGATTATCATTATTATGATCATCACCATCATCATCATCATCTTTTTTTCTTTACACTGCTTAAGGAGCACATAGTCACTGGTGCAATATTGGGAGTCTTAAGGAAGGCTAAGCCAAAACACTTCGTGCGTCCTTGCAGTAATGGTATCTGCAGAAGTTTATTTGACATCGTGAGGTGGCTTTATGTGGTATCAAGTCTAGTCAGGTGCCATGCATTGAGATGTAGGCGATTATGTCCTTCCATGAATCTGGATGTTTAAATGCGCTCCATCAAGCGTGTTGTTTATCTCTTCCTATTTTACAGCGTCAAACTATTAATTATGTTCTCTATCTTGTGTTCCAAAATTCCTCTTTCTCTCTGTTTTTCCATTTGATCGCTATGTTTTCGAGCACTGCTGCCTAATCACATGTACAAAGAAGGCTTATTGTTTTCTCCTCTGTTATCTTTTTATAGTTCTTTTTTGTTGTTTTTCTTTGTACATCAGCCCTTCTCAAACATTTTTCGCAAGTTATTTTAGCTGAATACGGGTTTGAGAAACGACATCTCTTCTTGCAGTGTGGCCCAAACATAGATGGGCAGTAAATAGTAATGTAAAATAATGGTGAAATCACTGAATTAAATGGTGAAAAAATGTAAATTTCATATTGGGGTAGAGAAAATGAACATATCTAAAAGAAACTAAATGTCTAGAAAAACAAAAATAACGGAGGTTGGTGGAGCAATTTGATTCATTAATAACACAAGGAGTTCCTATAGATATATTGTTCAACCGACATTCATTAGTATATTTCTGTCTCTTCAGAGCGTGAGGTCAGACTTGTGGGAACTGGCCTGAAATCGGCGCTGCCTGGGGCCCGATTCGAAGAAATCGGTTGAATCGGCCTAAAGCCGGTCCTGGTGACCAGTGCTTTTCCTCGCTGCCTTTACCTTCCCTAACTCAAGAGCAGAGTCAAGTTACCCATTTTTAAAGCTTCGTAGATGCATGGAGGCATATCTGGAGTCATCTATATGACAACAGCTATGCACAATACTACAATATTGTCACATAATTGGTCGTTCGCTTATACGTATTTTCTCTCTCTCTCTGCCATGATCTATTTATTTCTCATTTTCAGAGCACAGAAATTTGGGCCCCAGTCAGTTTACATTTTCACACTTCAACTCGTGTCAGGTCAAGGCGTCATTGACCATTCTTAAGGATTAATTGTAATCGTTTAAGTGATTGCACCAGACTGACTTCAGGCGTGAATTGTTTGTTTACGATTTCGCAACCATTTCCGTACTGACTAGTTTAATGAGGAGTGTCGATTCAGTGTTCATATAAGCGATTAGGAGTGTCTGAGGGGTGGTGCAATCACTTCCATTGAAGTTACCTGTGATGATAATTACAGATAATATCAATCTGGGGAGGCATTTTTAAGTCGTGAGTGTAAACAGATCAATACTAGACGGAAACCACACTACCGTATATGGAAAGTGACTTCTGAAATTCACATCTTGTTTGTCACGCAGAATTTTTCCATGAGGAAGTGTTGGGATAACCACATCATAACACGCACGGTTGAATACTATTGGTTGGCATTCGAAATGTAAAATTACTACACCCCTGATTGGAGCCTCGGCAAATAGTAACAACAATATGCGTGAGCCGAAAGTTGCAATATAATATGGCACTTTCGCCGGTCTGGGGCACTGTGAAATTCAACTCGTTATAGTGGGATCTATTTGCAAAGTAATATCCCAGACCACATGTAAGAGGCATCTTAAACAAGTTGCCGTAACTATTTCTCTGAGCCAGAAGTCAGTCTGTATTCCCAAAGAAAATTGGGGTAAGTTGTACATTTTATAATTCTATATTTTGCATTTATTAACATGTGAAAATTGCTAGTGGATGTCCAAGTCATACGTGGCTGGCAACCTCAGCATATAGAATGATGATTTCATGAACCACCACTGCAAGAGCCGGTGACTGCTCTATGCGAATTTTTCATAGAGGACCAAAAGCAGAGCTAGTTCCAAGTTCCATATGGAGCAGGGAGTGGATGAAGGCATAAATGATGTACATACTTATTATTTTAACATTTTTAACCGGTGCATATGTAAATGTAAACATGTTCAATATAAATGTAATGGATGTTTTCCGCTCACTGGGATTAATATTAATGCTCAGAGAGGGCAAAATTCTGAGGCAGATGGGATGGTGGAAATGAAAAGTGGGGACACTTGATTTTGTGTCAGGAAACCCAATACTCATGATGGTATTTGTTTCTCTTTTATTCCATGATACTAGTCGGTGGTACCAATTGGTGGTACTATCTGTGGAACAAGTGAGGGGTATAAGTGGCCTTCAGTCAAAGCTAGAAACCATCATCAGACGGGTCTTGAAGACGCTGTACCAGCTTCGTTATTACTCTATGATACTTCTTGGAACGTGTTACCGCCACCAGACTTGACCAGTGACGAGAATGAACCAGTCTATAATCTGCAAAGAGCCAAACCAACCGACAATCTTACTTGCAGCTAAGTACACACTCATACATGTCTGCATACAAAAAATGTCATGGGAAACTGGAAAAATCTGACAAACTCTCTTGGCATAATTCACATTCTCATACACGTTCTGACAGACACACTTACTTAGTCGTTCCCCTTCTACCGTGAGGTGTAGAGGTTTGGAAGAGAGAGAGAGCGCCAGACTATCCTATCAGCTGTCTTCCTCCTGGCCTGGTTCCATTCTTGTAGTGGTGTTTGATGGTATTGTATGATGGTGTTATTACTAAATGTAAATTGTATGAGGCCAGCTGTGAAGGCTCCTGAGATAAAATGTAGTGGTGAATTGTCAGAAGGCCTTTCTTGCTACCACTACGACCTCACACTTAATTTTTTTTAATGAATGTGGCTACGTAAAGTGTCTAGGGTTATGATATGTAGTGTGGTGTAATGGATTATAAATATACCCACAGATATTAACAAGACTAATAATATTAATAAATGTTAAAATACACTGAACTAACTCACGTGTGTAAAATTTTTTTGATATAAGTATATTACATTTATTTTGTTCTGTGTCAATTTTTTAGGTTGACCAGAACTTAAAAGGATTTAGAGATTATGAAAAGAAATGCATAGAATATTATATCATAAATGCAATAGTGTACATATATATATGTACTATACTAGTTAGTTTTATTAAAATGTTCTAGTATTCATCTACTTGGGAGGATAGTACTGTTTGTGCTGTTGGGGTGGCCTCATCACACCTGTCTATATTGACTACACAGTGTCCAGAAAATGGTGGGAATCTTTATGGGGTTCTTAGTAACTAAAGGGCGTTGGTGAAAGTCCAGCAGACCAGAGGCTCACTCATCTGGTAGTTGTCGCTCTGGTGCTGAAATCAGGTGGTCCCACCTCTCCGTGCTGGCGGGCAATAATGGTGGTCTCTGTCACAAATACTGCACAGATACACTCGAGTAAAGTCACCAACTGAATAGACCCTGCCTTGTTGACGACAGAAACTCGCAGCTCTGCAATCAAAGTATGGGCCATGTGTCCAAATCTATTCTCTACCCACGTCTGGACACAACAGTGACACAACAACCACATCATACAGACAGGTCAGATCTCTCTGACCAAACAGCACATTTACCATGGTGGTTTTACATCAGATAGATCCTCCCAGACTATAGATCCTGAAAAATGTTTATTAGTTTTCGGCCCTAAAAGAGGATAGGTAATATGTATCATTATTCTCAACACTTGATCTGTCTTGCATAATCCTTGCTGGAGTTTATGTACATTGTTGGTCCCTAGACCCTGACTAGGGCGGGGGGGGGTCTAGAGCAAATCCCTACTTGTTTGTAAGGCTAGATTTCGATATGGCAGTATCAAATCACTCGAACATGAAACAATATTCAAAATATATAAGGAAATAATTTCAATCTTACCAGATTATGAATAAATAACACAGAATTTCTAGCAAAACTCAGCTGAGCTGCTGGCTATAGTATGGCGTCCCTAAATTTATTTCACTTGCTTTCATATGGAATCACCACACTTTAAAATCTGTGTCTATCACTGAACAACTATTGAAGAATGGCCCCACTTTCGCGTCTGAGCGCTAATGATATGATTGTCTGTGGCCAATCACTGCCTAGGTTATTTGAATTTCAAAATTTCTACACTAAAGTCATTTCAGTCATGCTTCAGTCAAGTATGGATGTTTATCTGTTAGTCTGTCCGTCTCTACTTGTGTTTCTAAAAAAATGTGCTTGGTTTTTGAACCAACCTTTCTCTCCCCTCCAAAATTTTGTCGTTAAAAGTTATATTTAGACACAGCTACCGCTCAAAAACCCTCTCCTCCATACTAAGTAAATTTGAACACCTGCGTCCAAGGTCGTGTTTTTGTGTGCAAATTGCGACACTTTTTTATTCAACACAGTCTGTCGATGATGTGAACTACACTGTCTTTTGTCATTATCTTTAATATTATCTATCCGTTTGTAAAATTAAGACCATCTTAGTTCACTGCTCAGAATAGGCCATCCGGCCAGCTAATTTTTATATTCCTAACATTAATATTAAGAAAAAATTACTTTTTATTTTTTGTAATATTCCTAACATCTGCGTTTTACCGCTCCATTCAAATCAAAAGCTTGGTATCGCAAAAGCGTCCAATAAATGACTGTGGCGTAACATATCTAGGGTCCCTTCTGTGGAGTTGCTTACTTTTTATGTCAACTTGGGAAACGTGACTTTTCTCCGTTTCCCCCCCAATTGCGTCTCCTTAGCCTTTCCAGTCATATTTTTTTTCTTTTTGATCCGCCGTTCCCCTCCTGTCTAGCAAGTCAATTATTATGGAGGATGATGACCCGCGGTCTAGGCGATCATGTACATCAGCAGCCTACGCATTATGTTTTTATCCTTAAATGTTATCTTTGGAGGGATTTTACCGTTGTATCTCTGTCAATTTCACTACAATTCTAGTCCTCGGTCCTTCAAAGATTGTCTAATGTTGTCCTCCCAGCGGACTCTGGGTCGTCCTCGGGGTCTGGATCCTTGGCTCTTTGTTTCCCATGCTTGTCGTGGTATCCGATCTTCTCCCATTCTGCAGACATGGCCAAACCATCTTAATTGGGACTGTTCTACTTGGGTCTGCAGGGGGTAGGATTTAAGGCCTTGACGTATCGTCTGGTTGCGTACCATGTCTCTTCTTGTTACTTCAACCACCTTCCTCAGATACCTCATTTATGAGGTTTGGATCTGGCTTTTATGGGTTGTAGTCATTGCCCATGACTCGCATCCATATGTCACGATCTGACAGACACACATGTGTTGTATTTCATTTTTTTTTCCACTGACAGTCTTCTAGCTCATTTAATTAGACGCTACTTCTCTAGGTTCACTGTTCATATCTATTTCTCTTGATTTGGGACTATTTTCTTTGATCTGGCTGTCTATCGTACTCTACTTCTCTCTAGCCTTATGTTTAGGGTGATGCTTGAAATTATCTCTTTCTGGACCGATCGACACCTGGAAATCTTAGTTTGGTTTCAAGGCTGATTACTCAACCCAACCGTTTGCGAGGCATAAAGTACATAAACGGGTAACACATACCTTCTCTTTTAGCGGATATCTCCATCCACTGAAATAAACACACAAATCAACTTGTTACTACTGGAAATCTCTTCGCTGAAAACAAACGGTTAATTCTTGATTTCTGTTTTCTAGTGTTACCTTTTGCTACCGTCTCCACAGATTTCCGCATAAGCACTTTGCAAAGCAATAACATTGGAAAAACTCATCAGTTGAGTATTCTTTCGATCCTTCTGCAACGAAGGTCTGGGTAGAACTGACCTTTACGCACACATAATTGTGCTCTCTGTCTCTGGTTCTCACGTGTCGAACGAAAATCATGTTCAACACTTTCTCAGTGCAACTCATGTCATGTGACAGAGTATCTCACGTCTATCATGCTCTGTTCGTAAACTCATCAGATACTCTAGGTTTGGCCATTGTCCAACAATCCCATCACTGCAGAGCAAGGGGAGTAAATCATGTGACGAATATGCGTATGTGGAAGTGAACCTCTGTCTGTGAGGATAATTAGACATTCATTGACTCTTGAAATCATCCACACACTTCCAGGGATTCCCCCTGTTGTGAAACTTGTTGAGAACCCAACGTTGCACTGTCGTGATTCGGAGAAATTTATGTCACTTTTAGCCGAGTGGTCTTGTTCTCTAATTTTTGTCTACATCCTCTTTTCTCTCTTTTCTGTCTTATACCTCCTAATAGCCCTATTTCTGGCATTAGTCATGCCAATCTTACGTTGAACAGGCTAATTCCACCCCTTTACACGAAGACATCGGCATCTAGCTAAAGGTCCTTTTAATCTGCCTTTCTAGTAGATGACAGCTCTTTCCCTGTTTCTTTGAGTTACATAGAACCCGTGGACACGGGGGAAATCTTCTACCCTTTTATTTTGTGCCGCCCCCGTCTCGTCGCGCGAACACCGGTTGTAGACCGCGTAATGGTGCGGCAGATTACGTCCTTTCCTGTATCTTGAGTCGCCCGGGGAATTTCTCCCCTAGGTCTTACGTCTGAATTTGTTTCATCTAGTGCACGTGCAAAAGCCACCTGCATACTCTATATTGATTTATAAGCAAGAAGTCTCTATCACTCAGTACCACTGTCTCAAGGAAATTCTGCCACTGGACAAATATATTTTCTGCGCCAGAGCTAATAACAGTTGTTCGAGCAAGAATTATTCTGTCTTCGGTAAGCTCATTTACTTATTTAATTCATTGAGGTGTTCGCTTAATCTAATAGAATAGAGATCCCGTGTTACTTTAATTCATGTTAAATATATATATATTCTATTTTTTCCTTAAAGTAATTTTCTTTCGTGACCGGGATGCTCTGAATTTTATTCAGTGAGCCACCATTCATAATCATTAAGTGTTAGCTAGGCACAGGGTTTTCTTAAGTCAGAAACAGTGTAACGTTAATTTTTACCACGTTTTTTCTCCACTTGGTTTGTGAGTGTGGAATATTACTGTAAAGAGTATTACTTTTGTGTAAAAACCGAGTTTCTGCTTAGTGCTATTTTTGTAACATATCCAGTGTTATCATTTACTGAGTAATTTCCCAACGGGGAACTGTTTAGTATTTTGGGTTAACTTTAACTGCACGATTTTGTTCGTAAGCTGTGTGTGTGTGGGGGGGGGGGGGGGGGAGAATACGTTGGCTACAGGCATTCTAAAAATAAATTGGTCACGCCGCGCAGAAAGAAAACTGACGCACTCGCGAGCGACCAGATATTTTCGATTGATAAAGTGGATGAGACTGTACTGAGAAGAGCCTGTTTTGATTTGTGTGGGGTGGGAAACGGAGATGGAGAGCTTGTTTTGATTTTGTGAGTGAGAGAAACGGCAAGTGGAAAGTAAAAGTGTGTTTATATTTTGTATGGGTGAGAGACTAAATGAGAAGGAGTAGGCTAAATGTAATAATGAGATATCGTATTGCTGTATATTTTCAGAGCCTTGGTGAGCATTTGTTTTATGCTTCCTGGTGTGATTTGCTGCTGTCTAGGGATTACCATTTCCATATAATAAATATTACCATGCAGTCTACTTCATACTGCCATTTTTCAGTCATAAGGCTGGTGTGTGGATTACGAACCACAGCCTATTGTTGAAAGTGTGTATTGCTCCAGCACATAAAGCTGTCGCCGTTGCCTTCCAGTAATTGTAGGCAACATTGCTCGACCCATTAACAGTCAGTTGATTTGGGGTATACCACTTTACATCGATTTCTGTTACCTACATGTAAGCAGTAGCCTTGCGTCCTGGATTATTTACCTACAGCACCGATTGACACCAGTTGCAGTTAACCATCACATCAATACCTACGGGCTGTCGCCTTTGCCATACAGTCAGTTTCGGCAACACTGCGAGACCCATTTATAGCCGGTTACTTCTGAGTATACTGATATAACGACCGAGAGGAGTAGTCAGTTGCCAATACTCGTCACCTGTTTTTATAGTTCAAGTCTTCACTATCCAGTATAAGAGGTACCCCAGCGCCCTTACTGGATACTCGCTCGCCAGCAAAAGTTCTCGGAAATTGTGAATTCATAGGATTTATTACGGCACTGTTACAGATAGCTTATCTGCATAGCATGGAAATTTCAACCTTGGTGGAACAGTGTAATGTGATTCTTCTAGCAGAGAAAGTAACTTACTTACCAGGATTATTAATATAAGGAGCGGCCGTTTCTTCGCGAAACTGGGGGCCTAACCCCTTTAGTTAGATTTTCTTAGGAAAGAGAAAGTGTACGGGTGTTGGTAGTTTAGAGTGAGACGTTTTGCCTGAGAGATTGAGTGAAGTCTTGTGTTATTTTTCTGTGTTGTGATATTGATACATTCACTAGCCCTTCAGAGCTAGGGAAGGAATTACTTTTTTGTTTGATTTTTGTTTGTTAAATGTTGTGGTTTCATAAATAAATATACTAATATGTACTAAGCTATCAGAATTCACTCTATTCTAACTGTCACTTAATGTTTGCTGTTGTAGTCCTTACTGTAATAGATTATTCTATTTAGCATTGGAGGACGGACGAGGGTATGACAACTTAAGTAGAGTCCGAGTATGGCTGGGAAGTAGACATAAGATACTTGATTATATCTCTCCTCTCCAGAAGTCCTACCTCTCTCTATATTTTCATTAGTTACTTTAAATTTTCTCTATTTCCACACTACCCATTCATATTCTGTCTAAACTCAGACATTCTCTATTTCCATACTCGCGACATGCACACTAAGCTTGGAGAAGTCATTTGAGCCCTAGGCGTAATTATTTGGCTTCGACCTGGTTGGCTGCACTCAGAAGGATCTCACTATGGACCCAGAGATAGGCAGGGGGAGCTGAGAATTGGCTCTGTGCAGGACGTGACAATTCCTTGGGGGAGCCCAAAATAAGAGCACAGTATTTTAGCTCTGCATAGCTGGAGAGCCCTCTTGGATGGCGGGGAATACACAGCATGCCACGCACTTCTTACTCCTAGCTTGGGACCATATGTGACGATCCTTTAAATGCAAGCCAAGCTGGAGAAACTCGAGCTCATGAATTCAGCTCAGCACGTTTTGGAAAGGCAGAAAAGCCACAGGAAAAGCCTAAATCTACAGTGTAGATCATACCAAGGGCTTTTCAACCTGGCATTGGCGGCAAACAAGCGAAAAGCTCAGCAGCCTTAGTTAAACAACAACAACAGCTTTGTAGACTGAAGTCTACGTGATCTAGTTTCGAACTCATTCCCATTACCTCGAGAAACATGCGTTCAAACCAATGTGCCACTTCAGCGCTCACGCTACCTAAGAGGAGCGCCTAAAGGTGTTACAATATTAAGCTCTTGGATTGTAACACTTAAGGAAAATCCACTGTTATGAAACGATCAAGAACGGATGGACTGGTCAAGAATGCTTGGCGTGAGTAAGTCCAAGGCCTAAACTCTTTAGGGAGATTAAAGATAATGATGAAGATGACGGCTGAAAGAGAAAAGCTCATACTTTCACTGACTCCCTGACAGAGCGATCGATTTCATGTCTGAGAGCGAGGTGTTAAAGTTTGACCCTAATCTAATCTTGGTGTCCTCCTAATATTAGTTTTCTCGCCCCGTATTTAACGCTAGGGCGCACACATTCACGAATTCCTGGACAACAAATTTCCCAAATGACGCAACACGGTCCAACAATCTGGACTGTTCTGTCTCGCTGTCCAGTCCGAGAGTAGCTCATACCGGAGAGAGGTGTGAAAAGCACGACTGGGGCTTTTAAGGAGAATCTGTGACAACTTCTCTTTATCTGACCGTTCGCTAACCTTGCACTCACGAGGTTATTTATGATATGCGTGGTCAACTTATATAACAAAGTTAAGAAACTCATGAGGGTGGAATAGTAGAGTTAATAAACTCACTACAAACAAAGTTCATGTACTCACACGTCTAGAGTCACCATTTTTTTAAACGATAATGCACATTTGATCGCATAATTTCGATGGACAAGGCACTGCAATTTTTTTATAATTCATGTAAATGTTATGGAAACCAGCTTGTATGTGTAGATGCGAGTTAAAAAATTATATTAATAAAGTACATGATGATGATAGTAATGATCATCACCATTATCACTGCACCTTCTTGATCCATGTGGAGCTTAAAGCTACAACTCTTGCTCGCCACCTATTTCTATTTTGAGAACCAAGCATTGCATTCTAAGCTTGGAGTAAGTCACTTGAGCCCCAGACGTAACTCTGGCTTTTACCGGGTTGGCTACATGCAGCAGGATCTCACTATGGACCCAGTGATAGACTGGGGGCTGAGAAGTGGATCTATGTAGGACGTGACGATTCTTTAGGCGAGCCCAGAAACAGAGCACAGTACTTTGGCTCTGCATATTTGGAGAACCTCCCTTGGATGGCGGGGAATATAGGGTATGCCACGCACTTCTTCTTCCTAACTTGGGACCAGATGTAATAATCCTTTAAATTCCAGCCAAGTTTGAGAAACTGGAGCACTTCAACTCAGCACGTTTCGGAATGGCAGAAAAGAAGCAGGAAAAGCCCAGATCTACAGTACAGATCATACAAAGAAGTCTTCAACTTGGTATTGGCTGCAAAAGAGCTGGAAGCTCAACAGCCATATTTAAACAACAAGAGACAAACAAACAGAAAGAAAAACAGAAAGAACGAAAGAAAGAAAGAAAGAGAGAAAGAAAGAAAAAGAAAAAGAGAAATAAAAAAAAGAAAAAACTAAATTAAGAATGAAATTTAGAAAGAAAGAAAGAGGAAACTAGACAACACAAAACTAACATAAGTAATAGGCCTACCAAGCTCGGATTTCATCCAGGTCCATCCGAATAGCACCACGCGAGAGTGACCGGTGTCACGTCACATAGCCAACTATGCATTGATAAAAATCGCATCACTGGTGGTAAGGGCTTCTAAAAAACTAATTTTAACTACAGTTTCGAATCCAAGGAGTTCCTATTTCTTCTGTCGAATCCTGGAAGCGTCACAACCTACCCAACTGTAAAAGGTTACCTGATTTTGCTCTTGAGTTAAGGAGGGCAAATGAAACGGAGGAAGTGAACTGGTCACACACACACACACACACCCCCCACCACCCCCCCTCATAAAAAAAGCTGGACTAGTATAATCTCTAATACTGCTCTATCTTATCAAATACTGGTACACTGCTGACCATGCGCCATTAAAAAAAAAAATAATAATAAAGTTTTGCCTCGTTTTTGCGAGGCGAGTCCCGTTCAATCTAGTCGGTTATATTAGGGCGCATCTCAAAATATAAAAGAACTTTAGGTCAGATTGACTTATTTAACCAAAAGTTAATAATTGAGAGTGCACGTCTGATTGACAGAATGGTAACATGACTGGTCTTTCACGGCAAAGGTACCGGTGTAGCAGGCCAGAACAACCCACACTGACCAGATTATACCTGGGTGTATCCTGACCTAGGCCAGAAAAACCACTGGGTATAATCTGGCCTAGCGCAGATCTGTGTAAAATTTCTGGTGGAAAATTCTTGAAACCGCTAAATTTCAACAAAAAATTAATCATTTCAGCCAGCCAAGACAGAAGAAAGCCCTTTAGTAAGGAAGGAAGGAACGAACGAAATATTTATTTCTTCAGGGTAAAAAAAATAGGCATGGTTGCCTTTTAAAATTTCTTTGAGGGTGGAAGTGGCTAAGAGGTATGGCGTCCGCCTATTATTCTAAAGGTGCTGGGTTGGCTCCCAATCCAGGGAATATAATTGATCGAGATTTATTCAGAACTGTCGCGTGGTGGCTGAAGAATATGTCTGATGTTATAACATTCTGAGTGAGGTGCTTGAAAAAGTATACAGAAATAGAGTCACGAATGTGAATAGAGAGTGGTGTATGCCAGTCAGGAGAGGAAATAGATATGTGTGTATATATATATATATAGATATATATATATATATATAGATATATATATATATATATATATATATATATATATATATATATGTATATGTATATGTATATATATATATAAAATCTCTTCTGCCCTGCCACACTTGCAATACTTTTAAATGTCATATTTGAACTCTTCCTCTCCGAGATATGAGAAATATCGCAGTAAGGACAAACAGGTCAGCATTTAGGTGACAGGGGAAAGAGTAAGTAAATTATGACTGCTAGAACAAATATTTATTTATTAATCAACACAACTAGTAATAAAGAAAAAAATAGATATGGATATACATCAATGATTATCACAAAAATTTAACAAAGTTAGTAGTTAGCAACAGAAAACCAAGAAATAATGTTAGAAATATCGTGTACAGTCCTCTTCATAAGGACGACCTAGTCTGTTTCAATATAACTATTCCAGAGGGGTGGTACACCTTTTTAGTTGAGAACCACACTGTATTTCCCGTGTCCGTCTAACTTCCAAGTGTTAGGCCGCTTACACACGAGCGTTTCTGGTCGCGCGTTTCTTACGCGTGACGAATGAAAGAGTACGGATTTACAGATAGTCTCGCTCGGCTGAGCAGCCTGTAAATCCCTTACTCCTTCATTCATCACGCATGAGAAACGCGCGTCAAGAAACGCTCGTGTGTAAGCGGCCTAAGAGTAACTAGAAAATCCAGCGAATAGGAAATATCTCCTTTTTGCGCAGTAGGTTGACTCAGCTGAGTATGTAAACCGACAGGAAAATGGCGTGTGGGAAGTCGGTGGTTTACTTCTCCTTAACAGGTTGATGTGAATTAAAGAATTGACCTCGTCTTGCGGGCAAGTGTATGCGTTTGGTAAAAAGTAGAGGTACTGGCCACAAAACTAAAGGAACTGCTGTGGGGAATCGTTTAATTAAACGGTGGCTGTCTTAATGAGACGCTCTGAAGCTTACAGCTCACTGCCGAGTGGTGATGACAAAAATTTATAGTACTTGGCGCATTTTATGACCCCGTAAGACATGGGTTTAATAGTAGACTATGATGCCAAGAAATGAGTAAATCAGCAACTTACAAAACACGAAAACGGGCAATCATGAAATATGGAAAACCATGCAAGCATTGAACCACGCAAACATAAAAGGTGATTGACAGGAGCTGACTAGTTCCAAGGACTCATAAATCTCTGAAAAATACAAAATAC
This sequence comes from Oreohelix idahoensis, assembly GCA_024509875.1. NCBI lineage: Eukaryota > Metazoa > Mollusca > Gastropoda > Stylommatophora > Oreohelicidae > Oreohelix > Oreohelix idahoensis. The sequence continues at coordinate 78,515 of JAMPIV010007987.1, forward strand.
ATATCCCCATGTCAGCAAAAATAAAAAAGACATCAAAGTTTCTACATAATGGAATGCAGACAACACAACATAAAAAACCACCCCTTAACCTCCCGCTCAGTGTTTGGGGCACAAGCCACTGTCCCCTAGTTCCGCAATAAAAGTAAACACTATGCGGGTGTCGTGCTTAGATAGGTTTTAAAGTTATGTAAGGTTCCGCCTGAGTATAAGGGATGGAAATAATACGTGAGAAGTAAAGGTGTAAGAAATAGAGTTTCACGAGTAGCAGTTTAAGCAGAAGATCTGTCTCTGGACTGAGTAGTTTCTCTAATCCAGCCTATCTATACGACTATAATTTAGTATAAGACAATCTTGCACCTCCATATATTGAGAGATATATGTTACACTAACGACACACACACACACACACACACACACACATCTATGTAACAACAAGACACGCAAACGTGAAAATTATGGTAAATTTGGGTATGGGTCTGACCAACACATGAAGTTTAGTTCTTTTGTTGTTTATTATCATTAAACTTTACATTTTTGAATATCTAAAAGATAAAGATCAAATACATCAGAATTACATATATAGAAAAATAACAGAATACCTGTGCCCTCCCCTCATTGAGAAGATAAGAACTCAACCAGTTAATAATCCCAAAGGTTAAGAGTTTAGCACTAGGTTTCTGTATAGACAGTAAAGAAAGAACCAAGTTTGCACTAAACGTTATCCAATAAAATTAAACAATAGTCAAACAGAGTGCATATGATATAATGTTTCCTGTACTAAAGAAAATATTTCTCTCTCTCTCTCTCTCTCTCTCTCTCTCTCTCTCTCTCTCTCTCTCTGTCATACATAGCCACACAATCTCGCTTCTTACCCTATTTCGTGGTGCAAACAATTTGTTGGACGTAAAAATCCATGAATATATGTATAAAGGTCCAGAGTATTTATCGTCCGAATTGGGCCCCAGTCCCTCCTTTTTCAATAATTAAATTTTATAAGGGGAACTCCTAATTTGGTGGTTGATTTCCTGGATACACAATGTCACCTTGAATAGTTAATGCCGAGACTCTCTGAGGTCTGGTGTTCACCGTAAACAGTAGGAAAACATATGATTGCTAAACTGTTAATTATTGTTACTTGATGATGATGGTAAATCCTATCGGCTGGCTCTGGTGAGTGCCGATTCTGAAATAGCGTAACTCTTCTGGATAAATAAATCCACTTGGAGACGACTATCAAAAGTCGGGAGACTGTTATATCTGTCACACCCCAGTGGGCTGATAAAAATGCAAAAATATTATATCTGGGTATTTGTAAGTCCAGTTAAAATTTACTATTAAAATGTTCGTTAATCTTTGTGGCCGGTCCTGTTCACAATTGAACTTGGAGCCGCATAAGCCAATAAAAGACAACTTTAACTCAATCAGTTAAATGGAGACAAGGCCTAAGATATAGCCACATTAAAAAAAACCGTTGGTCGCCGTTGATCAGGTCATGCCTAAAGGATATAGGAACATTATGAAAAATTTACTGCTAATCATATCTACATATAAGCACACGTTGTCTCTAGCCTTTTCCTATCTGGTCTGTTATTATTTAATTTATCCATACGCGCACTTCAACAAATATTGCCTGTCGCTAAGTAACTATTAGAGGGTCGGCGTCGGTTTGTTTAGTCGCATGATATTTAAACAACAGTCACTTACAAAATTACATAAATGAAATAAACGCGCAATCTTTTCTGTCACTTATCAGTCACGCCTAGTGTATTAATTAGTCGACTAAACCGTCTCTTTCTGTGTGATAGCAGGTGATTAAATTAACATTACAACTGAAACATCTGGAATAAAAATAGCTACGCGTTATTTAATTCCCTAGATCTAACACCTAATAAAATCGCAGTGAATTTAAGATGCTAAAACATTTAACACTTTAATACGCTTAAGCACAAATTTATATATTACAAGAAATCCAGAAAGAAACACTACGAAACTATTAACACATCTATTCCCAATGGTTCTAGATAACGTGTTTAGACTCTCCGAAAAAATCTGAGCGGCAACTGATAATTGATTTGGGAAAGACACAGTTTATATACGATCATGTTGTTATGATCTCTAGAAGATGTGAATTTTCACACTCTGTTTTCCTAGCAGAGAAATCTGAAACTACGTTTCCCAGATAAAAGGTTAACGGTCGCTTCTGTTGGCCGTTGCTAAACGACAACAGAGGCTTAGCCCGTGTAGCGGGCTTCCGTCCGCGATTTCCCTGTTTCTGGAGATCAAAGAGATATCTTTCCCTGAATGTACGACCATCACAGGATTTGCTCCCCTTATAGAGAATCTTCAAAGGCCGTTACTCTTCCACGTGTTGTCCCTGGGCGATCTGTCAGCTATCGTAACATTGACAGCTCAGCTCGCGTGAGAAACTCGGGTAAACGAGCGCAATTCGTTCCCCTGCTATGAATGACACAGTTGAGAAAGTTGGTAAACAAACTCGTTTGTTATGGTCAAGTAGAAAGAGGCGTGGCTTAAAAGGTGAGTCAGACAGGCAGAGAAAGCAAACGCTGTGGGATGCTGTAGGCGAGATTTCCATTATACGTCACAGCGGGCTTAACAGTTAAGGTGGAGGGAGCTTGAGGCCTTCTCTGTATGTCCTCATGAATGGGTCAAGAATTTAAATATACGTACATGTTATTGGGCTCACGTCCTTGTTTGTCGACCATTAATTTTGATTGCCTTCTGTAGCGACACGGACTGATCACTCTGGAAATTTCCCTGTAAGTAGTAATTTTTTAGCATTATCACACACACACACACATACACACACACACATATACATACATACATACATACATACATACATATATATATATATATATATATATATATATATATATATATATATATATATATATATATATATATATATATATATATATATATATATATATATATATATATATATATATATATATATATATATATATATATATATATATATATATATATATATATATATATATATATATATCTGAAATTCACAACGGGGGAATAACCTAATTACACTAGTCAACAAATTTTCAAAAGTTACACTGGCTAACAAAAAAAAATTTTTTTTTTCTTTCTCTAACATTTCTATGTTTTTATGGTCAATGTTAATGCGCTGTTTTTAAATCTGCAAACCGTTTTTCTCTATCAGGTCGGGATCTCTAGAAATACGCAATTGAAGTTTTTTAACAAAGCATACAGTATTACAACATCATTTGTACAAGAAGTACAACAGTTATGTAGGCTTGAATTTCTTTGCAGTCGACTTTCGTCGGTGAATGGCATGTGGTACATCGCGATGAAGCATCCAACAATAATCGGCAAGCATGGTCACACTCCACCGTCCTTGATAACGTGACTCCATTACGGCGATATCTTGATGGAATCGTTCTCCATGTTCATCGCTGACTTCGCCAAGGTTGTCAGGGAAAAAGTCAAGATGCGAATCGAGCAAATGGATTTTGAGGGACATGTTACAGCCCATAATTCTGTATGCATCTATGCACTGCTTAACAATATGCACATAGTCGACAGATTTGTGATTTCCCAGAAAGTTATCGACGATCGATTTGAATGCCATCCATGCGCGAAGTTCACTACCATGTAACAAGTTCTCGAATTGTTTGTCTGCAATAACTTTCCTAATCTGAGGTCCTACAAAGATACCTTCCTTTATCTTTGCACCGCTAACTTGCGAAAACTTTTCTCGAAGATAAGTGAAAGCTTTGCTCGTTTTATCTAACTTTCTTCTTTCTTAATCGGAACCTCTTCTACCCCATAAACAGAGTGTAGAGGTGACCCAAAGAGCACATGGCTCTCGGGCAAAACATGCAATCAAAATGTTTGACAAACAGGTGATTAGCCCATTGTGCGTTTTATCTAACGCTTTTACGAAATTCTTCATGAGCCCCAACTTTATATGTAACGGTGGTAAAATGATGCTGTCTTTGTTAACTAATGACTCGTGTATTACATTTTTATGCCCGAGCTGCATACGATCCCTGATAGGCCACACCTTTCTTGCATAATGTTCTGTCTTGTTCGGCTGTCCCATTCACATAGGAAGCAACAAAATTTAGTATACCCAGTCTGCATGCCCGTGAGAATTGCAATGACCTTTAGGTCTCCACAAATCCGCCATTGGTAGTCATTGTACTTTATTTTTGCCAAAAGTATAGCCATATTGTCATAAGTTTCTTCCATATGAACAGAGTGGGCGACTGGAATTGATGAAAATAAATGTCCGTTATGCAATAACACGGCTTTTAGACTAGTCTTGGAAGAGTCGATGAAAAGTCGCCATTCGTTGACTATGTGCTCATGACCGAGGTGCACCATTAGACCGTTTACATCTTTGCAATAGCAATGTCATCATCCATCTCAAAGTATTGAACAAGTTCTCTGTGTCTATGACGAAATTTAGATATCGGAGTATTGGGCGCTAAAAGATTCCATTCTTTGAGTCGCGAACCGAGTAATTCCGCTTGTCCTTTGGTAAGAGCGATATCACGTATTAGATCTGAAAATTCTGAATGGTTAATTAAGTGAACACCATCATTCACCGGTATATAATCCGAGTCAGAATTAGTTTCTAAAGCAGGTAAACTATCACTTTCTGATGGTTCATTCACGTCCAAAGGATGTTGTTCTGGTGGAACTGGGATCGGACACGTGATTGGATCATGAGGCACTGGTTTCGAAACCGATTCAATATTTGGATAAACCACAGACTTTCTAGTTTTAAAAGTGAAACCATGGATATTTGTCAAGCAGAAGTAACAATCAGTAGCGTGATTTGTCGGTTTACGCCATATTACTGGCACTCTTAAAGGCATCGACTTATGCTTCGGCGATTTTCGTAACCAACCTGCCAATGTATTTGCACAAGTCAAACAAACAGCATTTGGCTTCTAAGATTTATTTGCATCATCAACTTTCGAATCGAAATAAAGTTCATATGCTTTCTTTAGTAATGGTGTAAAGTTTTTCTGGTGAACACGATCGGTAAAATATCCACACACGTAACAGAACAGATCAGCCGAATTTCTACAACTTCTAGAAGCCATATTTCGCTCAGAATTATTTCAAAATACAGTAACTATTTGAAACATATTGTAACATATGTCATGCATCTTTTAGCGGTATAAAAAGTAGAATTATTTTGCATTTTATTAATTTTTAATAAGTTATATAGTAAAAATGAAACGGAGCAAATAACGGTTTCCCAAAAATATATTTAATCACAAATATCTTAAGAACCCGACGTGATAGAGATAAACGGATTTCAGATTTGAAATCAGCGCAAGAAACTGACCTAAGAACACTTATTCTTATATAAGAAAGAAAAATGTTGTTTGTCAGTGTTATTTGTACCAGAAATTAAATATACCATTTCTTATTGATTTTGACATGCTGATTTCAAATATCATAATGAAATTCACCAATTGGCTCTGGTTTTTTTTTTTAATGATGAATTTACATTACAGTAATACAAATAATGTATGCTTGTTTAATTCTCTGGGGTGAACAGCTAGTCTTTCTACTTTAGCATTATAAAAATTGTGGTACATACTCAATTAATTGATATTTCAACATAAAAATGATAGAAAAAATAAAAACATTATTTAAAGTTCACATATCATGTTTTAAAAAGGCACAAATTTAACCCATTCCGTCATTATTCAGTCGCTGTTCGAGCTCTCTTTGCTTGCTTCTTGTATTCAATCGATGAGGTGTCTCTTGTCACAGTCCAACAGTAATCAGCAAGCATTGAAGGGCTCCAATTGCCTTGGTACCTTGTCTCCATAGCAGCAATGTCCTGGTGAAATCGTTCACCATGCTCATCACTGACCGCTCCACAGTTTGACGTGAAGAAATCCAGATGAGAATCCAGAAAATGAATTTTCAAAGACATGTTGCAGCCAAGACTCTTATACTTCAGAAGGAGATTTTCTACAATTTCATTGTAATTATCAGATCTGTTGTTTCCAAGAAAATTGTCCACCACTGACTTAAATACTAGCCATGCTGCTTTTTCCCTGCCATGCAACACACAAAGAAACTCGTCATCATGAAGAAGTTTTCGAATTTGCGGACCAACAAATACTCCCTCTCTTATTTTAGCTTCACTCAGTCTTGGAAATTTTTCTGAGGTATTTGAAAGCCTCATCTGTTTTTCTCCATTGCCTTGACAAAGTTTTTCATGAGACCCAGCTTAATGTGCAAGGTTGGCAACAAAATCTTGCTGGTGTCGACAAGTGCTGGGTTCTCAACGTTCTTACTGCCAGGCTGCAATGACTGCCTGATTGGCCAATGTCTTCTGATGTAATGGTCACTTCGTGCACGGCTATCCCACTCACAGAGAAAGCAACAGTACTTGGTGTATCCACCCTGTAGTCCAAGCAAAAGAGCGACCACTTTTAAGTCACCGCAAAGTGACCAATGATGATGATCGTAGTTTATACACTTCAAAAGCTGCTTAATGTTTTCATAAGTTTCTTTCATATGAACTGCGTGACCAACTGGGATTGACGGTAAAACATTACCATTATTCAACAAAACAGCTTTAAGACTCGTCTTGGATGAATTAATGAAAAGCCTCCACTCTTCCGGTATGTAATTGCTTTTGAGGGCTGCCATTAAACCAGAAATGTTGTGGCACGCAGAAAGGTCACCCTCTTTGAAAAAGAATGTAATAAGCGGCTTCTGGCGGTTCCTATACACAGAAATTGTAACATCTTCTGCCAGGAGATTCCACTGTTGCAATCTGGAACCCAAAAGCTCCGCCTTGTTCTTCAGTAAATTCAGATCTCTTACAAGATCATTCAGTTCACCTTGGGTTATTAAGTGTGGTTTAGTGGATGTAGTGTGCTCAAAATCTGGGTCGCTTGAGGTTGATGGTTCAGGACCACCAATGTCCTCTTCTTCATCAGTGGAAGCAGCTGAAAATGATTCTGGCACTTTGGGAACTGGTAGGTCATCGCCATGTGGTACCGGACGAATTGCAGAGAGGATGTTTGTATATTCCAGAGTCCATTTTTTCTTCTTTGATATGCCTTTCCCAATTGGAGGGACCATGCAAAAGTAACAGTTGTTGAGATGATCAGTGGGCTCTCTCCAAATCATTGGGACTGCAAAAGGCATAGCTTGCCTTTTGCAAGTCAACCACAGTTTAAGATGTGCTGCACATGTATTGCAGCATATGTGTGGCGCCCAGCTCTTATCTTGATCTCCTATTCTGCAGCCAAAATACAAACTGTACGCCTTCTTAATCACTTTAGTTATATTTCGTTTTTGTGATAGAAATATCACCTCACCACATATATAACAGAAATTATTAGCACTGTTCACACATGTCCTAAGCATTTCTAACTATGATACTTTTGATAAGGACAAATGCACTAACTAATGGCAAAATTTTATCAGAGATAAGATATTTATACACAAAGGTGATGTAATCATAGGTAGGATTGCATCATCAACTTCTAGTTACATTTTTATTGGTCATTAGAAAAAAATTATGCAATCGCCCACAACAGTTGCGTCATATATATAAATTGACCGTAATTAAATAAACTAGTAGCATATATCTTGAAAACTAGAGCCAATCAACATTTTTTTAATGTCATTTTCGTTTTCAGCACACCAAAATTAGTTAAGATCAGCTATTTTCATTTCTGGTACATTTTGGTTGTTGACTAGTGTTATTCGAGAGCGGAAAATATCAACCAATCAGAAGTACGGAAAAGGATCCTTTCAAACAAAGAGGTGCGAAATTGAGAAATTCATCGGAACGAATAAAGGAGATTCAGCTTGAGACAGATGAAACCAATCAGAATGATGCGAGGAAGATACAATCAAACGTAATAGTGTGTCTAAAGGGTGTGTTAAACTTGTATTGATCGTTATGTTACAAAGTATCTTGGTCATGTAATTTGATGTAGTATATAAAATTAAAGTTATACGTGACTTTCATTTACTTCCTGATATCTTAATATTGGTACTCTAACCACTTTGCTGACAACTGAAGTTGGTCTCCAGCTGAATATAACCAGAAACAATCCTAAACTGCATGAAGCAGCTAGAGTACTTGTCAAGATTTTGTACTTGTCGCTGCTTTGATTTCCCTTCCACATATCTTCACTATAGGACACATCATAGGTGCTGCTGCTGTGGTCATCTGTTCTGGGCAAAAAGGGATGCACAGACGACCGCATATTATGCCAAACATGTGTCAGAGAAACACGTTACCAGTTTGTCTGTTAACGGTTACTATCCCAATAACAGGAGATGATGGAGGCTGGTCTGACGTGGTGTCAGTTCCTGTCTATCTGTTGTCTCCGTCTGTAGACATGCAGCGTGATGAGGAGGGGTTTTCTTGCGACACTTATTGCTACTGTGGTTGTCCAAGCGACGCTTGCGCCACTTATTATCGCTTCTTGGTGGTTTTCTTATCAAATGTCTCAGGCCTCCTTTCGCTTGGTTCGGAACGAGGTTTTGGCTTGTAGGAACAGTCCTGAACCGGTCCATTTGCTTTACATTTTGAGGGGATTTGAGTCTTCTGGGAAAAATCGCCTCGTTTTCAACGAGATCCTTGAACCTCTGCTTGGGCCGCTTGATATCATTCTACATATTTCACCATCATATCAAGACGGTCAAAGCCATTGTCAACCAGGATCGTTTTCATTTCTGGAGGCATGAAATCCTTGAGCTGTTATACCGGGATCATTTCCTTGAGCATCTCGCAATCCTTTTGAAAGTTTCATAACCTGCACCATTTCAACAGATATATTTCCAGTCGTCGTGCCGTGTACTGACTGTACATTTCTCCAGTCTCTTTCTTGGCATTTCTGAACTTCTTCCTGTAGGCCTCCGCATAAACTGATAACGAGTAAGGAGCTCCTGTTTCCAGAGCTTCCAAGTTGTGGAGAGCACATCATGAGGCGAAGGAATCTTGAAAAAATTGTATTTAGAGGGATTGCTGCGCACCATGCTGAGCTTTGCCAAAACGCTTAAACTAAAGTCGTTAACTATGCCAAAGCAACGTATGAAGGGATGACGTAAATAGGGGTTTGTGTATATGCTTTGTAGCGTATAGACGTGTCCGAAAGCGTGGCTTGGTCCACTTAATATATGTGTAGAAGAATCTACTTGTAAAACGTGTTAATGAGTCTAGATTTGACTCAAAAAAACAAAATGTATTTATAATTCAATGTGGCGAAACCACTTCATCAGGATAAGTTGAATCTAAAAGTATTGAATAGCCAAGATGGCCAGAAACATAGTGAGAGATAGTATCTCAAGATATACGAGATGTTTTCAAGGTTAGTACAACCTACATATATAGATATAAACATCCGTGAAAAAGTACAATGTGTCGGGAAGGATCATAAGAGAATATATTTTAGCGGATAAAAAAATAAGTGTGCAAGAAAGCACAGGACTATAATATTACGGATTTGATGTAAAAATCGAATGGGTCTAGAATGTCTATAAAAGAATAAAGTTAGCGGACAAAGAAATAAGCGTGCAAGGAAGCACGGGAATATATTATTACGAGTGTGGCCGGGCAGGGTAGTGGGGGTTGCTGTTTAACTCGAGAGTATTAGATTTTGATTACTAGCTAGCCTGCTAGAGGTGATGATTTCTCTCTACAGACTTAACAGGAATTTACCAGGTTCGGGGACAATCCTCTATGATGTTTTATTTTTAGAGCATATGGTTATTATTTGTGTTGCACCTGCAACGATTAGCTTTGGCATGATCCTTTAATAATTGGTATGATGGCTAACTGCAAACATATGATTCGTCAACAGCATTTGTGTTCAATGAAACAAATGTTTATTCAATTTCCAACAAGAACTGGGTTAAGTCAAATGGTAACCACACCAAATTTGCATAATAGCATGTTGACATTTAATAAACAAGCATAAAAAGTCAATGCATTATTTTAATGATGCAATATTCCTTATTGCATCTCGTAATCTTTTCAAGTTGCTAAAACATGGCGTGGCTCCTCTATCCTTCTAGTGTTCCTTCGTTTATTTGTTAATGTGGTCTAGATTTCACGTTTTTCTTATCTCTTCATTTCAATGAAGAGCCAAACTTTCTCTTATTCATTAGTATTCCTTAGTTTGACCTTCTCTCAGCTTAAGGACCTTCATTCTTGGTAAAAGGTTCAGATATATGCCTGGGTTTACAATTCTTTACCCAGTTTTCGAGCGTAGCTCCGTTTCAGTTATGACTGTGGGCTCTAACAGTTATTGCATGCAATTCTTAGCACTACTTACAGTTTTTATGAATTCACAAACAAATTATTCTACGTTTCGAAATTACACAGTTGCTTTAATTGAGCGAAGTCAATCTCCTCTATAGAATATCACTGAGCAAAGAGAATTACGTCTTGTCTCCACCGCTCTAAATTCATTACTGACTAAAAAAATGGCTTCATCTCTCGTTCATTCCGGGGGAAGCAAAAAAAGGACTGAGCTTCACCATTGGTGGGAAATCACGTGACCAATGCTTGGCGTTACGAAGCGAAGCTTAGCCTAAAATAATGCGTGGCTTTTCGAAGCTAACCTGGTTTAATTAAACATCTGCGCCAAGACTTTTTTAATCTTCTGTTTCTATAAAAATTTATTTTATGTTAATATAGCCTGTATCTGAAAACTTACGGTATACGCGGTTACACGAGTATCAGAACGAAATTATAAAAGCAGGAAATTGTACAGATATGGTATATTGAATGAATCGATTTTTGCCAGTGACTAACTGTTAAATTATGTTGGAGCAGCATTTAATTCATGAGAGTTTTTTTTGTACGAATAAAATGAAAATCGTTTACACATGAAGTCTTCGAAGAATCTATGGAAAATTCAGATTCGTGATTTGTTCATTATGACAGTTCAGAGTTTTTTCAGTTAATGGACATGAATACATATTTAAACATGAACGATTCTACAGAAGTGAAGTAAGCCAGTTCCATACCACAAGATAAACAAAATATTAATACGTTTGGCATTAAATAAAGAACATTTTTTCAATGAGTCAACTTTTCATCAGAACACATTTGAAAACAATCTTAGACATTAACAGGAGACCATAAGGTTTACTTGTAACAGAGGTCCTGCTCGTCTTCAGGTAGCTTCAGAAATACATCATATACCATACCTCGCAGTCCTCGTGACAACTTCAAACTCCATTTCCCTTTCTCCAAGCCATACAGAGAGGCAAAATTTTCAAAGCTATCAATACGCGCATCTGTGGAATCAACCTTCTTTGTGAATGCATCCAAGTCGAATTCATAACTCCATGTGAAGCACTCTTGGTGGAGTTATTGTCAGAGCAAGGTGAGCTGCTCCCATTAGCGCTTACTGCATCAATGTTCGTTTCACTTACCACTCGCTGTGCTGCAGACTGAATCTCCAACTGGTTGATCTTCAGTTTATGTTTTCTTTCAGCTTGTAGTCTCTTTCTTTCTCTCTCGGCTTCTTCTTTAAGCCTCTTTACCTCTCTTTCAGGTTCTTCTTTTAGGTCTAGTCTCTTAGCCTCTCTTTCAGCTTGTAATCTCTCTGCCTATCTGTCAGCTACAGCTTGCAGTTTCTTTTCCTCTCTGTCATCAACCAATACCCTTTAGCTCCCCAGGGAGCATAGGCCTTAAACAAACACATACAATGTCCTCCTGTTACGTGCCATCCGCTCAAGCTTTTTCCATGTTTTCTTCATCATTTTCACTTCTGAATCTAGCTCTCTTTTCCAAGTGTTTTTGTCCTACCTGTGCCTCTCTTTCCCTGGTGATTCCAGAACAAGGACTGCATTGTAATGCTATCAACAGGTTTTCTCAATGTGTGTTATATCCATCACCAGCGTCTTTTCTCATTTCTTGTTCCAGTGGCACCTGTCTGGCTCTTGACATAAGTTATACATTTGTGGCTTTGTCATACCTTTTCAATCCTTCTATTCTACGCAAGCACCCATTTATGAAAGTCTGTAGCTTTTTGGTTATGGTTTGTTGTTGTTCTCCGTGTTTCAGAGCCATACAATAGGACTGACTTGATATTTGAGTTGAAGATTCTTATTTTCGTGTTGGATTTGATTTCTCTTGATCTCCATATGTTTCCCAATGCAATGAAAGCTCCTCTTGTTTTTTTAAAATTCTTATTTTGATATCACTGTCTGTCCCTCCAACTTTGTCCATATTACTGCAAAGATATGTGTACGATTCTACATCCTTTAGTGGTGTTTCTTCAAGTTCAATATTGTTATCATTTCTTGCATTTATTCTCATAATCTTTGTCTTTTCCCTGTGTATTTTCAGGCCCACTTGTTGTGACCTCTCATCGAGAATTGTCATTTTCTCTTGCATCTGATTATGGTTATGGGACAGAAGAGCCAGGTCATCTGCAAAATCCAGATCATCAAGCTGTTTAGCCAGATTCAACTGGATTCCATTTCTGTTGTGTGATGTCCTTGTTTTCATAACCCAATCTATTGCTAGTAAGAAAAGAAATGGAGACAAGAGGCATCCCTGCCTCACTCCCGTTCTAATCCTAATCAGTTCTGTAAGTTGTCCTTCATGAAAAACTGTGCATGTCACGTCTTCATACGTCTTCCTTAGTAAATTAATGATCTTCATGGAAACTCCATAATGCCTCATCAATTTCCAAAGTGATTCTCTGTCTTCACCGTCAAATGCCTTTTCATAGTCCACGAATCCGATGTATAGCGGTGAATTCCATTCCAGACTTTGTTCAAATATTATTCTTAATGTGGCTGTCTGGTCTGTACAGGATCTGTTTTGTCGAAAACCTGCTTGTTCATCTCTCAGTTGCTTGTCTATGGACTCTTTTAATCTCTCAAGGATGATTCTGTTTAATACTTTTCCTGGCACTGATAGGTAAATTATTCCACTATACTGTGTGCACTCTTATAAATTTCCCTTCTTAGGCAAATTGGCAAGATAATTTTCCTTCAGTTTTGCTGGAATTTCTTCTCTTTTCCAGATTTTGCCAAGTAGTTTGTATAATATCTCTGTAGTGTTATCAATACTGTATCTGTTTTGATGGCTTCTGCTGGAAGGCCATTTGGACCAGCTGCTTTTCCATCTTTCAGAAGTTATACGGCTTTCTTTATTTCTTCTCTACTTTGTCGTTCACAGATGATTTTTAGCTCCTCTTCTGCTAGCTGGATGACTGGGGGATTTGTTGGAGCTGTTCTATTGAGAAGTTCCTCAAAATGTTCTGTCCATCTGTCACCGTAGGGTTTGCCCAAGCATGTTTATGCTTTTGGCAAAGTTATATGAATGCTTAAAGTATGGCACCGTAGGGTTTGCCCAGGCATTATAAATAAATTCCCAAAGTTTAGGTGAACGTTCAAAACAGTTCACGGAAAAAAATAGGGTGACAAATAAATAAGACGAGTGTTCAGTATCAACTCGGCTCACGATTAGTAGAACGTGCGTATTTTTTCGTGAGTTGTAAATCAGAGGCGCAACCAATGAGCGTACGGAAAAACAAGTTAGGACAGCAAATCAGGAGCACGGGTTGAAGGGTACGAGAGAAGAATGACCAGAGGTCATTAGGGCACCTCCATTTTGAAATTCTGTGGGAGTACAGAAGTTTCCCCCTGAGT
>JAMPIV010007988.1:0-37597 GCA_024509875.1 Oreohelix idahoensis
ATATATGGACATTTGCGGATTGGTCCATTCAAACTTTTTGCCATGTAGGCCCTGGTAATATTTCATCTGTGCGGCCGCCGTCAGCGTAGCATACCATTTGAAGGGTCCGGCAAATCTGTAAAGTGTGGCAATGCCACTCAACCCAACTCCTGCTGGCCCAGCCAGAATACTCGATATAAGAGAGTATGATGCTCTATTGGCCTGCGGCCCAGTAACAGTAATAACCAAGGTACCCTGCCTGTGCAGACTACCACCTTCCAGATCTTTCTCAATATCAATAATAATTGTTGGCACAATAGGTGCAGACATTCTTGTATATTATTTTCCTCTTGGCCCTGAAACCAACTGGAAATGAAAAAAGCAAAGTCACAAAAGTTAGCTAGGCTAACGCCTAACTAACTAACACAAGTCCAGAAAAAACACCAATGTCCAAGAAAAATTCTTGAGAGCCCAGCCAAACTGGACTTGCTCCGTCAACTTCTCCGGTAAGACTCCCTTAGAGTAGAAGAGGAAAGACCGTGTAAGAATATGAGTTTAAATGATTGTGGAAGTGCGCTATTTGGCGCTGATAAAATATTTCGGGAGCACATGTGCGACTAGAACTGGTATATTTTATGTGAATTATCATTGAAAGTGGCAGAGCATATAAGTGTTAACTACTTTAACATGTAGATCAAACTCGGTATTATTGAAAGTTTATTTACTCTAAACATTGAGACACACAATAACTCTTTTACAATTTAATATAATGTACTAATAAAAGTAAGTGAATCTGTTATGCCTTATATAATTTTGAATAATGAATTGATAAAGTTAAATAAATAATGCAATTATGTTATTTATTTTCATTTTTGTTAATAATTAAATTATTTACCTTTGGAAGTAAATAGGATGGCTTCCCCTTACTTCTTTATCTCTGCTGCACGTATCTCATGGTTAAGTTTGTTTTTTTTCTTAACTTATTTCCGAGATACGACATCTGGACGAAACCTGACAAAGGTGTGATTTCTTGGTTATAAGTGGCAAAGTCTGGGAGAGAGAGAGGAAAGACCAGCAGAAAGGAAGGAAGGTTATCTGGTCAAGTTGCCTAAAAAGGGAAATTTACATGAGTGCACAAATTATAGTGGAATAATGTTACTATCAGTGGCAGGAAAATTATTAAACAGAATCATCCTTGAGAAATTAAAAGAGTCCATAGACAAGCAACTGAGAGATGAACAAGCAGGTTTTCGACAAAACAGATCCGGTACAGACCAAATAGCCACACTGAGAATAATAGTTGAACAAAGTCTGGAATGGAATTCACCTCTAAAAGCGTTATAAGACAGTGTTTTGTTCTGGAGCTCACAGGGTAGTAGAAATAGAGAAATACATGAAACACACTGAGAAAAAAAAAATTGCTACAAATATAAAAAGTATACACAGGACATGGAAAGGTATCGAATGAATCCCACATAATGGTATGACGTAGATTGTGTCGGTGAAATGAAAAACAGTGGGTCGTGTTCTTTGATGTCTTACAAATAAGTCGACGACGTCGTTAGGGTTAAGATTAAGGTTAAGTACGGCTTAGAGTAACTTAGATTAGGAATGGCGAAAGCTTCATTCAACAACGTAAGACAAATACTGACATCTAAATATTTAATTCATAAATTAAAACTGAGAATTATCAATATATATATACTGTTCAAAAAAAGAAACGCAACATTATTGCAGTGGAAATGGACACCAAATTTCAAACTTGTACCAAAATTTTATTTTACGGAATTAATGTTTCAATCTTGGCATGAAGAAACATTCGGACTTTAACAATGAAATGATGTTCATTAAATTTGGTTTGGACTTTTATTCTTTGCGACTGAGGCCTCCGATTCAGTAAGGTGTATGGCCTCCTCTGGCCTCTATCAGAGAACGACATCTCCTTCACATGGATCCGATTAGCCGTTATATCTTTTGTTGTGGGATGGCTGCCCACTCTTCCCGCAGTGCAAGAGACAACTGTCGGAGATTGGCTGGAGCCACGTCTCGCTGGCGGAGTCGTCTGTCGAGTTCATCCCATAAGTGTTCTATGGGATTCATGTCTGATGATATGGCTGGCAACGGAATGGTCTGGACGTTGTTGTCAGCGAGGAACTGGGTGGTGAGTTGTGCCACATGAGGTCGAGCGTTATCCTGCTGAAAAATTGACCCTCGTGCAGCCAGAAGTGGAAGGACGTGAGGACGAAGAATTTCAGCGACATATCGTTGGGCATTTAGGTGTCCTTCAATTTGCACCAGGTCACTTCTTCCCGTGACGGTGATCGCCCCCCCCCCCCTCACATCAGTACACGTCCACCACCATGTGGAGGAGCCTCATCAACGCTGTTCTGGGCGTAGCGCTCATGGACTCTGCGGTAAACTCTTCTCCGTCTATCGTGTCGCCGGAGCACAAACAAATGATTCATCACTAAACCAAACCCGTATCCAGTCATTCCCAACGGTCCATTGACGATGCTGGTTCGCCCACTGCAGTCGGTTCTGGCGATGCCGGTCCGTAAGAACAGGACCTATGTAGGGTCTTCTAGCCCAAAGACCAGTGTCGTGCAGCCGGTTCCTGACCGTTTGATCTGAAATTCGACGAGCTGCTGACATTGACTGGACTGTGGAGGACGCAGATGCAAGTCGATTCCTGAGGTGATGCAGCCGTATGAAGCGGTCTTCGGCAGGAGTTGTGACTCTGGGTTTTCCACTGCGCGGCCGGTCTGCCACTGAGCCAGTTTCTTGAAATCGCCTCCAAAGGCGACTAATGGTGCTTCTAACCACATTAAATTGTCTGGCCACTACACTTTGTGACTGTCCAGTCTGTAAACGTCCAATGATGATGAGTCGTTGTTCTGTAGTGAGACGAGCCATACTTGCGCATTGAATTTTCAACTGAATTTATTCGAGGAGCGTCAATTTTTTTATAAGCATTCAATAATATTGTCAGAGAGTTTTGTGTTCAGTAAGTTTCACGAGATTCTCATGAACCTGTCACGAGTTATTGTCAAAAATGTTGTTTTGACCTTGACCTCTTTCATGACCTCACGAATCATGAGGTAAGTACAATTCAGGTAACCACGAGAAGTTAATGACCAGATGGACACAGTCAATAGGTTGACTGATGTCCAATCAGCGAATATCTTTTATAAAAGTAACACCAAAAAAGTTGCGTTTCTGTTTTTGAACAGTATATATATATATATATATATATATATATATATATATATATATATATATATATATATATATATATATATATATAATCTATATATATATATATATATATATATATATATATATATATATATATATATATTTATTTATATATTTATATATTTATATATTTGATAGGAAACTCTTTACAGAGCGATACAACAGGAAGCAATCTGATCATCAGAAGAAGTCCCCATTCGACAAGTGTTTCGGCCCGATTACTCCTTTACACGCTACGGGGGGCGGGCCCACTTGGATCATGACTCCCAAGCGTCTGAGCCTCCTGTTGTCTTGTATCGAAAATGAACCCATTTCACCTATGGTAGCAACTTTTAAATCCACAACGCCAGCCGTGGAGGCAACTGCGAAAGTAACAAAGAGAAGACAAATTATTCCGTTCGTTCCGTCGCCCTTCACAACTGCGGACACACACTGAGACACTAGCGCAGAGCCGACGAGCCTTAGCCCCTGTGAGCCGCAAGCCACTGAAATTCTGTTCCTGACACCCCCTATAGTATACATCGCCTGTTGCCCCAGAGTCGCAGCTCTTTCACTAGTACACCAAAAAAACTCAGTGTTGTGGACTTAGAAAAATTTTGGTGTTTTCTGTACCGCAGCGTTTATTGTCACGATTTCCATTGCCCATTGCGGTTGTTCCACAGCCAGCCTGATGCCTTTTCGGCAGTTTCACTAAGCCTCTTCAGTGCCCTTGTTCTAGACTGTCGCCTCAGCCCTACCAGTTTCAATAAATCATACACTGATGCAGCCACAAGCCCTCTTGCGCCCACTTCAACCGCCATGACCCATGCATTGAACCCATCGTGTCTCAGATCCGCGGCCAGATCTTTGAATGAATGTTGCTCGTCTAATCTGGATTCAAATGGCACGGTCAGTTCAATCAGTATGACCTGAAGCGTTGCTGAAGAATAAGGCACTATATCCGGCCGTCTCCGCGATTTTCTGATACTCTCTGGATATGCCCCTCGTCCAGGTAGGTCTACCGCCATCTCCCAGTCGTTTGCACAGTCAAGAAGAGATGGTAAACTGCTACCAGGTTTACTCGGTTTGGGGTGTGCTGCCTTTCCTGCCCTCAGAAAGTATGTGTTTGCGCTGTCTGGCCGGACTTTGCTATTCGCTTTCACTCTTGCCTGTTCTATTGTCGCAGCAAGCTCATTTAACACTTTGTTATGGCGCCAAGTGTATCGCCCTTGCCCTAATGCCACCTTAGACGTTGACAGCACGTGTTCAAGTGTCTGCCTCCCCTGTCCTCGTATCTCCTGAACTACTATGTCTCGGCGCTCCCTGCTTGATGCCTTGGACCACCAGTGGATGTCACCATGCCCAAATCCCCGTCTATTCGTTTGTGTGTATCCCATTACCTCTCTCAGTTTGAGTGACTCTTAAGCAGCATCAACAGCTTCTTCCACTCGCCACTTCCTTCCCGTTTTCAGTGTGGGCTGAATGGACTTAACCACGTCATCAGCTGAATCGCGTAGCATTATTGCAATCCTTGCTTTTCCAACTTTGTACTCTTCAACAACTGACTTGAAGGTGTAGCGAAAGGTTTTCCTATTATGATGATAGTGGTAGAGCAGAAGTAGAATCACTCTCCAGAAAGTATGAAGTTCCAGCTCCCGAGAAGTACACTGGTATCACAAGTGAGTTACAGCTGTGAATACTCTGAGCTGGACAATAGATTAGGCTTCAGAAGTATACGTTGCTACTTTCGCTATAGTAACCCTATGTGATAATATAATTAAATTTGAAAAGGTAACTCAAAATTTTAACAGTTAAAAATTTAACAAGTCAAATGAGTACAATTATCCAATTTATTATGTGCATCTATATATTCTTGTAATGAGAAATGGTTGTTGTAAGATGGTAAAATGTATGATTATTTACAGTTACAAATCAAATAAACAAGCTAAAAAGTCTTGGATTTATCTTCCACTGAACTTATAAAACAAGTTTGTCACATTATCTATTGCCATCTAGTTGTCATCATTAAACAGTCGTTTTAGAAACTGCTCACAGGATTTGTTGGATGGATACACATAAAACTCATCCTATGTTGTTAGCCACGTCTGCTCGAGGTTCCTCCGACACACTGGAGTACGGAAGACTTTCCTTCAGCCCGCCCTATAACTACGGGGGACTAAGGTGTTGAAGAGTGGTTGACCTCTAGGCTTCAGTGAGCTGGATCAACTTCTTCAAGTCTTTAGTTTCTCGATCAGGAATGATCATAAACATTAATCATAAAATCTGGAACAAAAGGTAATAGGTGGCCATGTTGTTCCAACAATCTCACCACCCACTGCTGTTCATGATGCGACCATGTCTTCAGTGTTTGTATATAAATGAATGAATCATGGTAGTATGTTACAGAGATAGCATGATAAGATAATGTATACTGTGAAGAATTAACAATATTCATGAATAAATCACATGTTATGATACATGGGTACGATATAACCTTTGCCTTCCACTTATGGATGTCAAGTCACTTATGTACTTGCTGGTATGTCGTAAGCTTCCAGGCAAGAACTAGCCATGATATATGTGGCTAACCAATTAATGGTTATGCTTCCTAACAATGCCGGTGAAGGTTATCTCTGGTTAGCGTCATTCCCTTTTTTATTATATCTGCTACAATCAATCAGAAATAAAATCTGAAATAAAATGATATATATTAATACATATATTTTTAATAAACTGACATACCCTCTTAGGATTTATAAGCTCACGGTGAGACTGTTTTGGTTGAAGTTAATTTGCCCTGCATGCAGCGTGAAAAAATAACTTTTCTTGCAGATACTGTCTTCCAGTTTCTCACTCTGGCTTCTTGATTTGGTGTGTGTGATTTCCAATGCGCCGCTCTGTCCTTATAATTCAGTCTCTCGCCCGTCCGAGAAAGCACCTCCTAAATTCCCCAAAAGATTTTAGTTTCATCTCCTGTTTTGAGGCAAATTGAAGCAATCTGTGTTTTTCCTGTACTGGTTTTCTCTTCTGTTCACTACACACTTATATCCTTCCTTCCTTCTAAGGTATCATTTCCTTTTCCCCATATGAGGCTTTCATTCTATCCAATTTATATTTAAATCCGTTTAGGCATGTAGTTATAATAAATGTTTAAAGATTATTAGCTAACTTTTAGCAGATGTGATGAAGGTGAAAAATATTAACTATCTTTAAAACTATTTATATTTGAATATTATCCTTTTGGATATAATTCCTAGTCTATCGCCTTTGTTGAATTACTTTTATTTAATTGTATTCCAACCAGGCGTTCTCTTATAGTGAATAATTTAATGTCCAGTAAATGCAAACCTTTAAAGTCCGCCATACATTCCTATATAGCTATTTCCTAATTCTTCCGTAATATTGTCTGGCTTTAACCGTAATTCACATTTCCCGTCCTTAAACTTCAAAAAAAGACCGCCGCGCTGACCTTGCGCTGTGTGTGTGTGTGGGTGTCGCGTGGGCGTGTGTCGCGCTACAACCAAGCATGTGTTAACAAATCTCGCTACAGAGCCCTTTTCTTTAAAACAGTGCCTGCACGGTTAACTTTTAAGTAACACATGCTGCAGTTCCTCCTTAACTTTCTGTTTCTCTATATCTCCTTTGATAGGATGCCTACTTAAAAAATCGGGTCCAAGATTGTCCCGTCCTGGTATGTATCTCACAATGAACGAATATGGAGATAACAGTAAACTCCATCTTAAAAGTCGTGAATTTATTTTTTTAGACACTGCTAAAAACATCAAAGGCTGGTGATCACTTTCCACAATGAAGTGTTTCCCGTAAAGAAAAGGGGCGAATTTGTTGATCGACCAGACCAAAGCGAGGCATTCACGTTCAACGGTAGAATAATTTCTTTCAGCTGTATTTAACTTTCTACTGGTAAAAGCTACTGGTAATAGCATATGTTGCGGTGTGTCTGCCCGCTGTAGTAATGTTGCTCCGATGCCTACATTGCTAGCATCCGTTCTTAGTACGAATTCTTGTGTGAGATCGGGAATGGCAAGGATAGGTTTATTTGTCAGCTTATTTTTCAACTCTGTATAAGCTTGTTCACACTCCGCAAAACTTTGTATTTTATCCGGCTGACATTTTTTGGTTAGTCGGTTAATGGCGCGCACAATGAGTTAAAATGGGGTATATATTTCTGATAAAACCCGCACAGTGACACAAAGGATCTTACATCCTTCTTAGTTTGTGGTCTTGGTGCTTTTCTCATTTTCTCTACATTCTTTGGTTCCGGAGACATTTGCCCTGTAGAGATAGTGTGACCTAAAAATTCCAATGTCTCACATCCAATATGACACTTAGTTGGACGTGCTGTCAATCCCGTTTCTCTCAGTCTATCCAACAACATGGAGAGTGCTACTACGGCTAAAGAAGTAGTGGTACCACAGCATACGGATAACATCGAGTTAAAGAATACGAAAGATGAACTGATGCAGATAATACTGAAAGAGAAAGTAAGATCAGCGAAGGTGGACAATAGGAAAGAGAAGATAGAAGAAGTACAGGACATGGACACATCCTATAGGCGTCCAAGAGCGGTACGGAAGACTAGACTGGAAGAGATAGATACAATACAAGAAAAGTACCAGTTTGACATAGAATCAGAATTCAATTCGTCAAGTGGGGAGGATAGAGTTATGGGCCCCGACGAACAAGGATATAGGTCGGACGAGCTCGAGCATATAACGGACGACGAAGGCCGTAGAATATATTGGCCAAAAAATGAGAAAAGTTATCCTGGATGTATAAATCAGATACAGAAAACTGAAGAAACAGATATGGAGGACACAGATAATGAGGATTACAAAGAAGAGGATAGAGCAACCAGGAGAAAAAGTCGACAGACAGTTAATGAAGCTGAAAATAGCAGTAGACGGAGGTGGTCGTCAGAATCGGTGTCGACTAACTCAGACAGTGTAGTGTCCGAGGACAGTGACGGTACTCACAGACACAAAAGTACTTATAGAAGAGATGAGAGTAGTACAAGAAGTAAGGAAGGAGGAAGCAAATTTGGAAGTAGTTGTAGAGAACAGGAGTTTCCAGTAGACAATCTGGATAAAATAATAGCGGACAGAGCACAAAGGTGGATACGACATGCAGAGACAATCATGCAGACTGCATGGAGGGAGGCGGATAAACGATAGAAAGAGAAGCTTTGATGTATAAATCAGATAAATACGAAGGAAATTACCAAAATAGTTGAACCAAGCATAGACGAGTTGAAGAAGGTAATAGAAGCCACCATAAAGCGGCCTGATTTCAACTTCTCAAGAAGCATGGTATGGAGAGTACTAGAGGGAAAATATCACACAAATTTTCCACAAGCAAGAATTGAAATAGATATGGTTCTGACGAAAATGATAGATGACGCAAACATGAAAAGGTGGACAGGAAAGACAAAGCAGACAAATCGTGATCGAGGTCAGAAGAGAAATAAAGGAAAAAGAAAATATAGATATTAAGTGAAGTAGATGGGGAGATGAGGGATAAAGGTCATGAAAAATGACGAGGATAACCGAACATATACAGTAGAAATTTATACATTGGGAGACAGTGTTGCGGAGAAGGAAAGAAAAGGAGATAGCACAAAGAGAAGTTCCAGGGAGGGAACGAAAAACATATAAAAACGTTAAGTGCGGTGTTTATCAGACTACAAATGTGAGTCTATTGAGGATAACCCTCACCGAACATATACAACAGAAATTCAGACACTGGGAGACAGTGTTGTGAAAAAAGGAGGTCAAGTGACAGGTCAGCAGCAGAAAAACCCGCAAGTAGGTCAAAGCGACAACGCGGTTTAAGATAGGTAGACCAAAGAAGTTGAAAATATTTCTGCGTAGTAGACCAAGGACAGGAGTCTAGTTAGCAAAGGGTGGATAGGAGGATCTCAATTCAGTGTCGCCATGATAGTAAATGGCTCACGCCATCATGAACTATGTATATAGGGAGACATGACAGAAGACATGTTTGGCTTTATACGAGAGAAGAGGAAGGCCAGACAGTTCACACCAGGTGTGTGGTGATAAAAAAAATAATACTATATGAGGGGTTTACATGTATGACAATAGGAGTGACTGGATGTGTAAAAGGAAATAAACTTTGTATGGATAAGTACAGAGTGGGCAGAATGTGAGTGAGAAAGACAAGGGTTAAGAACAGTCATAAATGAAAAGAGGAAAGGTCACTTAAGAAAAGTGACGGGATAAAAGTAATTCCTCAGTTTTAGTATGATAATATGTTATGACATAAGAAAATAATGACATGTTATGAAAAAAAATGAAGACCACTAAGGAAGTGGAATGTATAACATGTCTAAAAGTATGTATTTTGAAATCATGTATCGTGAGCAGATAGGACAAAGCAAAGATGAGTGGTCATAAATGGGAACGAGATGTTGATGAATGCACGTTCCCAGTACAATTTAATTGTGTTGTGTAAAGGGAAATTGTCTTTTGGCACAGATAAGAACTGGTAATGTGCTGAGCTAGGGTTGTAACAGCACATTGATAAAGATTTTTTTTTTGTATATAGGACAAGTACAATAATAGTGTTGGTACAGTCATGAAAATAATTTTTTTCTCCTACGGGTAAATAATTTATTTTTAAGGGAAATAGGGAGATAATGTGGCAGTTAGGGAAAGATTTAAGTCAAAGGGAATGAATAAGGAGAATTAGGAATGAGAAGGTTCAGATAGAGTACAAAAAGGAGATGCGCGAACAATGTTGCGCATGACAGAGGTGAACGAGAATCCAGTGAATGCACGCTTTTCTCAGCGGGCAGTCCAGAAACGTGAGCCAGAGAGGGAAGCCGCATATACGCGGGCAGCCATGTTAATGGCGTACTCAGATAGTTTAGATGATAAATATTTCATGAACATCGTTATTATAAATATATGTGTAGAATGCCTGTTTATACTAGCCAGTACTGTAACATGTCGTTAGTCAGACTCAGTTTGTAGAGATGTAATGTTGATGTGCAAATTTTCTTATTACATACGCCACACAGGCTAATCACTGTAGAGGTAGGAGTTTGACTACTACTGTAGAAGTGTGGGTGGTTATTTGATAATACCATGCCGTTCATACCACACTCAGAAGTCATGAAGCGCAGATAACGACTGTTGACGTTTCAGACAATTTATTATGGACAACAGTAACATACGCTGACATCGAACGATTCACTGTCATGTAAGCACATACAATCATGTAGAAAGCAACAACTCATAATATTCAACATCATGGAGACTTTGCATGTAAACCTTGGCTGCAACAAATAAGCCGCGCAACCGGCGCGCTTTATATGACTACTGTTCTTGGTTTCCTCCTGATCAAGCAGGTCATGTAGATCTATGCTACCAAATCAGCCACATGAAAGGCGGGCTGCTTCAAAATATCTAACTCAGTTTCTTCTATATAATATATCTCCTCACTCGGAGTAAGCCACCTTAGCAATAAAGTTCTGGGCTCCACCTGAGCCGTAAAAGCAGCGAGGTTTTCAAAATGACTAACATCAGTCTCTCCTATTTGATATCTACGCACTCGGAGGAAACCACCTTAATAAAATACTTGATTTTTCGTGACCAGACAGGTCAAGTAGATCTAATCTACAAAGGAATAAGCCGTATAAGCGGTAAGGTTTCTTCAAAGAAATGGCTAACATCAGTCACCTCTACTCAGTACATCTCCGCATTAGGAGAAAGCCATCTTAATAACGTTCTTGGCTATAAGATAAGATACAAAAGTCTCTTTACCTGTCTGCGTTTAAAAATAACACACAAAACATTTCTTCACATCCATGGCTATACAGTCACAAGCCAGAATTATCATAGGGGAAAACTTCAATATCATTTAACACCTAAAAAAGGCTCCATTCCCCAAAAATATAGACAGAGACAAGCGCTGACTTCTTGTCAGCTCGGAGACCTCACATCGACTGCCCGGAAAGACGGTCTTCAATTCCCCGCGCAAGTTCACTGCGCATGTTTAAGCCCAAAGTAGAGCTAGCCACGGAACATTCCAGACCTTTCCGTGAAAAAAGAGCAAGACCGCTCCATATATGGCTAGCTGTATGATCGATATCCTAATATAGACATACAGAATAATGGACATTGTCCAGACAGAGATAACCGCTAAATCTCACCCTGAACTAAAAAATATACAAATAATGGTTTCCCTTTGACCACAGAATAAACAATACATATATTCCTATCTTAACAGTTTACCACCCCCCGTGGAAAAAATGATAACATCATTTTTTTCAAAATTACAATGACTGGAAACAAAGGAGAGCGGAAGCATACACATATCTACCTTCAAGTATACACTAAATATAAAGTCATAAACACAGAGGTATAAATAGTAGCGAGACAAAAGCAGAGAAGGACGACGAGTAACCAAAGGCAAGATGAGATATGCAAAGAAGGAGAACAGGAAAAGACTAGGATTATGACACGGTAATCAGATACAATAAACAATGCATGACATCAATGCATATCATAATAATATATAACCGTGTACATGACAAACCCTAATAAACATACACACCAAAATAAAAATAAAGAGCATGATACTCTAGACAACCAGCCCACCGCGTATAAATGACGCGAAGCTAGAGGGCATCACCACATACATCGACAAAACATAAGGCCCTAATGACGCACAATGGAGCGTCGGGTGAGAACAGAAATAATCTCACAACTTTAGAGAAACTATGTTCTCACAGTCGCACTATGAAGTGCTGGGACAAAACATACATATGACTTCCATATATTCCAAAAAAAAAATACAATATAGCCATATTTCGCAATAACGAATTACCAAAAAATAGAGGTGTCATTACAATATTATCCTTTTAACATTAATAACAAACAATATAGAGACACCTGTATATATCCTCGAAAGGTTATGATTACAAAGTAACATATATTTAACATAATATCATGTGACAATGTACAACAATGTTAATTAACAAGCAGGAATCCTTGATGTAGTCAGGAGTTCCAAAGCATAGTGTACTGTAATGAGAGCCATAGACATCAATAGAAGCATCCAACGCTAAATAAAAGGCAAGTACGTCACATCTTAACACAGCTGGCAAGCTGTTGACACTCTCCATATCACAGCCTGATTTTCTGTGAGAAAATACAAATGATACACTCTGTTTGATAACCGTAGGATTTTATAATACATAACATTCAATACTACATTTTTATCTATAAAATGTGGCTATGTAAACTTTCGGCCCATGTATGGATATAATCAAACCTTCCTCTGTTACAGAGAAAGATGAACAGACTATTTGTTAAGATAGGAAATATGTACTTTTTATTTTGTGATCAAAGGGAAACCATTAATTGTTTATTTTTTAGTTCAGGATGAGATTTAGCGGTTATCTTTCTTGTCTCGACGATGTCCATTATTCTATAGGTCTATATTATGATATCGTTCATACAGATGGCCTTATAAGGAGCGGTGTTAGAGGCTTTCTTTTTTGAAAGGTTGTAGAAGGTGTAGAGTCTGTTATTATCGACTATAACGCGAATGGATCCCTTCTTGAAAACTGAAGTAATCAATCAAATAACAACTTGGCAACAATGGGCACATCAGCAAATGTCAAAGACGGTTTCAGTTATAACCATTTATTGGACGATGCACGATGGACGAGACAAACTGGTCAACAAGGATGACGGACGATTAACTGTCAACATTACGGCATACAGCGTAGAGTTCATATTTAAAAGCGAAACATAGTGAGTCCATTTCGTAAGGTAATCTCTTTTGAAATGTCTGACTGGTTATACAGTATTCCTTATCAATGGCATCCAAGTAAACAAATAAGGCAGTTATGTGCGACAGGTCATCTATCAAATTATCTGTGACCTTGGCAAATGACGAAGATCCTTATCAGGTCTTCTATATGATAGAAACAATGTTCCAATATCTTTCCAACGTACTTTGCTGGTACTGGCCTCTTACTTTAATCAATGTTGAGTTATAATAATATCAATTCATGCCAACGACCTTCGTGGCATTAGAGCTTCTATATATATATATATATAATCCTTGATTCACCTCTGCTATACGTAGTATGTATTCGTAACGCCGAATACAGATTCATCTCATAAAAATACTAAGCCAATCCTGGATAATTCCCAATACAGGAATCCGTCGGATTTAACATTTACATAATAAGTTCACGTAGGACTCCATTTTGAACCAATACGTCACTGGTCCAACTAGACGTCTACATGAGACAGAAATACATTAATATATATATCATACTTGCTTCTCTTCCCGAGAAAATCACCAGTAAAATGTTGACCCAGGTCCTCATCTTCTTCATAGACGGACGGTCACACTAAAGAATAAATATACCCGCAACACGGGTTCTAACGCCACAAATCAATGGACTGATTCTTGGGCACAAACTTCTCAACCCCAGCTATGACGTAGACTGGTCTTTGGCAACACATGCGGGTGGGGTAACCCAATACTCGCATAAGTGCACAATCGTGCGCTACGAAAAATCAAACTCACCAAGAATACTTACTGTCATGTAAGTCGGTGCGTAAAGTTTATTACAGAGGTAGGACCACATATTAATAAATATGAGACTACCCTCATCTGTAAACGACTGTAAAGGCCTACGAAAAAGGCTCTACAAGCGGTCTTGCTCTGGATTCTAGGAAAAAGTCTAGATTGTCCGGTGGCTTGCTTTACTAGGGCTTAGACATGCGCTGTAAACTTGCGCGAGGAATTGAAGACTGGCTTTCCGGGCAGTCGTTGAAAATCTCCGAGCTGACAAGAGGTCAGCGCTCGTCTCTGTTGATAATTCTGGGGAATGGAGCCTTTGTTAGGTGTATAATTATATTGAATATTCCCCTTGTGATTATTTTGGCTTGTGATAGTATAGCCATGGATGTGTAGAAATGTGTTGTGTGTTATTTCAAACGGCAAACAGGTAAAAAGACTTTTTGAATCTTATATTATTGCCAGAAACAGTATTAAGATTGCTTTCTCCAAATGCGGAGATATGTTGATTAAAGGAGACTGTCGTTAGCCATCTCTTGAAGAAACCTTGCCGCTTATACGGCGTATTGCTTGTAAGATGAGACCTGCATGACCTGTTTGGTCAAGAGAAGCCAAGTACTTCATAAAGGTGGGTTTCTCCTAATGCGGAGATATTAGATAGGAGAACCTGATATTGGCCATTTTTGAAATCACGCTGCTTGTACGGCTCATGTGCAGCCTGAAACTGTATCGCTGAAAAGCATGCTGCTTGTACGGCTCATGTGCAGCCCAGAACTTTACTGCTAAGGAGGCTTGCTCCGAGTGAGGAGCTATAATATATAAGAAGGGACAGAGATATATATTTTTGAAGCAGTCCGCCATCCGTGCGGCTGATGTGGTAGCCTAGATCTACCTGACCTGCTTGGTCAAGAACAGTAGTCATATGAAGCGCGCCAGTTATGCGGCTTATTTGTTGCAGCCAAGATCTACATGCAAAGTCTCTATGATGTGGAATATTATGTATGGTTGCTAACTACATAATTATATGTGTTTACATCCCAGTGAATCGTTTGATGTCAGCGTATGTACTGTTGTTCGTAATAAATTGTAAGAAACGTCGACAGTCGTTTTCAATGCTTTCTTACTTCTGAGTGTGGTATGAATGGCATGGTATCATCAAGCAATTTGAGTGTGGTATGAATGGCATGGTATCATCAAGCAACCACCTATACACTTGCAACAGTTAACCACACTCGCAACAGTGGCAGCTTCCAGTAATTGAAACGCTACCTACGACATTCGTTTTTTTCAAGATCCATTCAACTTGTTCGTTACGTCCTTGATGATGTTGATCTATGTTCATTGACGTTACCAAAGCACCATATCTTCCTATGACGTTCATGTGTTGATTCGTCATTGACATTATCGTCTGCCTGGCATCTTTACAATGTTTGTCGTTGTCGACTGCAAATACCCGGCGTTGTCCAGAAGGTTTCTACACCAGATCATTACTTCTCAAGAATACATTGTTCCAGCCAACGTCGGATGTCCGTACTTGCACCTGTGTTACAGTTCCTGTTTTCATCGTTGCTGGAAGTTTGAAAGACAGTGCCTGTTTTTCGTCATTGCTGTTTTCCTTCAGCGTTGGATCTTCTCTTCGCTGAACGGTGTTTGCTGAGGACTCCATCGTTGTTATTCTCGAGGCCAGGATTTTTTTCGCCAGATAAGATAATTGGTTTGATGTTTTGTAAACTGTGCCTCTGTATGTGTGGTAGTTAAGCCTTCCTCTCTGCACATACTATTGATATTCCTTGTTTCACGATGCATGTTTTTTGTATTTATATGTAATATTTATATTGATATTTCGCGGGTTTCGGTTGGGTGGTGTCTCCAGTAGGGTATCCCACTTAACTGAGGCCCTACTGTGAGCGTTCTTTAGGGACCAGTGCGAATTTCCCTCAGTGGAAATCGCTAGCGACTTTTGGTTGCTATTTGTATTTAGTTGTGACGAGATCTGTTAGTGTGGTTTTCGTTTATTTTTCTCCATTTTTAATTTTCGAGTTGTTTTGTTTGTATTGGTCTTCCTTTTCTTTCCTATCATTTATTTCTATACACCTTTTTGTTTATACACTGTGTTGTCATTGTTTCATCGTATTATTCGCAGTTGTGATTACATTTTTGTAACATTCACTTTTAGTTCTGTTTTATTGTTCTTTTGATTTCTGCGAACGTTTTCATTTGTGGTTTACATCTTGTCCCTGTTATGTTTGTATGTACTGTATATGCTATTATTCACTGTCAAAATTACTATTCACATTATGTATACAATTAAGTAATTATATTAGTGAAAGTAAGGTAATCATACAAGTTCTGGTATAAAGAATTGTCACCCACTAAGTAGGGACAGAGTGACTGATACAAAGTGAGTTATACAGTTGATAAATATTTATACAAGGTGTTATATCATATTATTAGACATAATGTCTACCCTTTACTATTTCATTGAGCAAGGTAAAGCTTTTAGCAACAGTGGAGAAAAATTAGAAGAATTTGCATTTGCTGAATATGGCAAGGCGCAGAAGGCTGAAGAGAAGAATCAGAAAATAGAATTTGAAAGACATATGGTCCTAATTTTCGTCGTAAATATCAAGGTGCTCAACGCAATTTTGATAGGAGGAGTAATCGTGATTTTGGACAGAAACAATGGGGTCCATCACGGAATGATTCATCCTCAGGGAATTGGAGGCAATCTAAAAGTCCTCAATATTTTGGTCCTAACAATTAAAGGAACTTTAAAAGAGGTTACTACAATAGAGGTAATCGAAACTATAATAACTTTTCAGGTAGACAACAAAACCCATAAAAGAGATATTCTGATCAATATAAAGGTTTAGTGAACAATAATCCAATCTCAGTTCTCTTTGATTCTGTATGCACTACTATTGGAGTTAGACAATCTTTTATAAATCCTTCCTGTGCCACTAAGAAAGTGGTAAAATGTGTGACATTCGGAGGGTCACTTGAAAAGTATTCCACTGCTATCATCCACATAGCTACTCTGTTTTTCACGGGAGATGTTCACGCATGTTTGCTCCCGAATCCTATAGCGGACCTTATCGTTGGACGTATACACGGAGTTAGAGAGTGTACCCTGGATGATTACTATTTGGGAAGAACAAAACATTCAGGCTGCTTATGCAGTCACTACAAGAGCGCAAGCTCAAAATATTTCTCAAACTCCATCTACCGAAACTGAAGAAGTGCATAACCATGATGATCACTCAGTGATTTCCCAAGAGCCTTTTTTAAAACTCCAACAAGATGACACTTTTTTGGAAAAAATCTTCCAACAAGTTAAGAATGATAATCCAAACAATAACACAAATCGTAAATCTTGGATTTCTAAAAAGAATGGAGTACTAGTCCGCATGGTGCAAAATTCTACTGCGTCTACTCATTCGCAAATTCTAGTACCTAAGAGTATGAGAGTTCGAATTCTACAACATGCTCACGACTCTCAATGCGCAGGACATATGGGATTTTCCCGTACCAAATCGAGGGTTCTTGCCTCATTCTTTTGGCCACAAGTAAATAAAGATATACGTATGTATTGTCGCTCTTGCAAGATATGCCAAGAGGTTAAGTCACGCGGTCCACGCCATGCAGCACCTATCCAGGCTGCGGACATTTCTATCCGTCCCTTTCAAAAGATGGCGATAGATATTATTGGTCCTTTTAAAATCAAGTCGGCCAGAGGACACCAATTTATCTTAACATGTGTAGACATGTGTACTCGTTGGCCAGAGGCTATACCTCTCAAGAGCATTTCTACTGCCGATATAGCAGACTCTCTTTGGATAGTGTTCTCACGTTTGGGATTTCCCAATGTAATCTTATCGGATCATGGCACACAATTAATATCAGACACTATGTCTAAGGTGATGTCTACACTCAGGATTGAAAGATCTTTAAGCAGTATCTATCATCCGATGTCAAACGGTTTAGTTGAACGTTTCAATAGAACGCTCAAGAGTTTGCTAGGAAAGATAACTGAGGATCATCCTCAGGATTGGGACAGACTCTTACCAGCTGCTCTTTTTGCGTATAGAGAGGTCCCTAACGAGCATACAGGGTTTTCTCCATTCCAACTTTTCTTTGGTGCGCAACCGCGCGGTCCCATGTCATTGCTGCACGACCTAATAACTGCTGAGAATATCAGCGAAAACACTAAATCCTCTGACAAATATGTAACTGCTTTAAGGCAGAAAATTATTAAAGCATGTAGATTAGCTACCTCTGCATCCGAGTCTGCTAAACTGAAAGCAAGAAACTTCATAAATAAAAATATATATCTACGTCAACACTTTCCTGGTGACAAGGTACTTGTACTGCTGCCTTGTAGAGAAAATAGACTTCTTATTACATAAAAAGGTCCTTACACTATCATCTCTAAAATTTCTGATGTCGACTATGTCGTTGATGTGGACAGAAAACATAAAACTTTTTATATCAACATGCTAAGAGAATTTCATGAACGACCACATTACCTACAACCTATTTATGAAGCGACGGACGATTCGCTAGTCCCGCATGGTCATTACACATCTCTGTCAGTCTTACAAGAAGAGGAATCTACTTTCTCAGACGTAAATTTTCCTCTCTCCGTAATCCCACTGCATTCTACAGAATCATGGGAAAATGTGACTGTTTCTTCAGAGTTGTCTGCTGAGCAACAACAACAAGTTTCTGCTATTTTACATACTTTTCAGGATGTTCTCACTGACATTCCTGGACAAACATCTATTGTTATACACGACATAATACTCACTGATTATAATCCTATCAGAGTCCGACCTTATCATATTCCTTTACACTTCCAAACACAGGTCGAGAAAGAATTGGATGAAATGATACAGATGAACATAATTGAACCATCCAATTCGTCTTATTCTTCGTCTATGGTTATTGTCCGAAAAAAAGACAATAACATACGTCTTTGCGTCGATTATCGTAAATTGAACCAGGTAACGAATATCGATACTGAACCTATGACCTTATTAGAGAAGCTACTCGTTAAGCTTTCTATTTCTAGGTTCTTTACCAAACTCGACTTGTCCAAAAGTTATTAGCAGGTTCCCCTCACTGAACGCGCCAAACCTCTTACTGCTTTCTCAACACCTAGGGGGCTGTTCCAGTGGAACTTCATGCCTTTCGGCCTTATGAATGCCCCAGCTACTTTCGTACGCATGATGCGTCGTATTCTTTCTCATCGTCCTGATGTTATAGCGTACTTGGACGATATTTGTCTCTTTAGTGATTCCTGGGAAAATCACTATCAAGGTCTTGTTGACCTATTGTCTATCCTACGCTCGCATAATTTGACGGCCAAACCGTCAAAAGTTTTTGTGGGCTTTAGCGAGATTTCTTTTTTGGCTCATGGTGTTGGTCATGGTCTCCTGCGGACGGAGGACAACAACACCACTACAATTCTCAATATTACTACTCCCAAAACAAAGAAGCAAGTACGTAGCCTATTAGGCTTAATACAATTTTATGGTAGGTTCATCCCTAATCTATCATCTATTGCAGCACCTCTCTCTACACTATTGAAGAAGGGGTCACATAATATTGTACTTTGTTCTCAACAATGCCAATCCTCACTAGATAGGATTAAGGGTCTGTTTTCTTCTCCACCTATCCTAAGACTACCCACTGAGGATACGACTTTTGTTCTTCCCAGTGATGCATCATCCATCGGAATCGAAGCCGCATTGATGCAAGAGTATTCTGAAACTCTGCATCCGGTGATGTATGTCTCTATGAAGCTAAATGCGGCAGAACTGAATTACTCTGTACTAGATCGAGAGTTATTAGCTTTGGTCTGGTCGATTCTTAAACTTCAGAGATTTCTTCTTGGTGCGCATTTTATTGTAGAAACTGACCAAAAGGCTCTAACAGCTATTCAAAGTAAGGATCTGAAGAGCTGAAGGTTCACTAGATATGCTATTGCTCTTCAACCTTTTCACTTCTCGATACGGGCTATCTGTGGGTCGGATAATGTAATGGCAGATATACTATCTCGATGCCCACATAATTCTACGTGACTATCTTTATAAATTTCAGGGTTAACTAGATACCTGTGGTTATGGATTAACACTCAGATAGTACATGTCTATGATCATGTTAAGTTAAGACTCTAGAATAGTCTGTTCATCTTTTTCGGTCTGTCAATATTGTATTTTTTTGGACTATATGAAAATCACATGTATGTATTATCCCAGCACTTCATAGTGCGATTGTGAGAACATAGTTTCTCTTAAGTTGTGAGATAATTTCAGTTCTCACCCGACGCTCCATTGTGCGTCCTTATGGCCTTAAGTTTTGGCGATAAATGTGTTGATGCTGTCTAGCTGCGCGTCATTTATACGCGGTAGGCTGGTTGGCAAGAGTATCGTGCTCGCTATTTTTTTGTGTTTTGGTCTTTTTGTTTATTAGGGTTTATCATGTACACGGTTATATATTATTATGACATGCATTGATGTCATGCATTGTTTTTTGTATCTGATTACCGTGTCATAATCCTGGTCTTTTCCTTTTCTCCTTCTTTACATATCTCATCTTGCGTTTGTTTACTCGTCGTCCTTCTCTGCGTTTGTCTTGCTACTATTTATACCTTTGTTTTTATGACTTTATATTTAGTGTATACTTGTAGGTAGATATGTGTATGCTTCCGCCCTCCTTTATTTACAGTCATTGTAATTTTGAAAAAAAATGATGTTATCATTTTTTTCCCCGGGGGGTTCGGTAAACTGTTAAGATAGGAAATATGTACTTTTTATTTTGTGATCAAAGGGAAACCATTAATTGTATGTTTTTTAGTTCAGGATGAGATTTAGCGGTTATCTCCCTTGTCTTGACGATGTCCATTATTCTGTATGTCTATATTAGGATATCGTTTATACAGATGGCCTTATGAGGAGCGGTCTTGCTCTGGATTCTCGGAAAAAATCTAGATTGTCCGGTAGCTAGCTCTACTAGGGCTTAGACATGCGCAGTAAACTTGCGCGGGGAATTGAAGACTGGCTTCCGGGCAGTCGTTGAAAATCTCCGAGCTGACAAGAGGTCAGCGCTCGTCTCTGTTGATAATTCTGGGGAATGGAGCCTTTGTTAGGTGTATAATGATATTGAATTTTCCCCTTGTGATTATTCTGGCTTGTGATAGTATAGCCATGGATGTGTAGAAATGTGTTGTGTGTTATTTCAAACGGCAAACAGGTAAAAAGACTTTTTGAATCTTATATTATTGCCAGAAACAGTATTAAGATTGCTTTCTCCGAATGCAGAGATATAATGATTAAAGGAGACTGTCGTTAGCCATCTCTTGAAGAAACATTGCCGCTTATACGGCGTATTGCTTGTAAGATGAGACCTGCATGACCTGTTTGGTCAAGAGAAGCCAAGTACTTCATCAAGGTGGGTTTCTCCTAATGCGGAGATATTAGATAGGGGATACTGATATTGGCCATTTTTGAAATCACGTTGATTGTACGGCTCATGCGGAACCTGGAACTGTATCGCTGAAAAGCATGCTGCTTGTACGGCTCATGTGGAGCCCAGAACTTTACTGCTAAGGAGGCTTGCTCCGAGTGAGGAGCTATAATATATAAGAAGGGACAGAGATATATATTTTTGAAGCAGTCCGCCATCCATGCGGCTGATGTGGTAGCCTAGATCTACCTGACCTGCTTGGTCAAGAACAGTAGTCATATGAAGCGCGCCAGTTGCGCGGCTTATTTGTTGCAGCCAAGGTCTACTTGCAAAGTCTCTATGATGTGGAATATTATGTATGGTTGATTTCTACATGATTATATGTGTTTACATCCCAGTGAATCGTTTGATATCAGCGTATGTACTGTTGTTTGTAATAAATTGTAAGAAACGTCGACAGTCGTTTTCAATGCTTCCTGACTTCTGAGTGTGGTATGAACGGCATGGTATCATCAGGCAACCACCTACACACTTGCAACAGTTAACCACACTCGCAACACACAGTTTGTTGTCAAAATACGAAATCGGTGCAGAAAAGCTAGACACATTAGTTTTAGTTGATGAGTGGGCGTAGTGATATTCTGGCCGATCAAAAAGCAACAAAACTAGACCTACCGTAACATCTAATCACTAGTCCTAGGTAGAAGATGAAGCTAGGGATACTATTAAAAAAGTGTAAACAAGTTTTTATATGACGTTATTCTCCTTTATTTGTTTGGAAATGACGTAATGCGCGATTGCATAATTTATTTTTTTCTTACAATGTACCACAGTAAAAACTGGTGTGAATAACACTAAATGTACGAATTGTGGCCATAAGCAATGTTTGTTTTACTTTGTATATAGATTAACTTGATGTTTGAAGACTAAAAAGAAAGTTTTATTGTCTACAACAATAATTTGTCTTTGGTAAGATCGTATTCTACAGTTAACTTTTTAGTGTTTGTCCATTTTACATGCAAAATGTTTTAACACTTGTGTTAATACTACCAAAGGCTTTATATGTTACAATTCTCTATCCATTTCCCGTTATCAGACCAAGAACCACTTTTGTCAACAGTGAAACGTCGAAAGCTTGCCTGGTTTGGGCATGTAACTCGTCATGACTCCCTTTCGAAAACGATCCTTCAGGGAACAGTCGAAGGTAAACGGAGAAGAGGAAGGCAGAGAAAATCCTGGTCTGATAACATCAAAGAAAAAGGTTTTTCCACACTTGATTAGACAGTGGAGGACCCTGTCTGCTGATGCTTCCACCATGGCACCCCTACGACCCATGACCGGTTACGGGCTGAGATGATGATGATCCATTTCCCTACCGTATATAATAAGAATTCTGGATTAACATAAAATTTAACTAAAGACAATTATTAAGCACATTGGGTGGAAAAATAATTATGGAGGCTTTTTATGATTGCAGCTTGGAATTCCATAAGCCCTCAGTATTTTCCATAACTGTCCCTATGAATACTGTCAAAAGCCTTTTCAAAATCAACGTAATTAATGTACAGCTGTCTTTGCCATTCTGAGCACTGCTTAATAATGTTCCTGAGGTTAAATATATGATCTACACATCTTCTGTTCTTTCTAAACCCTGCTAGTTCTTTCCTCAGTTGTATTATTAACACGGAAGCAGAAAACTATTAATAGAAATACAAAAAGGGC
The DNA here is from genome assembly GCA_024509875.1 of Oreohelix idahoensis. Taxonomy (NCBI): domain Eukaryota; kingdom Metazoa; phylum Mollusca; class Gastropoda; order Stylommatophora; family Oreohelicidae; genus Oreohelix; species Oreohelix idahoensis. Next base: position 22,981 of record JAMPIV010007988.1, read on the forward strand.
AATTTTTATGATTAATGAACAGCACTAGTTAGTGCTGATGAAACATTTTGTTGTGCATATTTACGACTGGATAGTATACGATAGCTTACATTTATCATTGAGAGTGGTAGAACAGCTAAGTGCTCAACACTTTAAAACGTGCATTAAGTTGAAAATCTTTTACATTTTTTGACAATGTGCATAGAAAAAAAAGAAAATTTAAAATATAAAAAATAAAAAATATTGGACCTGAAACAAAATGTTATGATTAATGCAATTGTTTATAAAAAAATTTATGCAAATTACAAAGTATGAACATCCTCTATTCAGTCTCATATTTTGTTCATAATCTAATTGTTTCCCTTGGAAAGCAAACACGCTACCTCCCTTAACTAATCATTGATGACGGGGAGAGAATTATGTAAAATATTTATACCGTCCGTGATAAGTGTCAATTGTTTCTTCCCTTGCTCTAGTGTTTTTATCATTTATTACTTCATCTTCAAGGCGTTGTAGTTATACAGTCCACATGTGTTTGTAATTTTTCTTTGTTGCTCTAGTGACGGACTCAGCCGCTGCTTACATCATAATGTGGTTTAGTATCTTTTTACTTTATTTCCGATGTCACGTCCAATTTGACCAGATGTGTGATCTTTCGCTTATAATGGGCGTATTTTTTCTAATTGCTATTACGTTTGGACCGCTACACTGTTATCCTCAGTCATTTTTTTTAAATTTACTTATTTGTTAGCATTGTTGTAAGCCCTGAAAAGGGCTAGTCGTGTAAAGGACCGTGAGCTGGTTGCCCATAGTCGTCACGTGGTGCGTTTATTCTAGCATAGTTGCGTATTAAATGTGTGTATTTATTTATTTATTTTTGCAATTGTGTTACTTGTATTTCTGCAGCTATTATTACTGATTCGACGGCAGCTCTGAAAAAGACACGTCCTTTAAAGGTCAACTAGCAGAAATTTAGATGCATGTGTGTTTGTCGTGTGGTGAGTACTGGGGCAACTACAACAGTAGTTTTTGCCAGGAATAGTCTATGAGATATTAGATATAAGGTCTCTTGAAATTGGCTCGTTAAGAAAGAATAAAGACCTATTCGAGATAGGGACAGGAAGACAGGAATGCGAATGCTTTCCACTAGACAGTGTTTTCTAATTAATAAGGGAAAGAGTTCTGTTTCCCCACGACCTTAGCTTCTGCCCTTAGATCCCGTAAAGAAAAAGCCCCCAACCTCATCTGAGTAGAGAAAGGTTCCTATAGGTGAATATGTAACACCGACAGCACGAGTGATACATTAACAAACTCTTGATAATGATCAACCGATCGTTGGGTTTATTAATGAAATATCCACACATATAGGGTTAGTAATGGTTAGAACGTGATGATGGTGAAAGACGATTCACACAAAACACACAGATGAGATAATAAAATTACAGTTAATTAAGTAATAGTTAATTAAGAATGAACTGGTGTAAAGTGAAATGATGATGTGATATGATACGTGTTACCAAAATGGTGAGTACTCTACACAGTCCATGTGTCTCTAAATGCTTCTCCTAGATATGAGGATTCACATGTATGCATAAAATGTCCCAAGTTGTTATACGTTATGTCGAGTGGGGTATCTCTAAGCTGAGGACGTTCTGATGAATACTGTTGTCGTACGGAGAACGCTGACGAGATATCTATGTATATTCCTTCACTGTTTGAGTATATCTGTAGTGTTGATCAACAGTTAATAGCTGTCATATGAACAAAAGGTCTGTTGTCTAATCTCCCGACGGTACTGGTCAGACTGGATATCTTCACGAAATGTTAGTGATATGTAGACTCATAATCTTGCGTATGTAGTCGTGATTCATATACTTTCGAGTCTGCTTCATAAAATGCGCTTAAGAGTGTGTTGCACGTGGTATAAATATGCGATTCCTCTTTTGAGCTCTTTTGCTTGACTTCAGATAATAATGATCTTCCGAGTGATTTGAATTTATGATGACTCTGTATTGAACTTGTGATAACTCTGTATTGAACTTGTGATAACGATGTATTGAACTTGTGAGCAAGCAGTATATGGTGACGAAAAATGCTGCGTCCACCTTCTGACTTGTGGGTGAGACAATATTCTAGCCAAATGTCCGTTTTTAATAACTTATTTCTGGTTAGACGTCAGACACGTTGCGTGTAGACTCAGACTTCTGATGAACTGAAGACACACAAAAGTCTTCGTGAGTTTTCACATTTAACATCATTGGTTGACGTGCATTTAAACTACTGCTCATTATTCATCTCTCTCTCTCTGAGTTCAATTCTAATGATGTTAAATATCTTGTGCATGAGAGTGTGTGCGCATGGGAGACTGTGATGATGATAAAGGTGAAATATGAACTATTAATTACCTCCTATCATCTTCTAGGAAAATCTTCTGATTTTAATAATCAGTTATGCCAAGAATTATTTGAAACTTTATCTTTCGCACAATTTAGCTGTGAGGTTAAAATAAACAAAAATAAGAAAATGTATTAATAAGTATAAGATCTACTAACCTTCTTTTCCCTTCGCAAAATCCTTTAAGAACACCATTAATCACAGAACTGAATTATCATCCACTCTGAATAAACACGTGTATTAAGCTAAGCGTTTTTGGGTTTAATCTCTTCCTCACAAGGAAAAAAAAACTGGACTGCTTCACTCTAGTAGATTATGCGGTATTATATATTTCTGGAAGTCACCTGGCCAAGCTGGGCGTCCAATGTGGTAAACAACGCTTGTCTGAACCGCAGCCGACCCAAGATAACACCCTTACAGCATGAGACGTTTTTCCCTGGCCAATCTGGGCGTCCAAGGTGGTGTCACAGAAATTACAGCGTGCCCAGATGTGTTTCGGATGACCATATGTCTTTTTACCAGATTTATCACGATGCAATGTGGGCTTCAAACGATAATGTCAGGCATGTGGACTCAATCAAAGGACTTTTATTTCCCCCGATGAAAGAACAAATGTGGTTCTCTAGATACCGGCCGCGAGTAATCACAACAATGAAATAGCAAATGTGGATCGCAAATATGAGATGAAAGAGCAAATGTCGGAGAAAATACAATATGAAAAATGTAGGAAAAGATGGAGCAAAAAGGCCTTTGCGCTCGTTTATCACAGTGTTTTTGGTTGGTTCAGTTTGTGTGTTTACGGCTTGTGTCCGCCGATAGTGTCATCTTTCTTAGCACCAGTTGATTTATGACTTTGTTGATAATGATTGGTCGTAGGACCTCTAAAACTGTAGTAAGTTATTCGTTCATTACATTCTTTCATTGTCCTGTTTTATTTGGTGTGTCATCGATGATATGTCTCTCTTGCTATACGCTTTTCTTTCGTTGGTGGAGGGATGAGTGCTTTCTTTTCCTGCCTATATATTTATAGAACTGTGAAGTGTAGATGTGTAGTTCTTGTTTACTTGACTGTGTCTTTGTCCGATGCCCATGTGTACAAACTTACAGACAGATCGGTAAAATCATACAACAGCGTGTTCAACATGTAACCATCATCACTTTATCAGAAAGTACTCTTGTCATAACATGTAGGACAGGAAACGCTTATGGCATAAGTCTTCGCCGCGTACACGAGATCATACGCTAATCTTAGCCAATCTGTGCCGCTCCCTTGCGACTGCGAGTAATTATCTCAGCAAATCTGGGAAGCGTCAAGCAAATGTGATTATTATCACCTACAGAGAGTGTCAAGCAATTCGACAAAACTCAGATATCTGCTACTTAGCAGAAAATAACGAAGAAAGAAAGGAAGAAAAGTGTGGTAATTGAGAGCACATTAAAAAAATTAGCAAAAAATTCAACACTCTCTTAAAGAAGACGTATACCTTTCTCTTCATTATTTTCATGGTGCGTTGTTGATTTTTGTCACGGAATTGCCACTCCTGCTTTGCAGTAGTGCTCCAATAGTGGCCAAAGCTCAAGAGTATCTAATATGTGTCTTCAAAGGTGTCTACCGTCGCATAAGATTACTCTTGGCAGAGTTGTAGATAGAAAGATAAAGATGCTTCTATCTCAAGGGAATATTCATAAGATATTTCTTCTTCTTCTTCTTCCTCGTTCGCCCTGAAAAGGACGGTGGTTGCGTTGAGTCTACGCCTAAGCTGTGATATCTGCACCTTTCGGTCGACACATCCGACTTCAGCACGGCATTTTTTTTAGGGACCGGGTTTGCCTTCCCATTGCGATCAGCACTCGCTCAGCCAGACTACACTGCTGCAGACTGTTTCCAGGACCACCACGTGGAGGTGGAGTGTGGTCTTGACCAGCTCTGGTTAGATGGTTCTGATGCAAGCAGTACATCTATGGGTCGCTGACTGCATTCACTATTGCTGCATCTTGATATTTCAGAAATCAAGAACAAAGCTGCATTGGGCAGGTCAATTGTTAACATGCAGTACATTCAAAATGATTAAATCGACGTTGAATTTGTATATTTACAACTAACAAATTTAATAATCAACTACGTTTAACAGTTTAAAAAAATTGTATAATCTTAAACAGAAAATACACATCGTCGTGTGATGGTATGGTGTTTTATGTCAAAAGTCACTTGGCAGCTTTTAGGTTTGACAAAGCTGCAAATAGTAGTTTCTGCTTCCGCTGGGTTTTTGGGTTCTGTGCAAACTTTGTTCCAGAGATTAGTACGCTCACTGGCACCACCAAGCCAATCTTGACACACAGACTGTTTGCTCAGAGGAATAAAGGCACTTGACTATGTCTCTTACACGGTTCTGGGGTGTTGTTATGTTAACAATGAATTACAAATATTACTCAGTGTTTTAGATTCCTCAGATTCCGGTGGTTCTTGTTAAATGGTAGCGTTTATTCTGGTCTCTGAAGTCCTTAAATTTGCTCAAACAGTGGGCCGGTTCCGATATAAGAATCTTGATTATAACTTCTGGTAGTCTGGTTTTCGTCTTGGCAAGCGATTCTTACAGTGTACTAGCCTTGCACGAAATGTCAGATTATATTGCAAGTTTTCTGCACATTTAAATTTATGATGAAATATATTTCATGACTCATCTAGTGTAAAATTTCAAACTTTACTTTTCTAAAAAAAATGGGCGGTAAACATCCGATTATTACTTAGTCAAGTTAAGTCTCTCACACTTCAACATTAATCTCCCAGACTAGAGGATTATCTGACTTGCCTTTTCAACGTAATTCAACTATCGTTATCAGACTATGACTTGGTACAGTTCCACCGTCTTGTCTGGGCTTTTCGTTGCTTCTCCGCACATCCAATATGCAAGTCTATTATTCTGTGGAATTGTAAAGGATTACTCCCATCTTGTTCAAACACCGTCATTAGCCTTTCACCGGGGATAAAATGTCTTTATCCGTTTAAATGTTTGTGTGATCCAATTAGCAACTCGGGGATAGGCCTGCAAATTAACGTGAATTGAAGTGTGAAAAGAATGTAAACATTGACCTTCGGATGAGTTTTCTGTGTTGACAAATAAGGACAGGCAGAGAAAAATAATAAAATATCACTCTCAAATGAATGTAATGCAATCCTGCTGCAGTGGACATGAGAGCGCACAAACCGTTTTGTGACAACTTTGTTAGAAATATTAACACTGGCTTTCGAGAAACTACGGAAACAGTACTCATGACTCTGTACTTGAGTGAACGTTATGCTCAGACAATTCGTACAAGGTGACTAATATGAGGTGGTACATGAGGCTGGCAACATCATCATGTCAAACTAATTACAATAGATCTGACCACTACAAAAGTCACGTGACTGTTTGGTGGAGGCTTCCTACATGGGTACCAGCTGTAGTGGTGGTTTCATGCTCCACAACGAGTGCGAAAGAAAATAATGATGATAATATAGAGGTCAAAAATCTCGGTTATTCGGATTTCTCCGCAAGTAACACGTCAAGAAATGGTCAGTTTGATATTTTTGTATCATATTAAAAGAGCCACCACCTTGTCGTGTTTTTGTTTTAATCTTTTACAGTCAGTTAATACTACAGTAAAGATAGAGGGATAAACTTTTCAAAAATACATAACAGTATGATCATATGCAGTAATTACTTAACAGTTTAGAGCCAAGCAATACTAGCTTTTCTGTCATCTTGAGATTCCCCCAGTTTCCTGTGATTTTAGCTTTTGTCATGACAATCAACAAAACACAGATACTTTCATTTGATCGTGCAGGTATTTACCTACTAGACATAATCTTTGCTCATGGTCAACTTTATGTATAGCTCACATTAGGAAGGTGCCTTGAGAGCCCCCATAGTGGGAACATTGGATATCATTAAAGGGAAGATTTTAAGGTCATATAATAATCACCTGAAGACGATACTGCAAATAATAAATCTACAAGACTAAGACTGTTGGACTTTTGCATCAAAAGTAAAAACTATAAGAGATGGACGTATGAGAGGATGCATCCGTCGTGTATACAACCAGCGCGCTACATGTGCAATTAACATCAATACCTTTCAACATTTGCTGATGGAGACTGGGACTTAATGTGTTTGCCCGGAGCGTAATGATCTGGATTCTGATCAACAATAATTATAAAAATAAGAAGGTACCCAGACAATCGTAAAGTATATATCCGTCATCTGTTAATTATTATATTAACTCGCGAATGTGTTCTTGTCTTTCCATAGCGTTGGTAGCTAGTTGACACCGTTTTTCTACAGAGAGGTAGATATAGTTTTTCGACATTTTTCCTACCAGTATGTTAATGAGCAGTGCCAAAGTAATTTTTTATTTAAACATTCCTCAACAAAGTTATATAATTTTTAAAAAAATACGTTATGGTATGGTAGTACGTCTGGTAGCTGTTAAAATATTTAATGTTGTCTACTAGTATTTTGTGAATATTTTTCGATGCGGGCAACAGCCAATACAAATGGAAATTAAGGTAAGAAGGTGGGGATGGATATGGCATACATTCAGAAGAGAACAATCACGCATAGCCAGGGGTGCCCTTGAGTGGAACCGAGAAGAGAAAAGATGAGTGAGGAGGCCAAGGCGAACTTGGAGAAGAACAGTGGAAGTGGAGGCTAAGGAAATCGGAATGACCTAGGCACACCTGAAACGGACAGCCCAGAATAGAAATCGACGGAGAGCAACTGTTTCAGCCCTATGTTCCACGGGGAACGGAAAGGTGTGATGATGATGTTGTTTGTGTCAATAACATTTTTTTTTGTAAATACACATTATGATTAGATAGTAGATATGAACTCTTAATGCCACTTTACTAAGATCAACTCAATAACAATTAACACCACACAGTGTTGCCAGTGCTAAACAGCGTACTTCATCAATCTCGTGTATATAATGTATTACAAAACAACCCAGACAAATGTGTTCGCGGTCACTGCTCTAAAAGATACACGCCTTTATAAATAAATAATTGATATACTTACCTACTCATGACGAAATATCAGTACAGTTTATAAATATCTCACTTTGTCCCTACTGGTATAAGTGTAGTGCTTTGTGCCAAAGGAAATAATTTTACTAATAAATAAATACCACATTCATTGAAATAATTTTTCTTCTTAACATTACATATTTCCAAACAACAATTTTATTGAAGTAAAGAATAAAATACGTTACTAAATTTAGTAAATCTGTTTATTGCAAAAAAATTCGTTATATTCTGCTCGTCTCAACTTTTTTAATAAATGTTACACACAATGTCTATAACAGAGTTGTGAACACTTACGTGTTCTGACACAACTGAAGTCCAATGGGAGGTCACCACATTCTAATACTGACACCTCAAAGTTTTGGGTGACACAATGTGACGTCAGCTCTAAAAAGTTCTCTACAACAATCATTCATTGAACATTCATTATTTATTCATCACCCTTCAGCTACCCAAGAAGCATAGACCTTCAACAAAATTAGGTCAAGTCTTCCTGTCACGTGATGTTACAAGTTATCCCAGACAAACGTGTCTACGGCCATTGTATTTTTTCCCATATTAATTTGTGCGAGGAGTTATTTTGTTTTTGACTTGAAAAACTGTAAATCTAGATACAATGACAAATTGTTTTTGGTAGACAACAGCCTCGTTGGAACAGTAGAAGCAGATTTTTCCATGCTAAAGTGTGTCTATCCTGGTCCTTGGTGCCTTAATGACCAGGTGTTGTGGGACAAGTCAAGTTACTTGTATAAGCAGCAAGAGCAGTCACGTGGTCCATTTATTGTGGAGGATTCATAACATGTTCTCCATAATTTAAAATAAGTGTCACGTTTGTTAATGACTATATTGTGTTTAGTAATGGACGACATCCACACACTGTAATTCCCATTTATAGTGTCCTCTTGCCATCGTCCACAAACCTTGTGAGATAGGGAAAGTCTTATAATGCTCAGTACCCCCTGTGCCATGAAAGACAGACACTTGAACATGTGCTCTCAGCTTGGAAGGTGTCCTTAGAGCTTGGGCGATACACATGGCGCATAAAACACAGTACTAAATGAGCCGACTGCTACAATAGACCTGGCAAGGGTGAAGACGAACAGCGTTCGCCAAGTCAGACCGAGCACAGCAAATACTTGTACATAATTTCTGAGAGTAGGAAAACAGCAAATCTCAAGCCAAGTAAACCAAGTAGCAGTTTGCATTCTACTCTTGACTGTGCAAACGACTGGGAGCTGGCTAGGGGTATACCCAGAGAGTATAAGAAGATGAAGACGGCCAGATATAGTGCTGCATTCTTCATCATCGCTCAGATAATAATGATTGAGCTGACCTTGCCACTTGAATCCAGATTTGAGAAGCAACACTCGTTCAAAGTGTCCAAGTATAATGATCTGGTCACGGACTTGTGACACTACGGGTTCACTGCAAGTGGCATTACTTCTGAAGTAGGTGCGAGAGATCTCGTGGCTGCCTCAGTGGTGTATGATCAGTGAAACTGCGGAAAGGGCATCGTGCTGGATGTGGAACAATTGCAGAGGGCTATGGAACTCGGGAGAGTAATTTGTTTTCAACATAGAGGTTATTTTCACAATTTTCTCCAGAGGGCGATGGAACTCGGGAGAGTAATTTGTTTTCAACATAGAGGTTATTTTCAAAATTGTCTCCCGCTGGCAGAAAACAGGAATGAAGTTGAAAGCTGCAACCAAAGTGGAGTGGGTTTAATTCTCTGCACACGATAACAGGACATCATGACCCAAGTGAGCCCGCCCCCTTAGAGTGGAAAGTAGATTAAGGGGCCAAAAACCTGATCGATAGGGAGAAAGGGGGTGTCGTAGATTTTTTTGATAGGAAAATTAAGACTTGGGTTGGTCCCTTCTGAATAGATTAGAATAAGTGGTAGTCACAGTGAGAAGTAGTAATAGCAATAGATTTCCACGAGTGAGGTGGTAGAATTGTGATAGAGGCTGTCTCTGAGAGCGAGAAATCTTCTCTCTCTCTCTCTCTCTCTCTCTCACCTATCTTCTACGACAGATTTAGAGTAGTCAGACAGTCTAACACATATACATTAAATATATATATTTATCCACTCACGTGCACGCACATTCAAGTGACGACAGGTAGACACACAGACGTGGGAAAACTGTAACAAATGATTATATAGATATTCTAGAACGAGCTGACCAACACGCTGATTAATTTCAAGAGAAATTTTAATTATCATCTAAAAATTACATCAAAACATATACAAATAGTCATTAAAAAATAAAGGAATTGCTACAAGAAATGATAGACCCGTTGGTATGATCCTTCCCTCGAGGTATAGCTCGCCCTCCCGTTAGAAGAAAGTGATATCCCCAAAGAGTCACAGATACATATGATTTAGTCTAGAAATCTTCCCCTTTAAGGTATGAACAGACTGGATACTCTGATCTAGTTTAAGGGAATATATATATATTTAGTTAGCAAATATCTTGCATAAAGAAATGTTATGACAGCAAAAAATGAAAGGGTGTCAAATTACCACCATAAAAGGATCACTCAGTCCTGCATTCACTTTACTCATTCAACTGAGATCACGTGCATTTTTCTCATACTCACAGCTTTGGTAGCCACTTCGGGAACAAAAAAACAATATTTTAGGACTTGCCCATACAGAATCGTCAATGGTAATCTTGGCCAAAAAAAACCCAGGTCCAAAAAGACGGGTTGAATTCACTACTTCCGGGACCGTTCTCTTTGGAATACTATTGTTTTGGATGTCTGTTTAAGTCACATAAAATTATTCAGGCATGAGCGTTTATAGCGAGCACAGTGTCAACATCTTAGATTTCAAACGAATGAGGAATGTCAGGTCGTCACCTTCTCTCAGTATAGGAATTTAGTTGGTCACACCACCACTTGTCAACCGTGTCGGGAAAGTTACTGATTGAAATTGTTACCTGCCACAAAGGCTGGAAAATGACCAGAGTGATCTCAGGAAGAATCAAATCAGGCTCGATGACCCGTTACTTCTTTAAAATCTTAAAGTTCTTGCAAAAGTTATGCATCAAATCTTTAAGGTAAGAATGTTTGTTGTTTTCTTCACAGATTTATCTCTTACTCAAACGCTGGCAAAGTTTGGGTACCATAGTTTCACTATATATAAATGGAAAGAACATATATCAAATAATTATACATACTATAACTGATAATTTAAACTGCAAGCGTAGCTCGTCTTATATTTTAACACTTCCCTTGGAATAAGTTATATTTAAAAATCAAACATCCTGAATTAGGAATACCTACGCATTCCGTCAATACTCAAGATGTAGCAGTCATTTAATAAGTTAGTTTTAAAATATTCTCGACTGCGTATTAGCAGTTAAATTAAATCCATTTAATTTAGCTACAATGAGTTTAAGCTAGAAATTATAATTTATTCTGCTTTCCACTGTAACTCGTCGACTAGAGAATATAACAGACTTAATAATTTAACTATCTGCACAAATCTGACTAGCAAAATGAAATAAGCGATTTAACACTTTAACACTCACAAAATACTAGATAAATAATATAAGATTTACCTCAACACAGAACTACTAAGAACTTAAACCACTACGATCATACTAAATGACATCTCTATTAACAGAGATTCTAGAAATCGAACGAAGGCTTGTTCTAGTCTTGACTGCGAAGTTACTCAGTGAATTAAGTCTCAAACTCTCGTTTAAGATATATGAAACACACACAAAGAATGTGCCCTATTTCCAAAACCACGCGATCTCTCGTCTTTCCTAACACTTACGTTAAACACCTAAACGCATCCGTAACTGCCACCTACTGACCGAGAGGGCGCGTGTCAGTTGCGAATCTCAGACAACTCGTCTCCAGTGCAGAAGCAGTTTTTCACAAATCCCCGAGAAACTCATCATGAGAACCACAACTGACACTTTGCTTTCTCGCACCTTCCGCCAAAACTGGCCGTGGAGCGTGATTGTCATATCACCTGACACTGAGAATCTACATTGGAAACTTTATGTCAGATGCAAACTACCAGATAAATGTCTCCTCATCATGTCTGACGGAGTGAATTCTCACACTTCAGGTCCAGAAACTTAGCCGAAGAAACACTGTCCCAGGGAAAACTGTACACAGCTGTCTGCTCCCCTGTCTGACGGAATGCATTCTAACACTATGCGTCTCGTGTAGGGGCTGACACGTTACGTCATAACTGCGTTCTCAGTTTTGAGAAAAGAAAATGGTAAACGTTAGAATGGGAAAATAGTAATGTATATAGTCGCAAACGAACGAATGCGAAAAAAACAAAAAGGACAAAAGAGTGATAATAAATAGAGGATACGGGTGAAAGAAAAAGAACAAGATATAGGCAATTTATAGATCATAAATGTCTACGTGACAGAACGTCCCCCCTTTAAGATATGGAATCACTCCATGTCTACGTTATGGAAATAAATTTCCTATATCCGTAGCTTCAGGGAGTCTGCCCTCTTCCATCTCATCTCCCCCCTCCATCTCTCTCCAATTCCTACTCAAGTCTACTCCCAAAGTTTCATTCCTCTGGATTGTCTCCCATGCGCGCTTGAAAGAACGTCGCAGCTTCTGACATTTTTGAAAGATTTCGTGTGTGTGCAGTGAAATTTCCATGCCACTATCGTCATCTTCGTCAGTTTTCGCGATCGTCAGGAGATGGTCGGAGGTTGGCACTGGTTTCTCCAAGTATCTCTTTAACAGATTTAAATGGAAAACCTTTTCCTTCCCTTGAATAGAGATCTGGTAGTTAGCCTTAGAAATCTTTTTCAGGACGGTAAACGGCCCTTGCCATCCGATCCTCAGTTGGTTGTTTCCGGTAGGGAGTAACACCAAAACTTTCTCTTCTGCTTCCAGTTCTCTCTCTTTCGCGACTTTCCTGTATCGGTTAGCGTGCTTTGTGCGTGCTCGATTAAAGTTAGTCGTTGCTAGGTCCCATCCTAGTTTCAACCTATCCTTTAAATCCGATACGTATTTACTTGCTGAGACAACTGTCTCATCAGCCTTCTGGTCTGTCAGCGACCAAAGTAAGGCTTCAAGCGGGCCCTTAATGGGTCTGCCGAATAAAAGCGTAGCTGGCGGAAATCCTGTGGAAGTATGAGGAGATTCTCTGTAGCCAAATAAAGCTGCCGGAATGCAACAATCCCAATCTTCAGGTTTCACTTGTGCAAGTTTAGTTAACATCATGTTGAGGTTTCCGTTAACACTTTCCAGGAGCCCATGAAAATCTGCACTAAAGCTTCAGCGACATGCTTGGCATCTGCGCATGTTAGCGGGATAGCTTCTGCCCATAAGGTGCATGTTTCGAGTAAGGTGAGGATATACCTGTTCCTTCTATTAGTCCTTTCGAAAGGAACTAAAATGTCGATCACAACCCGTTCGAATGGTGTTCCCACTATTGGCATTTCACCCAAAGAGACTGGGGGTGCCCGTTGCTTAGGTGGCACACGTTGGCACTGCGCACAGGATTTGACATACCTGATAATCTCAGTATTTACTCCTGGCCACCAATAATGAGTGGTTATCCGTTGGTTTATGGCGTTCTGTCCCATATGTCTGCTGAAGGGAAAAGAGTGCCCCATTTCTAGGATTTGGCTTCTGTACTGTTTCGGTACTAGGAGCTGATTGTTACCTTGGTCAGGCTTGCCCGTTCTGCGATAAAGTACGCCATCCTTAGAAAAAATGTCCCCGTGCTGTCTGGGTTCCTTAGCCATGGTGTTGCTTGAATGGTTGCAATCGTGTTCGAAAGGTGTTGATGGGTGTTGTCAAAATGAAGACAAACAAAAGGTCAACTCAACCTACGCAGTGGTGTGTAGACATGGAGTGAGGATACAGTACATGCGAATGATGGCAAACGTTCGTTAGAGTTGACAAATAGACCAAACTCACTCACTTAGGGCTGGAAGTCAATTACGCCAACTACTGTGTACGTTTCATAAAGTTTAATTGGAACGATCACACTTGACAGCACGGGTACAGTGACAAACAGACAGGTGTGCATAAATCATAATAATGTTGATCAATGAAATGCACTATCACATGAGCATTCATGTTGCATAACAGTACCAATGGAATGTCAGTAGACAAGCACTCAGTACTTCCAATATATATCGTCTGACTTCACTGACAGAGCACGTCAGTTCATAAACAAGGTTCAAGATGGTCCCTAGACCTAACCTCGTCTAGCGAAGATTCCTTTAGCAAAGGTTCAGCACATATTTTTTTGATAACAATATTGAACCACTAGTAGTGGGTTCTCTTCTGTAGCAGTGATCTCTGGACTCATCAGGTGATAGTAAGGGGCATCCCTGTTCTCTCCTCGATGATTGAAAAATATAGAATTCAAAATGGCTTCTCCTCCCAGTGAGTTGTCGCTCACCCAGGATACAAACTATGAAGCGTAATAAAAGCTGATCATTCATTAAATGTCCTCATTGCTTTGTAGATTCTACCATTAATACTATTGACTTCATCACATAATATGGTGCTGCTAGGTATGAATGTCATCTTCATCTGGTTAATATTCATCTAAACGTACAACCGTACGACTGCCCATCGAATACAATGCCTCAGGAAAAGTTCATAAGAAATGCGTCTTTACCTTGGTATCAGAAATACACTAGAATATGATTCTGCCATTCCTTGGCAGTAAGAATAAACACTGGGGTGAATAATACATATGTCTAAAGAGACTACCTCTTTCCCCATTAATATAGAGATCACTTTTCGGCGACAGGCCGCTACAACAACTCAGCACCCATCAGGACGGAACCTTCTCACCTCCACTTAGCGACACATCCGCCGAACAACCTTTGACCCCATGTTTGACACCGAAGATATAGTTCGACTTAGACATACAAAGATATAAAGATATAAGACATACTCGTCCTACATAGACAAGAAATACACATAGATTCGGGCCATAGATATTCTGAAGCAAGAACAATCTATTTCTAACCAAACAAAGAATAGATCGCTGTAAACCTAGATTCCTACGCTGAGTTCGATATTCAGGAAAGATAAAACCCATAATTAATAAGGTTTTTGGGAGTATAAAAGTATAAGTTCAACATGGGGTGATATCGCCTTTGACTCAACAGTAGATCCTGTGCGCCATACAAAAGAATATGAGCGCAACAGACTAACCACAACCCC
>JAMPIV010007989.1:0-37564 GCA_024509875.1 Oreohelix idahoensis
CGATTAATTGTGTTGTCCATTTGATAATTATTTTAAGTAAGTTTAGGTAAGTTTCCATACCCTACTTAACTTAATATAATGGCTGACTTAGTGAAGTTCAGAACTGCGATCATGCAGATGGGAAAAGAGCTGGGCTTGACATGTGATGCTCTCGTCCAGTATGTCACAACTGAAGTGGACAAACATATGGATAGAGAGGAAAGGAAGCTGCAAGCAGAAGCTGAGAGAGAAGCCAAAAGACTAGAAGCTGAGAGAGAAGCCAAAAGAATGGAAGCTGAAGAAAAGAGGCTGCTGTTGGAAGTTGAGGCTCAAGCCAAGAAATTGGAGGCTGAAGAAAGAAGATTAACAGCTGAGGAAAGGAAGCTACAAGCTGATAGAGACCATGAACTGAGATTAAAAGAGCTTGAAATACAGGCAGTGGCTACTACTAATGGTAGTAGGTCATCTCATTCGGATACCAGCGCCAGCCAAAGCACCTCCAATGGAGCTATGAACTTCCACTTGGACCCATTTGTGGAGAAAGAAGAGGGAATAGAGGATTACCTTGACAGATATGAACGATTGGCCACTACTTATGGCCTAGAAAAAGAAAAGTGGAATTTGAAGTTGTCACAGGGATTGAGAGGAGTATCTTATAATGTCTACTTGAAGATGAAAAAAGAAGATCAGGAAAACTATGAAGCCTTGAAACAAGCATTGTTGTTGCGTTACGAACAAAACGCAGAAGCTTATAGAAGGCGATTTAGAACTGCTATGCTCCAGACAGGAGAAACATATCAGCAGTTCTCAGCAAGGTTGGAAAGTTACTTGCTGAGGTGGTGTCAGTTAGGAAACTTCAATCAGGATTTTGAAGGGATCAAGGAGATGATGTTGATAGAACAACTCCTGGAGTCCATGTCTCCTGAGACGAAGACATTCCTGGTAGAACATAAAAGAGAGAGATTAGATGAAATAATCATCTATGCAGAAAGTCACAAACTGGCTCACCCCCTGACTCAAGGAAACAAGAGGAAGCAGGGAGATAGTTTCAAGTCACCTCAAAACCAAAACGAGTTTGAACAAAAGGACAATACAACCAAGAACAACCAAAGATATGACTACAAAGACAAGAACCCTCCAGGATATAACAATAAACCCTCACGAAGGGAAGAAAAATGGTGTAAGTTCTGCAAAATGAACAACCACAACACTGATAATTGTGGAAGGAAAAAACCTCTTCATCATGCTGCATGCTTACAGGTGAGGACTTCTGATAGGAAGGAACTGACGGTGATTCAGAATAGCCTCCATCACCCACCTACACAGGAGATAGTGACTGTGAATGGCAAACAAGTCACAGGAATGTATGACACAGGTTTGTCCTATGACGCAGTCGTGTGTGCATCTCTGGTGCGCCCTGAACAAATCACCACAGAAACAGTAGATATTCAAGGGCCACTAAAGGGAGCATTACCCCTAACTTTACCCATAGCAAAGATTCATGTCAGTTGTCGCTATGTGGAAGGGGAGATAAATGCAGCAGTGTTAGATGATCCCTTTTACCCCCTGATGTTGGGGCGTAGATATGTTTTCTTGGGAAACCCGGTAAAACCTGTGGTTATGGCAGAAATCCAGACCAGGTCTGACTCCAGGAACATAGAGAGGGACACCAAATTAAAATTTGATTCGATTGAGATGAAAAAGGCTCAAGTAGCAGACAGCACATTGAAGCCTTGTTTTGGCAAACTGTCAAAAACACATAACAATCCAATCAAAGGACATTTCTATATGGAACATGGACTCTTGCACAGGAAAGCTGGCAGAGGGACGAACAGTCATGGTCAAATTGTTGTACCATCCACCTATAGAAATAAGGTTATAGGCTGGGGGCACATAACTTTGAGTGAACACCTGGGTAATGGTGCCACAAAACAAAGAATAGCCACCCAGTACTACTGGCCAGGTATTACGGAAGACATCAATCGGTATGTAAATTCCTGTCCAGAGTGCACCCATGTAGATTTAGAAAGTCGACGGAAGAGTCTTCAAAAGTCTACAAGCAAACCAGCCATCATGGGTACTCCCGAGATTTGCACTGGAGGGGAAAGGAAATATCCCACACAGGTTAAATTGCAGTCTGAAACCCATGCGCTGGACAAAAAGAACAAATCACGTAGCCAAAATCAAACACCTACGAATTTGCGAGGAAAAACCGCAACCAACTATCAACGAAAAGAGGGCGGTAAACTTCAAGGGAAACCTACCGACCCCATTTCACCAGCGGTAAGGGCCTGGATGAAAAGCCGAACTGGGAAAAGAGAGATAGCAAAGGATGAATCTATATCCAGGAAAACAAAATGTAAGAGCAGATTTTCTTAGTCGACACCCAACTGAGATAGAACGAGAGTAAGAAGAACATTAACTACGGCAAAGCTTACAGTTGTTAGCTGTAGAAATCTACAGCTTAAAAGAGAGGGAGGCTCTGTCGCATGTTACGCATTGCCTAGTTAAATGTTTGAAGACCGAAAAGTGGGACACCAGTGTGCTGGCCTGTACAAAGGAATGCAGGGGTATTTTCCTGTGTGTATCTAGGGCAGCCAATCAGAGAAGGGGTTTCCCACGGTCAGATAGAACGACTTCGGCGATTGTATAAGGAAGAATAATCGTCCGAAACATGGTTAGAATTAGCGATCGGGAAGGAGAACGGAATGATAGATAAGGATGAGAATGGTCTCCTTTTGACGGGAATATCTTCATTTATGTATAGGTACAAGGAAATCAGAAGGGAGTAAGTAGTTGTGAAGAATTTCGCAAGAATAGTGTCCGTGCATTGAGAAATGCTGTGTTTTTCCTATTTATAATTCAATATAGAATCGTTAACACGACAGATATGGGAAAACAACATATGGATATAAAGGTCAACTCATGGAGAACGGAAATATATAACTCCAAAGGCTTGAACTGGGAAAGGTGAAATGCACGAGACCAAGGTTTGAAACACCTCTAGCACAAACCCCCCGAAGTTACAACTTTTTTGGGAAGTTTGCTGGAGTTGCGAGCCTTGTTTCCTGTACGTCCGGTAGCTGCATATATAAGGGCGGACGGAAATGATTTCAAATTCACTTGTACAGCGAAGCAAGACAGAAGGACAACGGCTGGAGAGAGAGGAATGTGCAGAGGCCAATATCTTGTTATTTGCAGCCAGGCAGTTCTGTTACTCCACTAAAGCCAGTCTTTACTGATCTTAATTAGATCCTGCGAGGGTATGTAAAGTTACTATGTAAAATAATACAGTAATTACAACTTTATTTCAGGATTTGTTTAATCTTTATTTCAAGATTTGTTTAATCTATATGTTATGAAAGTATCATGTATATTAATTGATTAATTGGTATGATTGTTGAAGATTGGAACCCGAAATATAACCACCATGACTGAGTCCGTATCAGGGCTAGCACAATCCTTTTCAGGACTAATAACAATTCTTTTCAGGACTACCAACAATCATTATCAAAGCTTATTCAATCTGTTTTCAAGTTACTGCACTTTACAGAGCTAACGTGTCAGGCAGGGGGATACTATAACCTCATACCATATATGTGTGTACATATTATTTTGTATTATTTGATTTTATAAAATGTTCCACAGTAGACACCTGTCTTGTCACTGATCCATAATCATGCATTTTCACGCATACATCTGAAAACAAATTCATCTCACCTACAATAGGAATGTGGTAATTTTTATCCACAAATAGCCACATATCCTACAATTATCTGCAGGTTCATACTTGTCAACCAAAAGTCAGAGGTCAATGATCAAGAATTGCTCAAGGATCAATGCTAATCGCCCCAGCAGTGCCTGGATTGGTAGAAGCACGACCTACTGAAGCTGTACATCTCATATAAACACTGATTATAAAAACAGATGAGTGATATTTGTGACAATCGTGCACCCAAGAAGTGATAACTGTCAAGCAGAGTTTTGTGATGACAATTTGCGTGATAAACTAGTGGAAGTTATAAAGTGAATAAGACAGTGAAGAAGTCTATTACCCAACTAATTGGAAAAGTCTAAAGAAATGACATTTTTAGTGTAACTTGTAACAACTGTAATTGTTTTCGCCAATTTGGTTTTGTATAAATATAACTTTTGTATCACCAGTCACACACAATCACCACAATTAGATAGATGTAAATAAAGAGGATATAAATTGTATTCACCAGCTTTATTCATTCAATATAGTTGATAGTGAGTTTGGTTGAATGTTTATTAATATCACAGGTGGTCACATAGCGGAGGTGGCGCAGTAAGGTCTGACTGTTCTCTGAATATTTTCAGTCCAGATACTTTCACAGCCGTGACTATCGAGTGATACCAGTGTACTTCTCTGTCACTGGGACCTCACACATTCTGGAGAGAATACTATTTCTACTCTAGCATTATCATCTCACACATATAAAACCTTCCGCTACAGTCCTCCAAACACCAAGAAATGTTTAACCCGTCAGTTACTACATTCATTGCTTCTAAAGTACTGTGTTGTTCTAACTTGGATAAGTTGATTCTCGACTTACGTGATTCTTCTTTAATCATCATCATCTTCATACACTCTCAGACGTCTACTTGAATGTTTTCATAGAAAGCAGTAATCAGCTTGAGGCTATATGCATCTCCGTAGGGCTTTTCCACGGATGGTACTGGTGTCGGCCATATGCGTTTTCTCTGTTCCACATATACAGGACATCTTTAAAGCAGATGTTTAGCAGTCATTTTATCAGTGCCACAGCTAAACTCATCGGTAGTTCCTATCTTCTCACAAGACAGATCCCCACAAATAGAATTAGCTGCTGAATGGTCTATTAATTATTACGTGTGGGCCATACTGCATATAATCCAACTGAAATATTCCTAAAGTAGTAGTCTTAGTGAGAAACAAAGTTGTGTAATGAAGAGAGAACGACGAGTTCTTAATCTAATCCGAAGCAAGAAAAAAAAGTGGAGTTTGAAAATGACGTGGGGTTGTCGCTGTCAGAAACTGTATTAAGATTAAAACTGTTGGTTGACGAGACAACCATCAAGGGTATAACTAATTCGCTGCAACGTACTCTGATAAACATGTTTAAAAAGTTCAATAATAACAAATTCTTGTTATCTACCAAATAATATTTTCTTTATGACGTCATTAATTAACTTGTTTGTGACGTTAGTCCTATTTATTCGTTCCATTTGTTTCTGCCCATCATCACAGTTAAATAAATTATCCAATAAATGACCTAGAATATAGTCAACATTACGGCATCTTGGACACCCACACGATAAATATCCCCACACTACTAATTTTTTGTTGATGAAAGTTTGTAACCAGTCAAACAATCGCGCAACGTTTTCGGGAAAATACGGAAACGCCACACTTGTGCAAATTTAGTGCTCAAGTAGACAGCTAAATTCAACACTCTCTGAAAGAACACGTACGGCCTTCTCTTCATTATTTTCGTGGTGCGTTGTTGACTTTGTTAGAAATATTAACACTGGCTTTTCGAGAAACTACGGAAACAGTACTCATTACCCTGTACTTGAGTGAACGTTATACTCAGACAATTCGTACAAGGTGACTAATATGAGGTGGTACATGAGGCTGGCAACATCATCATGTCAAACTAATTACAATAGAACTGACCACTACAAAAGTCACGTGACTGTTTGGTGCAGGCTTCCTACAAGGATACCAGCTGTAGTAGTGGTTCCATGCTCCACAAGGAACACAAAATAAAATAATAATGATAATATAGAGGTCACACAAATCTCGTTTTTTCGGATTTTTTCGCAAGTAACCGGTCAAGACATGGTCAGTTTGATATTTTTGTATCATATTAAATGAGCCACCAAATACCTTGTCATGTTTTTGTTTTAAACTTTTACAGTCTGTTAATACTAAAGATAGAGGGCTGAACCTTTCAAAAATACAAAACAATATGATTACAGTCATGGCTGGAAGAACTCCGGAGACCCAAGGTTATTAAGGTATTTTGTCCTCCAATCTTCTAAAGGGTAAAACTAGAAAGAAAAAAAAAAAAAACAAATGGATTTCAGATTAAAGTTTTTAGTAATATAGAATAATATGTAACAACATTAATTTATAAATCTATACAAACATCAGAAAATCATAGAACAATATTTAGAATAGTTGTTTATTGAAAAATCTTTGATTATGTTTAGAAAATCGATACGATGAAGCATCTCCACTTTCACACAAAGTAAAGAAAGCAAATTTAGCTTTCTGTAAGAAATATTGATCGATGAGCGTTTAAATGATTAAAAATATGGATCTGTTGTAATTAAAGAATGCAAATTTAAAATTCTTATCAATCACGTTATTTTTACCGAAAAAATATATTTGCACAAATGGACGCTTTGTGATTAACCTTCTTATTCTTTGATCCTTAGCCACCGACTGTCAAACCAGACAGTGCCCATCACGCCTGGTGGCGTCTTGTAGGACAGCTACAAACTGCTTCCACTGAGTTCGGTCGATGGCCATCACGCCTGGTGGCGTCTTGTACGGCAGCTACAAACTGCTTCCACTGTGTTCGGTCGATGGCCATCACGCCTGGTGGCGTCTTTTACGGCAGCTACAAACTGCTTCCACTGAGTTCGGTCGATGGCCATCACGCCTAGTGGCGTCTTGTACGGCAGCTACAAACTGCTTCCACTGTGTTCGGTCGATGGCCATCACGCCTAGTGGCGTCTTGTACGGCAGCTACAAACTGCTTCCACTGTGTTCGGTCGATGGCCATCACGCCTGGTGGCGTCTTGTACGGCAGCTACAAACTGCTTCCACTGAGTTCGGTCGATGGCCATCACGCCTGGTGGCGTCTTGTACGGCAGCTACAAACTGCATCCACTGTGTTCGGTCGATGGCCATCACGCCTAGTGCCGTCTTGTAGGGCAGCTACAAACTGCCTTCACTGAGTTCGGTCAATGGCCATCACGCCTAGTGGCGTCTTGTACGGCAGCTACAAACTGCTTCCACTGAGTTCGGTCAATGGCCATCACACCTGGTGGCGTCTTGTAGGGCAGCTACAAACTGCTTCCACTGTGTTCGGTCGGCGCCAACTTCGTACAGTGACCCAGCTCTGGTTCATTCTTTGAATCTCGGCCTCCACAGTTCTCCGCCTAGTAGTTTTTGTCGGCCTCTCTTTCGCTTTCCTTCGAGGGTCCATAGCATTGCTGTTCATGTGATGGCATTGAGGTCTCTTCTGAGGACGTTGCCAACCCAACTCCAGCGTCTGCAAGCTATGATGGTGTGCATGTCTTCTTGGTTACTCCGAGTAAGTAGTTCTTGGTTAGTGTTAGTATTCGGCCAAAAGATTCGAAGAATTTTCCTTAGGCAGATTGTGTGAAAATAGGACAGTTTCGACATTTCCTTCTCTGTTACTCTCCAGCATTCCGCACCATAGAGAAGCACATAAAGTACACAGTTCTCATATAATCTTAATTTGGTGTTTGTACTGGACTGAGAGGACTTCCAGATGTTGTTTAGACTTGCAAAGGCTGTTCTCCCTTTTGTCATTCTGTGCTTGATGTCTTTGCTTGTTCCCCCGTCTGGTGTTACAATGCATCCTAGGTATGTAAAAGTGTCCGTCTGTTTCAGCTTCTGGCTCCTTATTGTTATGAGCTCTGGACTGCCCACATTGAGTGTCATGACCTTTGACTTCTTTATACTGATGTTCAGACCCACCCGCTGGCTATACTTATTCAGTCTATCTGTTTTTTGTTTTTGTATGTGCTGATGTGAATGTGCGAGTAGTGCAATGTCATCTGCATATTCTAGATCTTCTAGTGTAGAAAACGTTGTTCATCTAATTCCTCTTGGACTGCCCTCTGTTGTTTGGTGCTTCACCTAGTTTATGACAGTCTAAAATATAGTTGTTGATAATTGGCATCCCTGTCGTATTCCTGTTTTTACCTCGAAAGTTAGATTGCTCAATCCAACACTGCATGTAAAGTTAGTGTAGAGGCTTTTTATGATGGAACAATGCGGCTGGGAATTCCATAAGCCTTCAGTATTTTCCATAAGTTGTCCGTGTGTATGCTGTCAAAGCCTTTTCAAAATCATCAAAGTTAATGTATAGCTGTCTCTGCCATTCCGAGCTCTGCTCTATAATGTTCCTATGGGTGAATATGGGATCTGCACATCTTCTTTTCTTTCTGAATCCCGCTTGTTCTTTCCTCAATTTATGGTCTACTGCTTTTGAAATAATTATTGAAAAAATTGGGATAATTATCCCGCCTAGAACTTTACTGGGAACTGAGAGGAGAGTTATTCCGCTCCAGATGTTGCAGTCTGCAAGGTCACCCCTCTTGGACAATTAGACAATTATTCCTTTACGCCACTCTGTCAGAACCGTCAATACTAATATTTGAGACACTGTTGCCAACTTAACTTGACAGTTTTGAATAGCACTCGGTGTGTAACAAAAACGCACTAAAAATGTTCAAACCTACTTGATTATTACCGAACTTTAACTGTTTAGTTTAGACCGAAGATAAACTAACTGCATTGAATTTAAAAAAAATGATTTAGGGGCCCGGACATTTTCTCAACAAAATATTTCTCCGTTGCTCATTTTTTGCGGTGGCCCTTGTAGCCTGCTTGGGGCCCTATGTCCGTGCCTAGTGGGCCTACTGAATAATCAGGCACTGATCGCATGCAGTAATTAAAATGTACGAGTTATATTTCCACTCATCAGTTTAGAGCCAAATGATCCAGCTTTTCTGTCATCTCGCCTCCAGTTTCCTGTGATTTTAGCTTTTGTCAAGACAATCAACAAAACACAGGGACTATCATTTGATCGTGCAGGTGTTTACCTACTAGAAGTAATCTTTGTTCATGGTTAACATTATATATAGCTCACGCTAGAAAGGTGCCTTATAGTTGGACATTGAAAATCGATATGGGAGATTCTAAGGTCATTTAATGATCACCTGCTAGAGAACGATACTGCCTGCAATCGATAAATCAACAAGGCTAAGGTTGCTGGACTTTGGAATCAGTTATAAGAATAGCAGGGATGGACGTATGAGAGGATGCATCCGTCGAGTATACAATCAACGCCCTACAGAAACAATTAATGAGGAAGGGGGGGGCCTACAGTAAATGCTCTTGTCGTTATTAATGACAGGATTTCAATGAAACACTTAACCTACATCAATTATAGAAACGTATAGTTAAGATGTTGATGGTACCCATCCGTATGAGACAGTTCAGCATGTGCTGCTCACTTGCCCAGGACTCTACACAGTAAGACGACATCTATTGCCAGGCTCCCCAACAATCACTAACACTCTATATAGCACCACTCGCTCCCCCTCCAAACCGTTTCAAGCAAAAGCCTCCTACAAAAGCCAGACAAAGTCCAAAATCACGCTCTACGGTTTATAAGTGGTGCAATGAAGACAACGCCGACAGATGCATGTGAAATCAACACCAGTATTGAACCTTTAAACCTAAGAAGAGAACGCTTAGCTGTGGAAACATACGAAAGGTATATGAGAATGGACACAAAGGAGGAGAATAGGAAAATGATAGAGCAGTGGCACCAAAAACACAGAATACAAGACATCGTTTTTTAAAAATGCAAAAGAAGCTAGCATCAAACACCACCTACCAGCAGTTAGAAAGCCAATGGTAACTATCAATAATGAACCACCTTGTTGGCAGGCAACTACTCCTACAGTAAGAACTGAACTCTCTGACTCCTCAGCAGACAAGAACACTCTAGGACCACTACTGAAAACAAACCTTCGCTTTAGAAACTATAGACTCATATCCACAAGACATCATCCATGTCTACACAGATGGATCTGCATTTAAAGCTACCACCAATGCCGGATATGGCGCAGTGATAAAATACCTTAACCTGCACCCAGAAGACCACATTTGCATCTTTGACCCTTTGCGAAGAAATTTGTTCCAGTTATGATGCAGAAATAGCAGCACTAGAAAAAGCATTGTGCCT
This sequence comes from Oreohelix idahoensis, assembly GCA_024509875.1. Lineage (NCBI taxonomy): Eukaryota > Metazoa > Mollusca > Gastropoda > Stylommatophora > Oreohelicidae > Oreohelix > Oreohelix idahoensis. Next base: position 10,002 of record JAMPIV010007989.1, read on the forward strand.
GATAATCTCAGAATTTGAAAATGGCATCACTCCACCTGAGGATATTGTTATATTTTCAGACTCAAAATCAGCACTCCAAGCCCTAGAAAGCAAAATGTCTCCTAATATTAATAATATATGTAGATTAGTTGACCAACTGTTCACTTCCTATTGCGTCGAAGTTACATTCCAATGGATCCCTGGGCATGTCGGAGTCCCAGGAAATGAAAAAGCCGATAAACTATCCAAAAGTGGAGCAGCACTGAAATCCCCCAGTTTTCCATCAAGTACCACACTGCTTACTGTATTAACCTGCCTTCTTCAACAGATCTTGGAAACCAATTGATAGACTGCAATGACCTAAATTTTAAATTCCATTCATGTCTTTTTCTACATTACGTTACCAAAACGAACGAACAGTTGGACTAAAGGATAGCGAGAAGGGAGAGGAAGCCGAACACTAAACACGCTTCGCGCGATACGCAAATGCTGCCATCACGCGTGTAAGTCTACATGCACTAATTTTTTTTTCAGACGGACAGTGATAAAATACACTACCCTTTCCCAGAGTTAGGTTTATAAATCATAACAAACTCTTATTAGAAAAGACAGCATTAGATGGGTTTACGTTTGAACACATAACAGTACCCAGACAGCACATCTTCGGAACAGGAGGTAGAAGAAATTGCATATTTTGAACGCAGCCACGTAGCTCCTTTAAATTAGTAATTTTGGGTTCCTTAGGGCTTGCTGACAAATAATATGTAAAACGTTACGCAAATAGTCCAGGAATTAATAAATTATACCCAAAATAAAATATTGGGGGTGCCTGACAGCATAAAATCATTTCTGCTCATAAGATTTTTTTTTAACGTGTTTGAAAAAAATTTACGTTACAGAAATAGCCTACCATGTAAACTCCAAATTGATTGGAGCGCAACAAATGAAAGCCTAACCACGATTGGTCGGGCTATAAATACTATCTTGGTTGTTAGGGGAGACGGGAAAAGATAACATTTTTTTCAAACACTTGTCGAAACGTGGCTCATTGGCCAGTCTCGCTGATATACACACTTGGGAGCGTTAGTTCGAAACCACTTGTTTAAATACACTTGATAAAGCATCAGTGCGTTGAAGCCAGCTTATATTTGACTCAATAAAAGCCTGGAACATAGGCAGATGGAAGTTTGTGCCAGTTTGTGCCAGAATTCATTGCTAATCAACGTATCTGTGTTATTCGTATGAATTGTGGGACAGTGGTCTTGATGGTAGTGAGCAGCACCTAGTCAGAGATTTGCTGAATCCAGTGTCGGACAGCATACTCCTTGGTCCTTTTAGCTATCAGTGAGGTATCTCCAGAGCCCAGAAGAGAATTCGAGCAGAGGAGTCCTCTCCTGCCGCCATCACTCAAGATAAGCAGAGTTGGCCAGCTGAGCTCAACATTATGTCCCCTCATCTAGAAATAACTTTATAAAAATACCATTCAGAGGGGAATTTACTTGTCTTAAAATCAGGAACTGTGAACATCTCCAATACTGATCCCTAAAGACAAACTATTGAAGTCATGATGACAAATACCAACAGAGCTTGAACAAAACAAAACCAGTATTACCTCATTTTACTACTACACAACTGACACACATAGAACATTTGTAATAATATATGTCACTACAATATTCATATTAAATACATTCTGTACATAACTTGTAATTTAAATTGATTGTGATTCCTGGTTCCCTTGTAGTTGAATCAGGACACATATTCATTCATGCTAGTAATGAATACATATTGTTATTTGAACCGTTACGAGTGACTTCTTTAAGCTATTCTCGTAGAGTGTTATATGTATGTGAGTGTCACAGTGTTGTCAAGAGTAGTGGATTAAATTAAATTGTTTATCTGTCTGTTGTTGTGACTTACACTTCACCATACTCATACCCTAGACACATAACGTAGCATCACACTATTCCAGAATAATTCTGACTGAGATAAAGAGATATGTGGTAGCAAGTAAGGTTATCTATAATACACTACTTTTAATAGATATAGATACCTTCACAGCTGATCTCAGTCAGTACACTAAGTCCCCTATAAATATTTATAACATCCCACTTCACCACATATATTGGGGGCTCGTCCGGGATTTTGAATCTTTAACTATTAAAAATATTGGGGGTAATTCACTTCAGGGAATATAAGAATTAAAAGGTATCCTTGGGTGGAATTAAATAAGGTTGAGCTCACGGTGCCTGTTTTGTCCATTAGAGATTGAATTGTTGGTTAGACATTGTATTAAGTTACATGATAGACAATGGCGGACCTGGCCAAATTTCGATCTGCTGCGGTTCAGACTGCAAAAGAGTTAGGATTAGATGGGCAAGTTATGGTTGCCTATGTCACAACGGAATGTGACAAATTTATTGAACGCGAAGAAAGAAGATTAGAAAAAGAAGCCGAAAGAAGGTTAGAGGCTGAAAGGGAAATTAAGAAGTTACAATTTGAAGCTGAGGCTGAGACTAAGAGGTTGCAGATTGAGGCTGACAAAGAGGCTAAGAAATTGGAGGCAGAAAGAGAAGACAAACGATTGGCTGCAGAAAGGGAAGAGAAGAAATTGGCTGCAGAAAGGGAAGAGAGGAAATTAGCTGCAGAAAGGGAAGCAGAAGATAAAAGATTACAAAGGGAACATGAGTTACGACTAAGGGAGTTTGAGTTTCAAGGCCATGCTCCTGAAAATGGTGCCAGTCCCTTTGCCTCTGATGCTACGGTTACTCAAGGAGCCTCAATCTCAGCTATGAATTTTCATTTAGATCATTTTGTTGAGAAAGACGATGATATTGAGAGCTATATAAATAGGTACGAACTATTAGCTACCACGTATGGGTTAGAGAGAGAAAGGTGGAGCTTAAAGTTATCTCAGGGACTTCGTGGGGCAGCTTATGAAGTTTTTGCAAAAATGAGCAGAGGTGATCAGGAAAATTATGACATGCTAAAGCAGGCTCTTTTGTTAAGGTATGAAAAGAATGCAGAATTCTATAGAAAAAAATTTAGGAATGCTAAACTACTGTCAGGTGAAACCTATCACCAGTTCTCTGCCCGAATAGAGACATACTTGGAGAAATGGACTTCTCTGGGGAAAACCCAAGATCTTAAGGAAATGGTCCTTATAGAGCAATTAAGAGAGTCCATGGCTCCAGACCTGAGAAAGTTTCTCATGGAACAAGGTGCAGAGAGGCTGGGTGAGTTGCTAAATGTTGCTGAAAGGTATCAAGCAGCTCAAGCAGAGGTAACAGGTAATAAAAAGAAACAGGTGGATAACTTTAGGGCACCACAGAACTTTAATAAATTTGATCCTAAGGATCAAAATAAAGGTAAGCACCAATTTGATAGGCCACGGTATGACAATAAAAATAAATTCCCACAATTCGATGAAAGGAAATATGATGAAAGAAAATCTTTCAACCAAGGAAAAAGGTGGTGTAAGAATTGTCAGATGGACAATCATGACACTGACCGTTGCAGAAGGAAACCTGTGTATATGGCAACCCTTCAGGTCAGGTCGACCTCAAGACAGGAGGAGGATATTATGTTAGATACCACTCCAGAAGAGATGAGGAAGGCACAGGCTGGGGATAAAACACTCAAGCCTTGTTTCAGAAAATTGTCAACTTGTCATACAACTCCAGGCAAGGGAGATTTTTACATGAAAAACAAGTTGATGTATAGGAAGGCCGGAACTAGATCCCATGGTCACGGACAGCTGGTTCTTCCAAAAAGATATAGGACAGACTTAATAAGGAGCCTACATGTGAAACCAGATGGGGACCATGAGAAGATAGGTACCATCATTCAAAAGGTGGCTCACAATTATTATTGGCCCAAAGCAAGATGGGACATTGAGAATTTTGTAGAAAGGTGTAGCATAGCACATGAGGGAACACCCACAAGTGGGAACATGGATCAGGACCTGGACACGCCACGGGGCAAAATCAGGCCTGACAATAAAAGGAAAAATAGATTTGATAAAGTGGACCAAATGGAATGGGAAGCCCCTTTTCACGGACAAGCTTCACTTAACTGTTTTACAATGGCCACTATGCGGAGAGTGCAAAAAGATGTCTTACCCCAGGATAAGCCGAAAATCCCTCAATCGGACTTAAACAAACTGGAGGAAGAGGATGTAGAGAGGAAATCTCTCATCAAGAATTTTAAGAGGGGAGAAAGCCCCAAAAGAAAAATTGGTAGCGGTCGTTTTGTGAATGAAAATTCTGGGAGGAAAAATCATCACTATAAAGCTTCAAGTGGAAGAGACCATACCGGTGCATGGACAAATAGGTCCACACAATTAAAGGTCCATATGTAGCTTTGTTAAGAACGTGGACTGATGAAAAGGCAGAGGAAAACATTACATCTTCATACCAATATGTGAATGAGCTGACCACTCGGTTGAAAACTGGCTGGAAACTTGCCAATGAAAATTTGAAACAAGCCAGGAAGAAACATGCTGCCTATTATAACAGGAAGGCGAAAGACAGAAATTTGGCTGTGGGAGAGAAGGTACTGCTTCTTTTGCCCGGGAGTCAGAATAAGTTACAAATTGGATGGCAGGGTCCATATACAGTTCTAGAGAAGGTGTCTAGAACAAATTATAAGATAGATAAGAAGGGGAAAGAAAAAATCTATCATGTGAATCTCCTGAAGAAATATTTGGAAAGAGAACATCAGGAAGAGACACACTTGTTGACCTTGTCCATCGCCATGGAGATGAAAAAGGAACCACTTTCATCATTTGAATATCCATTACACCCCTGTGAGACAGCAGCACAGGTGAAAATCAGTACACATTTAACGAAAACTCAGAAAGAGAGAGTGCAACAGGTTCTAAAGAATCATGCAGAGGTGTTAACAGACCGACCAGGGCATACAAACCTATTGGAATATGATATGAAACTCATAGACTCCACACCTGTCTGTATGAAACCATATTCGATTCCGTTTGCTAAGGAAAAAGCTTTGAAGGAAGAGATAGACTATCTATTGAAAGAAGGAATTATTTCGCACAGTGAGTCTTCGTATAGTTCCGGTGTTGTACTCTTAAGGAAGCCCTCTGGAGAACATAGACTCTGTATAGATTACAGGAGACTGAACGCTATTACAGAAGGACAGGTGGATCCATTGCCGGATACAAATCAGCTGTTTGCCAGACTAAATAAAGCTAAATATTTCTCAAAAGTGGATCTGAGTAAAGGATACTATCAGATTCCAGTAAAGCCTGAGGTTAGACCATACCTAGCTTTCAGTACCTCAGAAGGACACTATGAGTTTAATAGATTGCCATTTGGATTGAAGAATGCGCCTAGTGTCTTCTCTAGAATGATGAGAAAATTATTGGATCCTCTGAGTAATCCCTGTATAACAAATTTTATGGATGATATCCTTATAGCAACAGAAACATTTGAGGAACACATTGACTCTCTGAACATGCTGTTTGATCGACTTAGGGAGGCAAATTTAACAGCCCGTCCAACCAAATGTTGCGTTGGATGTAAAGAATTGGAATTTTTGGGACACACAGTTTATCAGGGAAACATGACCCCTGACCCAAAGAATTTAGAGAAACTACAGAAAGCCCCGAGACCACAAACCAAGAAGGACGTGAGATCCTTTGTCTCATTATGTGGTTTCTACCAGAAGTATATCAAGAACTTTAATTCCATATGTGCACCGTTAACTGAATTGACACGTAAAGGACTTCCAGATCGCATTACATGGACACCACAATGTGAAATGACTTACCAAGAATTGAAGGAAAAGCTCACAAGTAAACCCATTTTGAAATTACCTGACTTAAGTCAAGAATTCATAGTAAGGACGGATGCAAGTAATATTGGGCTAGGTGCAACTTTACTACAGAAATCAGAGGCATTGGATGGGGAATTAAGCCCAGTGGCATATGCTAGCAGAAAGTTGAATAAAGCTGAAATCAACTACTCAACTAGCGAAAAAGAATGTCTTGCAGTAATATGGGCAATAAAGAAATTCAATATTTATCTATATGGGAAGGCATTTAAGTTGCAAACTGACCACAAACCTTTATCGTTTTTAGCACAGGCTAAGCATGAGAACTCTAGGTTACTCCGATGGTCTTTGCTTCTGGCTCCATATAATTTTAGCATTGAATATATATCTGGAAAAACCAATCTGGGAGCGGATTTTTTAAGCCGCCATCCGTGTGATGAGAATCACCGTAAACCCCAGAAATAATAATAAATTTCTCTATGTGTATATAGAATAAAGGACTGACATATAATGTCTGTTTTAAGAGGGGAGGTGTCATGGAATATTCTAATCCACATATATAAATTATCAATTAAATATAAAGCCTAATAAATACATATAATAAAGAAAAGAGCAATGGTAAAATGACAGTGCTATCACAAAGAATGTACTCGAAATCCCCCTTGTTTTCTGCTTCGTCTGCAAATTGTAACGCTTTCACGTTGATATAAAAGCTTACTGTATTATTACCCGCCTTCTTCAATGAAACGTGTGCTGTATTTCTTGGAAAAGAATTGAGAGACTGCGTAATGACCTAAATTTTAAATTCCATTCATGTCTTTTTCTACATTACGTTACCAAAACGAACGAACAGTTGGACTAAAGGATAGCGAGAAGGGAGAGGAAGCCGAACACTAAACACGCTTCGCGCGATACGCAAATGCTGCCATCACGCGTGTAAGTCTACATGCACTAATTTTTTTTCAGACGGACAGTGATAAAATACACTACCCTTTCCCAGAGTTAGGTTTATAAATCATAACAAACTCTTATTAGAAAAGACAACATTAGATGGGTTTACGTTTGAACACATAACAGTACCCAGACAGCACATCTTCGGAACAGGAGGTAGAAGAAATTGCATATTTTGAACGCAGCCACGTAGCTCCTTTAAATTAGTAATTTTGGGTTCCTTAGGGCTTGCTGACAAATAATATGTAAAACGTTACGCAAATAGTCCAGGAATTAATAAATTATACCCAAAATAAAATATTGGGGGTGCCTGACAGCATAAAATCATTTCTGCTCATAAGATTTTTTTTTAACGTGTTTGAAAAAAATTTACGTTACAGAAATAGCCTACCATGTAAACTCCAAATTGATTGGAGCGCAACAAATGAAAGCCTAACCACGATTGGTCGGGCTATAAATACTATCTTGGTTGTTAGGGGAGACGGGAAAAGATAACATTTTTTTCAAACACTTGTCGAAACGTGGCTCATTGGCCAGTCTCGCTGATATACACACTTGGGAGCGTTAGTTCGAAACCACTTGTTTAAATACACTTGATAAAGCATCAGTGCGTTGAAGCCAGCTTATATTTGACTCAATAAAAGCCTGGAACATAGGCAGATGGAAGTTTGTGCCAGTTTGTGCCAGAATTCATTGCTAATCAACGTATCTGTGTTATTCGTATGAATTGTGGGACAGTGGTCTTGATGGTAGTGAGCAGCACCTAGTCAGAGATTTGCTGAATCCAGTGTCGGACAGCATACTCCTTGGTCCTTTTAGCTATCAGTGAGGTATCTCCAGAGCCCAGAAGAGAATTCGAGCAGAGGAGTCCTCTCCTGCCGCCATCACTCAAGATAAGCAGAGTTGGCCAGCTGAGCTCAACATTATGTCCCCTCATCTAGAAATAACTTTATAAAAATACCATTCAGAGGGGAATTTACTTGTCTTAAAATCAGGAACTGTGAACATCTCCAATACTGATCCCTAAAGACAAACTATTGAAGTCATGATGACAAATACCAACAGAGCTTGAACAAAACAAAACCAGTATTACCTCATTTTACTACTACACAACTGACACACATAGAACATTTGTAATAATATATGTCACTACAATATTCATATTAAATACATTCTGTACATAACTTGTAATTTAAATTGATTGTGATTCCTGGTTCCCTTGTAGTTGAATCAGGACACATATTCATTCATGCTAGTAATGAATACATATTGTTATTTGAACCGTTACGAGTGACTTCTTTAAGCTATTCTCGTAGAGTGTTATATGTATGTGAGTGTCACAGTGTTGTCAAGAGTAGTGGATTAAATTAAATTGTTTATCTGTCTGTTGTTGTGACTTACACTTCACCATACTCATACCCTAGACACATAACGTAGCATCACACTATTCCAGAATAATTCTGACTGAGATAAAGAGATATGTGGTAGCAAGTAAGGTTATCTATAATACACTACTTTTAATAGATATAGATACCTTCACAGCTGATCTCAGTCAGTACACTAAGTCCCCTATAAATATTTATAACATCCCACTTCACCACAATTCTTCAAACTTCAAGCTAAACCAAACCCTCAAGATCCAGTTAAACAACTGAAAAGAAGAGATCAGAGTCTAATTTTCCAGCTGAGAACAGGCCATGACCCCGTCAATAAACATTTAAATAGAATAGACCCACTACGTGAACCAAACTGTAGGCACTGCCTCCACCATGAGGAATCAGTTGAACACCTACTGTTACAGTGCCCAAGACTAACTGACCTGCGACACCAGCTACTCCCATCGCACCCAACCATCCACAATGCACTCTACACATCATCACAACAACTGAGGAAGACTTGCACCTTTGTCAGAGAGGCAATGGGCTGTCAAGAACTACCTGCTCACAGCTAAAGGGATTATATCATCATCATCACCCATCCGTATGAGATAGTGTAGCATGTGCTGCTCACTTGCCCAGGACTCTCCACAGAAAGACGACATCTATTGCCGGGCTCCCCAACAATCACAAACATTCTATACAGCACCACTCAACAACAACAGAACACAAACATTCTATACAGCACCACTCAACAACAACAGAACACAAACATTCTATACAGCACCACTCAACAACAACAGAACACAAACATTCTATACAGCACCACTCAACAACAACAGAACACAAACATTCTATACAGCACCACTCAACAACAACAGAACACAAACATTCTATACAGCACCACTCAACAACAACAGAACACAAACATTCTATACAGCACCACTCAACAACAACAGAACACAAACATTCTATACAGCACCACTCAACAACAACAACAACACAAAAAATTCTATACAGCACCACTCAACAACAACAGAACACAAACATTCTATACAGCACCACTCAACAACAACAGAACACAAACATTCTATACAGCACCACTCAACAACAACAGAACACAAACATTCTATACAGCACCACTCAACAACAACAGAACACAAACATTCTATACAGCACCACTCAACAACAACAGAACACCAACATTCTATACAGCACCACTCAACAACAACAGAACACAAACATTCTATACAGCACCACTCAACAACAACAGAACACAAACATTCTATACAGCACCACTCAACAACAACAGAACACAAACATTCTATACAGCACCACTCAACAACAACAACAGAACACAAACATTCTATACAGCACCACTCAACAACAACAGAACACAAACATTCTATACAGCACCACTCAACAACAACAGAACACAAACATTCTATACAGCACCACTCAACAACAACACAACACAAACATTCTATACAGCAACCACTCAACAACAACAGAACACATGTCCATTAATTCTTCAGCTTGGCACTGACCGCTAAAGAGCGACGAGCTCAGCAGCCCTAGTTCATCATCAACAACAACAATGGTATTGCATCATTGGTTGCCATGGACACGGCAGCCATATTGGATTATATTGTTCTATTCCAATTTTTTCAAATTGTTTAAATATTTATTAGTCTATCATTACCAGATTTAAACAGAATATTTATCATTTTATTTTAAAACCGTTATCAGATTGTATTTGTGCTAACGTAAGTAGTTCCTGAGATATGGAACTTTAAAACTTGTACCTAAAAATAGTAACCATTTGTTTAAAAATTGTACAATATTATTTTCAATAAATCAAGCTTTTAATAAATCAAAAATCGGATCTGATTCACTATATTGTCTTATGGAAATTATTTGTGGAATATCTCAATTTGATTGACTAAAAAATATGCATTAGTAACGTTAAACGAGGTTGTGAGGAAATCTTGATTTTCTTCATGGGAACAGCACAATTTCTGGAGAAAATACTATTTACAAAATCAAAATACAACTACTTGGAATGCATTATAACAAATGATGTTCACAGATTTAGAATCAGGGGAATATAAATTATCTGAATATGGACTAATCAGAATGTTCATTTGTATGCTGTTTTGACTTAAAATGCTCTGTAGCTCTTCCCCTTAACGTCCATACCCTTCGAAATTTGCTGATGGAGACTGGGCACTAATGTGTTTGCCCGAAGCGTATTGATCTCGAGTCTGATCAACAATAATTATAACAATAGGAAGTACCCAGACAATCTTAAAGTATATATTCATCATCAGTTAATTATTTAACTAACTCGCGACAGTGTTCTTGTCTTTCCATGGAAGTTGGTGGCTAGTTGACACCTTTTTTCTGCTGACAGGTAGATATAGCTATCTCGACATTGTCTATACTGGTATGTTAATGATCAGTGCCAAATGAAAAACTTTTTTAACTAGCTCAACAAAACTATATAATTATAAAAATACTACCTTGTTGTTAGTAAATCTGGTAGCTGTTATAATATTTAACGTTTTCTAATAGTGTTTTATAAATAATTTAATTTTTAAATACACATTATGACTATATCGTAGTTCTGAACTCTTTTGTTTTATGCGACATCTTGATGCCACTTTACTAAGACCAACCTAATAACAATTAACATCACACATTGTTGTCAGTGCTAAAAAGCGCACTTCATCAATCTCTTGAACATACTGTATTACAAAACAACCCAGACAAATGTGTCCGCGGCTACTGCTCTAATATATACACGCATTATACATAACTAATTGAGATACATTCCTACTCATGACGAAATACAGTACCAGTACAGTTTATAAATATCTCACTTTTTCCCAGTGGTATAAGTGTAGTGCTTTGTGCCAAGGAAAATTATTCTACTAATAAATAAATACTTCATTTATTGAAATAGATTTTTTCACATTACAAATTGTCAAACATGAACTTTGTTTAAGTAAAAAAAACAAAAAAAAAACAACAAATACGTTAGTGTCACGAGTAGGGGAAGTTTTTTGACATATTTGTCGAGTTTGACAATTTGAGTGAAATCAACAAAGTGAGTGAACTGTCAGATTTATAGAGAAAACACATATAATGTGTGAAAACAGGGTGACTGTATGACAACCTGGAAGAAGATCTATTACAGCTATCTCTCTTGCCAAGCCCACACTCGCTTATATAGTCTTTCGATTTACCCGCTCTCTCTTCTTTCTCACAGACAGATAGCGAATATAGTAATAGCTAAAGATGTATGGAGACAAGTCATGAACAGTGCATTAACAAAATGTTGAAATGTATTAAATTCTTGAAGTAGAAAATATATATAAATCAAGTATATCAGCACATCAACAAAAGTAATGCAGCAAAATCACAACAAGTTAACAATTGCCTAAACATCAGGGGAAAAAAAACCAACTATTCTGCCCCTATCCATAAACTAAACCCAGAGATAATACCTTCGGCTGTATGTGGATAGTATAACGCTATCGCAGTGTCTTAAATCTCTATCCAGACTGAATGAGTATACTAAATCCACTGGGGGGAGAGCAAACGCTATCCTTGCATAGCCTTCACATTATTACTAACAAGATAAGCTGTAGGTTTATCTCTAGTCTTTGCACTGACCTGGTCCGTTCCTTTTGTGAAAGATTTAAGCAATTGTTTAGCCCATTCAAGCTCCCCAGTTGGTATTATCCAATGAAACCCCTCTTATAAGGTATAGCTCTGTTTAGAATATAGGTCTACGTATATATATATATATATATATATATATGTATATATATATATATATATATATATATATATATATATATATATATATATATATATATATATATATATATATATATATATATATATATATATATATATATATATATGTGTGTGTGACAGCGCCATCTTGAGGTCTGTGAATTGCCAGGCAGTGAAAACTGGGAATCTGGCTCCAATGACTTCAAGAGCACTCGCTCCTCAGAGTCCAACAGAGATAGATGATTCATATACTTCTGGTAGTTTGCAGGATAAAACCTGGAATACAAATAATCACAACCCCTGTTAAACGATCCTTTATAAATTTTCTTGGTGCACGGGTCTTGGGTGTGAGGAACCCCTAGCGCCCCTGTCACAAGTGGCGTCGTCGGCAGGATTGACAGACAGCACGCAGTGAAGCAACTCTTCAGCAATCAGAGCAGCAACAGCCGAAACAGTAGAACACCCAGTTCAGTGCAAGGCGAGGGACGGGATCATCCAGTTTGTCAAGATTTCTAGTCAACTCTACTAGCAACAAGATGGCGGCACGCAACACACGTGCAGCTAGTAGAACTGATAACGAAGATGTGGCTGAGGTGGATGACCCTGTAGTAGGGCTAAATCGTCAACCAGAACGAGTGCAGTACATCGTGGTACCTACTCACAAGAGGGTGCGGTGCTTTGGGGAGCGCACGGGTCCTACGGCCGAGGAATATGTCAGAGAGGTGAGAGCTGCCTGGAGAGTAGGGATGATGAGTAAAGAGGACCAGGCAGATGTTATTCTTGACAGTGTGGCCCCAAGTGTCCGTAGGGAGCTGAGGATTCAGGCTGATGATGATGACCCAGAATCGATGCTACATTCCATTCTTAGGGTGTATGGGGAGCGTCGGAGCATCCCAGAAGTAATGGCCGCGTTCTACTCTACCCGGCAAGGTGCAAGGGAGTCTCTTTGGGAATTCTCCCATCGCATTCACGAGGTGTTTGAAAGTGTTGTAAGGGCACAAAAGCAGAACAACGTCACTCCTTTGGCGCCATCCTTTCTTCGTGACCAGTTTGCTGCTTGTCTGAGAGATGACCTACTAAGAAAGCTTGCAAAGGAACTGATCATCAAGGAGCCTACAGCATCGTTCACGTCGGTGAGGGACTATGCCCTTCGGTTTCGGTGAGGGGCCCCTTCGGTTTTGGAGACTGAACCCACTTCTGGGGCTGGTGTTGCCAGTGTCGAAGCAGCTTTGGGGGCTGGTGTTGCCAGTGTTGAAGTGGCAAGAACAGAGACTGTGTCAGATACGCATGCATTAAACGCAGAAGTAGAGCGGCTGAGAGCACAGGTGGCTCAATTAGAGGCTAAAATTGATGCGATGTCTCAGGAGCAGGGGAGACGTACCAGGACAGTTCGTTGTTTTAGATGCAGAGAACTAGGCCACGTACAGAATCGATGTCCACAGGCGTTAAACTAGACCCCTCTGCGGCTGGGAGTCAGGTTACAGAAGGGGAGCAGAATGACTCAAAGATAAAGATGGTTGGTGGTCGACCGGAGTGTGAGGTGCTTATTGCAGGGAAGAAAGTCAAAGGCGGCCAGGGATGTAAGGGTAGCAGGAGGCGACCCAGGACACCGAGGGAGCCTAGGAAAATAAGATGCTTCAACTGTGGAGACCTTTCGAACCACATGGCAGCCAAGTGTCCCCAGGGCCCGCTTCCTAAGCGATGTTTCCATTGTAAGTCCCCGGACCATTTGATATCGGTTTGTCCATCAAAGAGCGCCCTCTCTAGGCGTACCAACACATCTAGATTGCCGTCACAGTGCAAGCCAAGAGATGGCCGTGGCAACGGTCACCATAAGGGCGCCAGGAAAAGTGGTCGACATTTAGAGGAGGAGACTCATCTAAAACTCGTTGAAGGACACGTTTCCAGGCTACGAGGGGCGCACGTAAGAGCAGAGCCACCGTTGCAGAGTTTTGCAGCAGTCCGGAAAGAGAGATGTGACAAGCTGTCGTGTTCTACTCCACTACAGGTCGGAGAATTGGTGAAGAAGAGAATGCACAACGCTGAGAGATCCGAGTTTCGTGATATGTGGTCAGAAGACGAGTACGTTGTAGTTCGTGCTCCCGCAATGACAGGGGGTCCATATATCATCCAACGAACGGACAGAGCGAGTCCGAGCATTAGAGTCACCGGCAATGACCTGAGACGAAGTGAAGGAAAAGGTGATCCTCCAGATTTGGAGAATACGACTGGGGAGCCTGATTTAGTGTAGTTGTCGGGACGACAACAAAATCAGGCGGGGAATATGTGACAGCGCCATCTTGAGGTCTGTCGTTCTAGGCGCTGGCCCCATCTGGGCAGTCATATTGTCTATGTGGTTTAGTGCCTTTTGATCACGTTATCTTCGAGCAGATTTATTACAAGGCCATAATATATGCCTACATATTAGTTGTGTTTTTGCTCTAGTTGTGTAAATCTGTGTTTTCATGCATTCTGGAGCAATAATCGCGTGTGTTATCTGTGTGGCGCAGATTAATCCGCGTAGAGCGCAGTAAATTGAGTGGTTAGGCCAGGGCTTATAAAAAGGGGTAGCAAGCGGCGAAACCGGTCTATGTTTGAGAGAGCCGCCCAGTGAGAACAGACTAAGAAGACACACAAGAGCCAAGCTGTAAATGCCTTGAGCACGTGTGTTAATTTAAATTAGCATTAGTTTTCTAGGATTCTGAAATTATATCGATGTGGCTATTTTAATGTTTAATGGGACAGATAGGTAGATAGATGTGAGAGTTTAAGAGCGATTATTTCATTCTTCAGAAAGGCTATTCCACTGGAAATTTAGATAAGATTAACGATCGCAAGATAGTAGCCTCGTGGTGATAAAAGGCGGCGATAGCGAGTCTGATTAAACACGCTCCGCGTGGTAAACCTATAATATGTTATGCCGAGCGACACGCGGGATATTTAGTCCCAGTTTGGCTTAAGTCGAGAATAATTATATTGTATTCTTTATACAGTCTATGAACACTGACTGGGTGTTTGTTGGATTGTTTGTTTGGTGTTAGGTTCTGTTCGGTAGAATTAAATGTTGATCTGCATAAGGCTTTAGGTTGCTTGAATTGTTAAGTCTGCTGCTGAGAGGGTTGCAAGCAACCAATAATTGCAACCCCTGTCAAACGATCCTTTATAAATTTTCTTGGTGCACGGGTCTTGGGTGTGAGGAACCCCTAGCGCCCCTGTCACATATATATATATATATATATATATATATATATATATATATATATATATATATATATATATATGTATATTGTGGTGAAGTGGGATGTTATAAATATTTATAGGGGACTTAGTGTACTGACTGAGATCAGCTGTGAAGGTATCTATATCTAATAAGAGTAGTGTATTATAGATAACCTTACTTGCTGCCACATATATATATATATATCTCAGTCAGAATTATTCTGGAGTAGTGTGATGACTACGTTGTATGTCTAGGGTATGTGCATGATGAAGTGTAAGTCATAACAACAACAGACAGATAAACAATTTAATTTATTCCACCACACTTGACAACACTGTGACACTCACATACATATAACACTCTAAAGGATATCTTAAAGGAGTCACTGATAACTTTTCAAATAACAATATGTATTCATTGCTGTTATGAATGAATATGTGTCCTGATTCAAATACAAAGGGAACCAGGAATCACAATCAATTTTAATTACAAGTTATATGTACAGAATTTATCAATATGAATATTGTAGTGACATATATTATTAAAAGTATCCTATGTGTGTCAGTTGTGTAGTAGTAATATGAGGTAATACTGGTTTTGTTTTGTTCAAGCTCTGTTGGTATTTGTCATCATGACTTCAATAGTTTGTCTTTATGGGAGCTAGTATTGGAGATGTTCTCAGTTCCTGTTATTAAAACAATTTACTTCCCCTCTTAAGCTTATGTTACAATGTTATTTTAAGATGGGGGTACATAATTTTGAGCTCAGCTGGCCACATCAGCTTATCTTGCGTGATGGCGGCAGGAAAATACTCCTCTGCTCGATTTCTCCCCTGTGCTCTGGAGACACCTCACTGATAGCTAAATGGACCAAGGAGTATGCTGTCCGACTCTGGATTCAGCAAAGCTCTGACCAGGTGCTGCTCAATACCATCAAGACCACGGTCCCTGAAAACAAGAAGGATGTACCTTCTACTTCATAACTAATTTATACTCTCTTTTTACACTGAGCACAATACATCACAAACATTGAGTTCAGAGCGTTTGGCCAACTGTCAGCTTCATCTGAAATACTTTATATCAGTATTAACCTCCTTAATGGTTACTACGCCTCTGCACTTCCAGCATTATTTCTTTCTAGTCAATCATCTAGGTGTCAGTGTACTGTTTGGCCATTCCATGCCGTTTTACTTTCCTCCGACACCTTCTGTTCAGGCTGGAGCATTATAGGCTTTACATCATGTTTGCTACTGAACTACACATATATACAGGCATAAATTAACAATTCACATTCAATTTTCATTAAAAGATACTGAATGTTTCAAGCTTACCACAATTCATGGAAACAAACACAGATACGTTGATTAGCAATGAATTCTGGCACAAATACTGGCACAAATTCCCATCTGCTTATGTTCCAGGCTTTTATTTAGCAAAAATATGAGCTGGCTTCAACGCACTGTTGCTTTATCAAGCTTATTTGAACTAGTGGTCTCGAACTAACGCTCCTAAGTGAGTATATCAGCGAGTCTGGCCAATGGAGCCACGTTTCGTCAAGTGTTTGAAAAAATTTTAACTTCCTACGTCTCCCCTAACAACCAAGGATAGCATTTATAGCCCGACTAATCGTGTTTAGCCTTACATATCATTCCAGCCAATCAGTTCAAATGTAACTTGTGGCCCATTTCCCGTACAATGGTGGTGTAAAAAAATCTACCACTGAGCGATTCTGATTTTGGGTGTTGTCTGACAGCACCATCATTTTATTTTGGCTATAACTTGTTAATTCCTAGACTATTTGCATAACGTTGTACATATTCTTTGTCAGCAAACCCTAAGGAACCCAAATATATATATTTAATAGAGCTAAAATGCTGCGTTCAAAATATGCAATTCCTTCTACCTCCTGTTTCGAAGATGTGCTGTCTGGGTACTGTAATGTTTTCAAACGTAAACCCATCTATTGTCATCTTTCTAATAAGAGTTTTTCAGGATTTAAAAACCTAACTCTGGGAAGGGTAGTGAATTTATCACTGTCCGTCTGAAAAAAAAGTTAGTGCATGTGGCCTTACACGCGTGATAGTAGTAATTGTGTATCGCGCGACGCGTGTTGCATGCGTTCCTGATTTTCAGCCCTCCCTCTCTCTTTCTATTTGAGTCCATCTGTTCGTTCGTTTTGGTAACGCAGTATAATTAATGTTAGGATTAATTTAGGTCATTACGCAGTCTGCCTCTCAATGTTTTTCCAAGAAATACAGCACACGTTTCATTGAAGAAAGCGGGTAATAATATAGTAGGCTTTTACTATCAACGTGAAAGCGTTACAATTTGCAGACGAAGCATAAAACAAAGGGGATTTCGAATACATTCCTTGTGACAGCACTGTTATTGTACCATTGCTCTTTTCTTTATTAGAATTTATTTGTTACGCTTTACATTTACCTTTTAATTTATATATGTGGATTAGAATATTCCACGACATCTCCCCTCTTAAAACAGACATTATATGTCAGTCCTTTATTCTATATACACATAGATAAATGTAAGTCAACTTGACTTTACTCTGCTGTGGTGCTATCATGGTTTTATGTAGTTGGGTCCATTCAGAGTAGGCACTACTCTTGAAATCTGCCTCAGACTTCTACAACCAATAATATATTTCGGTTATGTTACTGAACAGCCGCAAGTGTGAGTGCTTGTCTTAATGCTGCTTCGCAACCCGTATTCACCATTTCTCTTCTCTGAGTCTGCGCAATGACATGTCCAGAGAACATTATATTTCCCTCAAAATGTACGTTATGAGGAGATAACATATACCTGGTGATAGCAGAGTTTTCGTAGTGAATCCCATAATCTTCTTATTATCCTGTATGAAACATTCGGAATATCCTCAATCAAAGAGGCAACTCAGGGATTCATTACGTTCCTCCGAAATGTTTACATCCAACAATTTTCTCATCATTCTAGAGAAGACACTAGGCGCATTCTTCAATCCAAATGGCAATCTATTAAACTCATAGTGTCCTTCTGAGGTACTAAAAGCTAGGTATGGTCTAACCTCAGGCTTTACTGGAATCTGATAGTATCCTTTACTCAGATCCACTTTTGAGAAATATTTAGCTTTATTTAGTCTGGCAAACAGCTGATTTGTATCCGGCAATGGATCCACCTGTCCTTCTGTAATAGCATTCAGTCTCCTGTAATCTATACAGAGTCTATGTTCTCCAGAGGGCTTCCTTAAGAGTACAACACCGGAACTATATGAGGATTCACTGTGCGAAATAATTCCTTCCTTCAATAGATAGTCTATCTCTTCCTTCAAAGCTTTCTCCTTAGCAAACGGAATCGAATATGGTTTCATACAGACAGGTGTGGGGTCTATCAGTTTCATATCATATTCCAATAGGTTTGTATGCCCTGGTCGGTCTGTTAACACCTCTGCATGCTTATTTAGAACCTGTTGCACTCTCTCTTTCTGAGTTTTCGTTAAATGTGTACTGATTTTCACCTGTGCTGCTGTCTCACAGGGGTGTAATGGATACTCAAATGATGAAAGTGGTTCCTTTTTCATCTCCATGGCGATGGACAAGGTCAACAAGTGTGTCTCCTCCTGATGTTCTCTTTCCAAATATTTCTTCAGGAGATTCACATGATAGATTTTTTCTTTCCCCTTCTTATCTATCTTATAATTTGTTCTAGATACCTTCTCTAAAACTGTATATGGACCCTGCCATCCAATTTGTAACTTATTCTGACTCCCGGGCAAAAGAAGCAGTACTTTCTCTCCCACAGCCAAATTTCTGTCTTTCGCCTTCCTGTTATAATAGGCAGCATGTTTCTTCCTGGCTTGTTTCAAATTTTCATTGGCAAGTTTCCAGCCAGTTTTTAAACGAGTGGTCAGCTCATTCACATATTGGTATGAAGATGTAATGTTTTCCTCTGCCTTTTCATCAGTCCACGTTCTTAACAAAGCTACATATGGACCTTTAATTGTGTGGACCTCTTTGTCCATGCACCGGTATGGTCTCTTCCACTCGAAGCTCTGTAGTGATGATTTTTCCTCCCAGAATTATCATTCACAAAACGACCGCTACCAATTCTTTTCCTGGGGCTTTCTCCCCACTTAAAATTCTTGATGAGAGATTTCCTCTCTACATCCTCTTCCTCCAGTTTGTTTAAGTCCGATTGAGGGATTGTCGGCTTATCCTGGGGTAAGACATCTTTTTGCACTCTCCGCATAGTGGCCATTGTAAAACAGTTAAGTGAAGCTTGTCCGTGAAAAGGGGCTTCCCATTCCATTTGGTCCACTTTATCAAATCTATTTTTCTTTTTATTATCAGGCCTAATTTTGCCCCGTGGCGTGTCCAGGTCCTGATCCATGTTCCCACGTGTGGGTGTTCCCTCATGTGCTATGCTACACCTTTCTACAAAATTCTCAATGTCCCATCTTGCTTTGGGCCAATAATAATTGTGAGCCACCTTTTGAATGATGGTACCTATCTTCTCATGGTCCCCATCTGGTTTCACATGTAGGCTCCTTATTAAGTCTGCCCTATATCTTTTAGGAAGTACCAGCTGTCCTTGACCTTTGGATCTAGCTCCAGTCTTTCTATACATCAACTTGTTTTTCATGTAAAAATCTCCCTTGCCTGGAGTTGTATGACAAGTTGACAATTTTCTGAAACAAGGCTTGAGTGTTTTATCCCCAGCCTGTGCCTTCCTCATCTCTTCTGGAGTGGTATCCAACATAATATCCTCCTCCTGTCTTGAGGTCGACCTGACCTGAAGGGTTGCCATATACACAGGTTTCCTTCTGCAACGGTCAGTGTCATGATTGTCCATCTGACAATTCTTACACCACCTTTTTCCTTGGTTGAAAGATTTTCTTTCATCATATTTCCTTTCATCGAATTGTGGGAATTTATTTTTACTTTCATACCGTGGCCTATCAAATTGGTGCTTACCTTTGTTTTGATCCCTAGGATCAAATTTATTAAAGTTCTGTGGTGCCCTAAAGTTATCCACTTGTTTCTTTTTATTACCTGTTACCTCTGCTTGAGCTGCTTGATACCTTTCAGCAACATTTAGCAACTCACCCAGCCTCTCTGCACCTTGTTCCATGAGAAACTTTCTCAGGTCTGGAGCCATGGACTCTCTTAATTGCTCTATAAGGACCATTTCCTTAAGATCTTGGGTTTTCCCCAGAGAAGTCCATTTCTCCAAGTATGTCTCTATTCGTGCAGAGAACTGGTGATAGGTTTCACCTGACAGTAGTTTAGCATTCCTAAATTTTTTCCTATAAAATTCTGCATTCTTTTCATATCTTAACAAAAGAGCCTGCTTTAGCATGTCATAATTTTCCTGATCACCTCTGCTCATTTTTGCAAAAACTTCATAAGCTGCCCCACGAAGTCCTTGAGATAACTTTAAGCTCCACCTTTCTCTCTCTAACCCATACGTGGTAGCTAATAGTTCATACCTATTTAGGTAGCTCTCTATATCATCGTCTTTCTCAACAAAATGATCTAAATGAAAATTCATAGCTGAGGTTGAGGCTCCTTGGCTAGCAGTGGCATCAGAGGCAAAGGGACTGGCACCATTTTCAGGAGCATGGCCCTGAAACTCAAACTCCCTTAGTCGTAACTCATGTTCCCTTTGTAATCTTTTATCTTCTGCTTCCCTTTCTGCAGCTAATTTCTTCTCTTCCCTTTCTGCAGTCAATCTTCTTTCTTCTGCTTCCCTTTCTGCAGCCAATCTTCTTTCTTCTGCTTCCAATTTCTTAGCCTCAGCCTCAATCTGCAACCTCTTAGTCTCAGCCTCAGCCTCAAATTGTAACTTCTTAATTTCCCTTTCAGCCTCTAACTTTCTTTCGGCTTCAAACCTTCTTTCTTCGCGTTCAATAAATTTGTCACATTCCGTAGTGACATAGGCAACCATAACTTGCCCATCTAATCCTAACTCTTTTGCAGTCTGAACCGCAGCAGATCGAAATTTGGCCAGGTCCGCCATTGTCTATCAGGTAAATTTATACAATGTCTAACCAACAATTTAGTCTCTAAATATATATCTAATGGACAACACAGGCACCGTGAGCTCAACCTTATTTAATTCCACCCAAGGATACCTTTTAATTCTTATATTCCCTGAAGTGAATTACCCCCAATATTTTTAATAGGTAAAGATTCAAAATCCTAAGAGCGAGACCCCAATATATGTGGTGAAGTGGGATGTTATAAATATTTATAGGGGACTTAGTGTACTGACTGAGATCAGCTGTGAAGGTATCTATATCTAATAAGAGTAGTGTATTATAGATAACCTTACTTGCTGCCACATATATATATATATCTCAGTCAGAATTATTCTGGAGTAGTGTGATGACTACGTTGTATGTCTAGGGTATGTGCATGATGAAGTGTAAGTCATAACAACAACAGACAGATAAACAATTTAATTTATTCCACCACACTTGACAACACTGTGACACTCACATACATATAACACTCTAAAGGATATCTTAAAGGAGTCACTGATAACTTTTCAAATAACAATATGTATTCATTGCTGTTATGAATGAATATGTGTCCTGATTCAAATACAAAGGGAACCAGGAATCACAATCAATTTTAATTACAAGTTATATGTACAGAATTTATCAATATGAATATTGTAGTGACATATATTATTAAAAGTATCCTATGTGTGTCAGTTGTGTAGTAGTAATATGAGGTAATACTGGTTTTGTTTTGTTCAAGCTCTGTTGGTATTTGTCATCATGACTTCAATAGTTTGTCTTTATGGGAGCTAGTATTGGAGATGTTCTCAGTTCCTGTTATTAAAACAATTTACTTCCCCTCTTAAGCTTATGTTACAATGTTATTTTAAGATGGGGGTACATAATTTTGAGCTCAGCTGGCCACATCAGCTTATCTTGCGTGATGGCGGCAGGAAAATACTCCTCTGCTCGATTTCTCCCCTGTGCTCTGGAGACACCTCACTGATAGCTAAATGGACCAAGGAGTATGCTGTCCGACTCTGGATTCAGCAAAGCTCTGACCAGGTGCTGCTCAATACCATCAAGACCACGGTCCCTGAAAACAAGAAGGATGTACCTTCTACTTCATAACTAATTTATACTCTCTTTTTACACTGAGCACAATACATCACAAACATTGAGTTCAGAGCGTTTGGCCAACTGTCAGCTTCATCTGAAATACTTTATATCAGTATTAACCTCCTTAATGGTTACTACGCCTCTGCACTTCCAGCATTATTTCTTTCTAGTCAATCATCTAGGTGTCAGTGTACTGTTTGGCCATTCCATGCCGTTTTACTTTCCTCCGACATCTTCTGTTCAGGCTGGAGCATTATAGGCTTTACATCATGTTTGCTACTGAACTACACATATATACAGGCATAAATTAACAATTCACATTCAATTTTCATTAAAAGATACTGAATGTTTCAAGCTTACCACAATTCATGGAAACAAACACAGATACGTTGATTAGCAATGAATTCTGGCACAAATACTGGCACAAATTCCCATCTGCTTATGTTCCAGGCTTTTATTTAGCAAAAATATGAGCTGGCTTCAACGCACTGTTGCTTTATCAAGCTTATTTGAACTAGTGGTCTCGAACTAACGCTCCTAAGTGAGTATATCAGCGAGTCTGGCCAATGGAGCCACGTTTCGTCAAGTGTTTGAAAAAATTTTAACTTCCTACGTCTCCCCTAACAACCAAGGATAGCATTTATAGCCCGACTAATCGTGTTTAGCCTTACATATCATTCCAGCCAATCAGTTCAAATGTAACTTGTGGCCCATTTCCCGTACAATGGTGGTGTAAAAAAATCTACCACTGAGCGATTCTGATTTTGGGTGTTGTCTGACAGCACCATCATTTTATTTTGGCTATAACTTGTTAATTCCTAGACTATTTGCATAACGTTGTACATATTCTTTGTCAGCAAACCCTAAGGAACCCAAAATATATATTTAATAGAGCTAAAATGCTGCGTTCAAAATATGCAATTCCTTCTACCTCCTGTTTCGAAGATGTGCTGTCTGGGTACTGTAATGTTTTCAAACGTAAACCCATCTATTGTCATCTTTCTAATAAGAGTTTTTCAGGATTTAAAAACCTAACTCTGGGAAGGGTAGTGAATTTATCACTGTCCGTCTGAAAAAAAAGTTAGTGCATGTGGCCTTACACGCGTGATAGTAGTAATTGTGTATCGCGCGACGCGTGTTGCATGCGTTCCTGATTTTCAGCCCTCCCTCTCTCTTTCTATTTGAGTCCATCTGTTCGTTCGTTTTGGTAACGCAGTATAATTAATGTTAGGATTAATTTAGGTCATTACGCAGTCTGCCTCTCAATGTTTTTCCAAGAAATACAGCACACGTTTCATTGAAGAAAGCGGGTAATAATATAGTAGGCTTTTACTATCAACGTGAAAGCGTTACAATTTGCAGACGAAGCATAAAACAAAGGGGATTTCGAATACATTCCTTGTGACAGCACTGTTATTGTACCATTGCTCTTTTCTTTATTAGAATTTATTTGTTACGCTTTACATTTACCTTTTAATTTATATATGTGGATTAGAATATTCCACGACATATATATATATATATATATATATATATATATATATATATATATATATATATATATATATATATATATATATATATATATAATATTCTGGCTCATACATTTGCTTTCATACATATAACTGAATCAACCAGTATTGTTTAGTTTTAAAACAACAAGTAACAAATTTAATAGTGAATTAGTCATTAACAAGTTAAAAAAAATTTTGAAAAATTAGTGGAATTTTGATAAATATAAAGTTCTCGTCATTAAGAAGTAGGTGGAAATGTAACCTTATACTTAAAGTTTAAATGAAAAGTCCTTTTAGCTGGTGCCTTTTAGTTAGCACTTAGCTTGTTTGAGTGAGTCCTGCAGCTGTGGTTCATCAATTCTGTGATGACGAAAGCCTTCTCCACACTCTCTTCCACTGTAGGCGGTTATGGTGGATGATTTTCTCTCACACTAGCGGTGTTAGTACCACAAATCGTCAGATGGCTTGTAACCACGAACCTAAATTTGTGAGAATACACAATCTTCCTTGCACAGGTTTTCAGATGGACGCATGCAATTTCTGTGCATATGCTCTCGAATCAATTTAGTCTCTGAAATTCCTCTTATGACGGTGTTCTGTGATACACTTGGTCTGGGAAATTATTTCTTTTATGACAGATGATCCATATCCTAGGTTTCCAGTCTTGTATTCATAAGGTCCTGGTCCTGACGTTTTACAGTCTGTGTATTTAAATATGCGAGTTTACTCTTAGGGTTTCATAGTTGCCCAAATAATGTCGATCTGTCACTTTTGAAATATGAATTCTAGGTCCGATCCTTCTCTTTCAGGCTATTGAGATTTGCTCGTATGAAGTTGCGAAGCTCTCTGTTCTCTGTTTCTGAGTTCACTAAATTATATCTCTCATTCTCAGTTCAAATCACAGATGGTGTTTCCGCCGAATGTTCCAATAAAATTATGTGTACATTATGGGAAGTTTTAATACACAACATCCCCTCGCGTGTTTTAATATTAAATTAAAAATTCCACGCAGACCTCTTTATAATACGACGCAATATTGTTCCAGCTGCAGCTGCCTCCCACAATATTATGACCATGTTTTCCTGGCGCAATATCTTTCGCCAAGAGGTCTACCCCGAAAGGTTATCCAATTATCGCTTTCATCTGCTTGCATCCGCCAGACAGATGTTTGGTCAGACAATGTTGTCTTCTTTCATCGTACGCACAATACAAGCTTGTGTTAACACGGTCGTCAATTTTCACTGGGGTCAAATGATGGACCGACATGTTTCCAAAGGTAATCAGAAGGATTCAAAGCGACAAGCGGGTGACCGGTTTGATGACTGGGTATTGTTACGATAATACCACAGTTCACCTGGCGAAAGGTACGTAAATACATCTGAGGAGTGGTAAACAAGATAAAGACAGTCCTATAGCAAATACCTTCATAGGAGAGTGGAGTGTTAGAGACTTTTCTTACTAGATTCAGCATAAAGAGTAAAAAATGGGGCCACTTTATAATGACAGAGGAGAGATAAATAAGAAAATATCACTCGCACGGGAATGTAATGCAATCCTGCCGGAGTGGACTTGATATCACAAAGCTGTATCGTCACAATTTTCATGATAATATTGTGGTGGATTTGATGTTAATACAGTTTGTTGTTAAGAAATCTTAGTGTACTGAATGAGGTCAGCTGTGAAGGTCCCTGAATATAATAAATATTATAGTAAATTTCCAGGGCACCTTTCTACTACTACCCCTATGATCTCATTCAGACATATTCTAGATAGAATGTAAGATGACTACGTTTTGTGTCTAGGGTTATGAAATGTTAGTGTAAGGTTGCATTAACCAACTAAACATATAAACAATTATACAATTATTTTATTATCTAATACAACACAACAGTACCACGACAATCACATACGAACTACACTTTAAAAGACTATCTTTGGTAAGTCAGTGGTTGAAAGTTGGGTAAAGTTAATTTTTACAATTTATTGTCCTGAATCTAATTTATTTTGAATCAGGACTGACAATCAAAAGTAAAATCAGAGAAGTTAATTACATCAATCAATTTACACAATGGATCGTCTGACCATAATACACATATTATTATTATATAAGGGTGTAGTTGTATTTTCTAACTGAGGTGGCTTCTAGTATACACTGGTAGATTGTTTATGCTCATCATTTCTTAATGTTGTTTGTAAGTTTCTGTGGACACTGATGGAATGTTTATATCACTATTCCCAGTCCCTTATTTTAAATAAAATTCAAGTTGAGCGATCAGGTGCCAAAACATGTACCTATCTTTGCAATATGATGTAGGAATCTTCCTGCACTTCGCTGAACGACAACCTTCAGCTCCCACTCCTTCAAGAATGATGGTGGTCTACAATGTTCTCCGCAAAAGGCAAGACTGTGGCATGAATATAACTGCCCACTGTAGTCTGGCACCAGTCATTGACAGCAACCAAAAACCTCTGAAATCAGAAGGATATGCCTCCTTCGTAATCAACAGCCTACAATACTATTCTACATCCAGTACAGGCACAGTACAAACAAACATGTAAGATCAGCTCTTTACGACACTGCATTTCACCAGTTTCTTTTGATGTGACCAGGTATACCAGTATTCCTCTCCCCTAATAGTTACAACGCCTCTGCAATTCCAGCAATAATCTGTTTTCCATACTATAGGATAGGTGTTATGCTCCTGATGATAATCCTATATAATTTGGTGGGTCTACACCTCTCTGATAGTCTTTCATATGCTGGATCAATCTTTAGACTCTGTTTTGAGTCTGCCATAGACTCACTTACTTACAGTAGTAGATTAGTATCTCACATTCAAATTTTATTTTAAATAAAATGTTAATAAAGTCAATCTTACCACAGATGCAAGGAAATATACACAAGTAAACGATGACTAGGCAATAGAATATGGCACATTTTCGATCTGGCCTCTGTTCAGGCGTTTCCTATGTTAGAAAATTCTCCGCCTGCTCTCATCGATCTTGCTTTACACAAAATTTTATTGAAATGGCAGTGAATAGTCCCCGTTTCGTGCTAATATCTACCGCTTTGCCCAATGGGACCATGTTTACATTTATTTTTGAATCAATCTATTCAAATAACAACTCCCACTATGTTACCAAGGCAAATATATTTTTAGTTTTAGGTCAACCAATCATACTTCGCTTTCCTTTAAAATCCACCCAATCAAATATCCCGTACCTTTTAACCTCATTTACCCAAAGTTGTTTTTTCCACACCATGCCATAAAAAAATAAGCAGGCATGATCTTTCCTGACAGTCTGGTCGGATCCTCTATAGTATTATGGCTATAATTAGTTAATTAATGGACTATTTGCGTAACTACTACCATAGTCTTTGTCAGCAAGTCCTAAGGTACACGAATATATGATTTATAAGGGGCTAGTTAGCTTGGTTCAGAAGTACATTTTTTTAATTTTCTATGTTAGTTTTTTTATTTTTAGTCTACTACCCGTTCAATTCTTTTCCATGTGCTGTCCTCTCTATTTACGTGATAATTACGTCATTCGCAATCAGAGCTAAGGTCGTTTTAGTGACACGAGTTGTCTACATGTTCTAACATTTTCCTCGTATTTTTGGGAATCGCCCTAGGCAAGGCTTTGCGAGTTGGTTTTATTTTTAGAAACGATGTTAGACGCGATTAGCATTTGGGGCCATTTATCACTCTCTCTCTCTCCCCTTTTACTATATATTCTATCGGCTATAAGGCTTAGCAAAACCGGCATATTAACTGGCGTGGGCGAGCAAGACGCTGGACTCAATTTTTA
>JAMPIV010007990.1:0-51463 GCA_024509875.1 Oreohelix idahoensis
TTGTAGGAAGCCTGGACCACTACTACAACTGGTACCCTTGTAGGAAGTCTGGACCACCACTACAGCTTGTAGCCTTGTAGGAATCCTGGACCACCACTACAGCTGGTAACCTTGTAGGAAGTCTGGAGCACCACTGCAGCTGGTACCCTTGTAGGAAGCCTGAACCACCACTACAGCTGGTACCTTGTAGGAAGCCTGGACCACCACTACAGCTTGTACCCTTGTAGGAAGCCTGGACCACCACTCCAGCTGGTACTCTTGTAGGAAGCCTGGACCACCACTACAGCTGTTACACTTGTAGGAAGCCTGGACCACTACTAGAGCTGGTACCCTTGTAGGAAGCCTTTACCACCTCTGCAGCTGGTACCCTTGTAGGAAGCCTGGACCACCACTACAGCTGGTAGCCTTGTAGGAAGCCTGGACCACCACTACAGCTGGTAACCTTGTAGGAAGCCTGGACCACCACTACAGCTGGTACCCTTGTAGGAAGCCTGGACCACCACTACAGCTGGTAACCTTGTAGGAAGCCTGGACCACCACTACAGCTGGTACCCTTGTAGGAAGCCTGGACCACCACTACAGCTGGTACCCTTGTAGGAAGCCTGGACCACCACTACAGCTGGTACCCTTGTAGGAAGCCTGGACCACCACTACAGCTTGTAACCTTGTAGGAAGCCTGGACCACAACTACAGCTGGTACCCTTGTAGGAAGCCTGGACCACCACTACAGCTGGTACCCTTGTAGGAAGCCTGGACCGCCACTACAGCTGGTACCCTTGTAGGAAGCCTGGACCACCACTACAGCTGGTAATTTTATAGGAATCTTGGACCACTACTACAGCTGGTAACCTTGTAGGAAGCCTGGACCACCACTACAGCTGGTACCCTTGTAGGAAGCCTGGACCACCACTACAGCTGGTACCCTTGTAGGAAGCCTGGACCACCACTACAGCTGGTAACCTTGTAGGAAGCCTGGACCACCACTACAGCTGGTACCCTTGTAGGAAGCCTGGACCACCACTACAGCTGGTACCCTTGTAGGAAGCCTGGACCACCACTACAGCTGGTAACCTTGTAGGAAGCCTGGACCACCACTACAGCTGGTACCCTTGTAGGAAGCCTGGACCACCACTACAGCTGGTAACCTTGTAGGAAGCCTGGACCACCACTACAGCTGGTACCCTTGTAGGAAGCTTGGACCACCACTACAGCTGGTACCCTTGTAGGAAGCCTGGACCACCACTACAGCTGGTACCCTTGTAGGAAGCCTGGACCACCACTACAGCTGGTACCCTTGTAGGAAGCCTGGACAACCCCTACAGCTGGTAGCCTTGTAGGAAGCCTGGAACACCACTACAGCTGGTAACCTTGCAGGAAGCCTGGACCACTACTACAGCTGGTAACCTTGTAGGAAGCCTGGACCACCACTACAGCTGGTAACCTTATAAGAATCTTGGATCACTACTACAGCTGGTACCCTTGTAGGAAGCCTGGACTACCACTACAGCTGGTACCCTTATAGGAAGCCTGGACCACACCACTACTTCTGTACAGCTTGTAGGAACCCTGGACCACCAACAGCTTATTTGGAAGCCTGGACCACCACTACAGCTGGTACCTTTGTAGGAAGCCTGGACCACCACTACAGCTAGTACCCTTGTAGGAAGACTGGACAACCACTACAGCTGGTACACTTGTAGGAAGCCTGGACCACCACTACAGCTGGTACCCTTGTAGGAAGCCTGGACCACCACTACAGCTGGTACCCTTGTAGGAAGCCTGGACCACCACTACAGCTGGTAGCCTTGTAGGAAGCCTGGACCACCACTACAGCTGGTAACCTTGTAGGAAGCCTTGACCACCACTACAGCTAGGTGGAACCTTGTAGGAATGGACCACACCTGGTACCTGGACCACCACTACAGCTGGTACCCTTGTAGGAAGCCTGGACCACCACTACAGCTGGTAGCCTTGTAGGAAGCCTGGACCACCACTACAGCTGGTACCCTTGTAGGAAGCCTGGACCACCACTACAGCTGGTAACCTTGTAGGAAGCCTGGACCACCACTACAGCTGGTAAACCTTGTTGAAACATGGAAGCACTACTGGACCTTGTAGGAAGCCTGGACCACCACTACAGCTAGTACCCTTGTAGGAAGACTGGACAACCACTACAGCTGGTACACTTGTAGGAAGCCTGGACCACCACTAAAGCTGGTACCCTTGTAGGAAGCCTGGACCACTTCTACAGCTGGTACCCTTGTAGGAAGCCTGGACCACCACTACAGCTTGTAGCCTTGTAGGAAGCCTGGACCACCACTACAGCTGGTAACCTTGTAGGAAGTCTGGAGCACCACTACAGCTGGTACCCTTGTAGGAAGCCTGAAAAACCGCTACAGCTGGTACCTTTGTAGGAAGCCTGGACTACCACTATAGCTGGTAACCTTGTAGGAAGCCTGCACCACCACTAAAGCTGGTACCCTTGTGGGAAGCCTGGACCACCACTACAGCAGGTAAACTTGTAGGAAACCTGAACAACCACTACAGCTTGTAACCTTGTAGGAAGCCTGCACCACAACTACAGCTGGTACCCTTGTAGGAAGCCTGGACCACCACTACAGCTTTTACCCTTGTAGGAAGCCTGGACCACCACTACAGCTTGTACCCTTGTAGGAAGCCTGGACCACCACTACAGCTGGTACCCTTGTAGGAAGCCTGGACCACCACTACAGCTGGTAGCCTTGTAGGAAGCCTGGACCACTACTACAGCTGGTACCCTTGTAGGAAGCCTGGACCACCACTACAGCTGGTACCCTTGTAGGAAGCCTGGACCACCACTATAGCTTGTAGCCTTGTAGGAAGCCTGGACCACCACTACAGCAGGTAACATTGTAGGAAGCCTGGACCACTACTACAGCTTGTACCCTTGTAGGAAGCCTGGACCACCACTATAGCTTGTAGCCTTGTAGGAAGCCTGGACCACCCCTAATGCTTGTACCCTTGTAGGAAGCCTGGACGACCACTACAGCTGGTAACTTTATAGGAAGCCTGGACCAACACTACAGCTGGTACCCTTGTAGGAAGCCTGGACCACCACTACAGCTGGTAACCTTTAAGGAAGCCTGGACCACCAGTACAGCTGGTAACCTTGTAGGAAGGCTGGACACTGCACCAACCACTACAGCTGGTACCCTTGTTAGGAAGCCTGGACCATTACACACTACAGCTGGTACCTTGTAGGAAGCCTGGACCACACACTGGTACCAGCTGGCAGCCTTGTAGGAAGCCTGGAACACCACTACAGCTGGTAACCTTGCAGGAATCCTGGACCACCACTACAGCTGGTATTCTTGTAGGAAGCCTGGACCACCACTACAGCGGGTACCCTTGTAGGAAGCCTGGACCACCACTACAGCTGGTACCCTTGTAGGAAGCCTGGACCACCACTACAGCTGGTACCCTTGTAGGAAGCCTGGACCACCACTACAGCTGGTACCGTTGTAGGAAGCCTGGACCACCACTACAGCTGGTACCCTTGTAGGACGCCTGAACCACCACTACAGCTGGTACCCTTGTAGGAAGCCTGGGCCACAACTACAGCTTGTAGCCTTGTAGGAAGCCTGGACCACCACTACATCTGGTACAATTGAAGGAAGTCTGGACCACCACTACAGCTTGTAGCCTTGTAGGAAGCCTGAACCATTACTACAGCTGGTACCCTTGTAGGAAGCCTGGAGCACTAGTACAGCTTGTACCCTTGTAGGAAGCCTGGACTAACACTACAGCTGGTACCCTTGTAGGAAGCCTGGACCACCACTACAGCTGGTACCTTTGTAGGAAGCCTGGACCACCACTATAGCTTGTAGCCTTGTAGGAAGCCTGGACCACCACTACATCAGGTAACATTGTAGGAAGCCTGGACCACTACTACAGCTTGTACCCTTGTAGGAAGCCTTTACCACCCCTACAGCTTGTACCCTTGTAGGAAGCCTGGACCACCACTACAGCTGGTAACCTTTTAGGAAGTCTGGACCACCACTACAGCTTGTAACCTGATAGGAAGCCTGGACCAACACTACAGCTGGTACCCTTGTAGGAAGCCTGGACCACCACTACAGCTGGAAACCTTTCAGGAAGCCTTGACCAACACTACAGCTAGTACCCGTGTAGGAAGCCTGGACCACTACTACAGATTGTACCCTTGTAGAAAGCCTGGACCACCACTACAGCAGGTAACTTTGTAGGAAGCCTGGACCACCACTACTGCTGGTACCCTTGTAGGAAGCCTGGACCACTTCAACAGCTGGTACCCTTGTAGGAAGCCTGGACCACCACTACAGCTTGTAGCCTTGTAGGAAGCCTGGACAACCACTACAGCAGGTAACCTTGTAGGAATCCTGGACCACCACTACAGCTGGTAATCTTGTAGGAAGCCTGGATCAGCACTACAGCTGGTATCCGTGTAGGAAGCCTGGACTACCACTACATCTAGTACCCTTGTAGGAAGTCTGGACCACCACTACAGCTTGTAGCCTTGTAGGAATCCTGGACCACCACTACAGCTGGTAACCTTGTAGGAAGTCTGGAGCACCACTGCAGCTGGTACCCTTGTAGGAAGCCTGAACCACCGCTACAGCTGGTACCCTTGTAGGAAGCCTGGACCACCACTACAGCTTGTACCCTTGTAGGAAGCCTGGACCACCACTCCAGCTGGTACTCTTGTAGGAAGCCTGGACCACCACTACAGCTGTTACACTTAGCTGGTACAGTAACCTTAGGAAGCCTGGACCACTATACTAAAGCTGGTACCCTTGTAGGAAGCCTGGACCACTACAGCAGCTGGTACACCCTTGTAGGAAGCCTGGACCACCACTACAGCTGGTACACCTTGTAGGAAGCCTGGACCACCACTACAGCTGGTAACTTGTAGGAAGCCTGGCACCACCACTACAGCTGGTACCCTTGTAGGAAGCCTGACCACCACTACAGCAGGTACCCTTGTAGGAAGCCTGGACCACCACTACAGCTTGTACACTTGTAGGAAGCCTGCACCACCACTACAGCTGGTACCCTTGTAGGAAGCCTGGACCACCACTATAGCTTGTAGCCTTGTAGGAAGCCTGGACCACCACTACAGCAGGTAACATTGTAGGAAGCCTGGACCACTACTACAGCTTGTACCCTTGTAGGAAGCCTGGACCACTCCTAATGCTTGTACCCCTGTAGGAAGCCTGGACCACCACTACAGCTGGTAACCTTTTAGGAAGTCTGGACCACCACTACAGCTGGTAACTTTATAGGAAGCCTGGACCAACACTACAGCTGGTACCCTTGTAGGAAGCCTGGACCACCACTACAGCTGGTAACCTTTAAGGAAGCCTTGACCAACACTACAGCTAGTACCCTTGTAGGAAGGCTGGACCTCCACTACAGCTGGTAACCTTGTAGGAAGCCTGGAACACAACTACAGCTGGTAACCTTGTAGGAAGCCTGGACCACTATTACAGCTGGTACCCTTGTAGGAAGCCTGGAACACCACTACAGCTGGTAACCTTGTAGGAAGCCTGGAACACCACTACAGCTGGTACCCTTGTAGGAAGGCTGGACTTCCTCTACAGCTGGTACCCTTGTAGGAAGCCTAGAACACCACTACAGCTGGTACCCTTGTAGGAAGCATGGACCACCACTACAGCTGATACCCTTGTAGGAAGGCTGGACCTCCACTATAGCTTGTACCCTTGTAGGAAGCCTGGACCACCACTACAGCTAGTACCGTTGTAGGAAGCCTGGACCACCACTACAGCTGGTAACCTTGTAGGAAGCCCGGACCACCACTACAGCTGGTACCGTGTAGGAAGCCTGGACCACCACTATAGCTTGTACCCTTGTAGGAAGCCTGGACTACCACTACAGCTAGTACCGTTATAGGAAGCCTGGACCACCAATACAGCTGGTACCCTTGTAGGAAGCATGGACCACCACTACAGCTGGTACCCTTGTAATAAGCCTGGACCACCACTACAGCTGGTACCGTTGTAGGAAGCCTGGACCACTACTACAGCTGGTACCCTTGTAGGACGCCTGAACCACCACTACAGCTGGTACCCTTGTAGGAAGCCTGGGCCACAACTACAGCTTGTAGCCTTGTAGGAAGCCTGGACCACCACTACAGCTGGTACACTTGAAGGAAGTCTGGACCACCACTACAGCTTGTAGCCTTGTAGGAAGCCTGGACGACCACTAAAGCTGGTAACCTTGTAGGAAGTCTGGACCATTACTACAGCTTGTACCCTTGTAGGAAGCCTGAACCATTACTACAGCTGGTACCCTTGTAGGAAGCCTGGAGCACTAGTACAGCTTGTACCCTTGTAGGAAGCCTGGACTAACACTACAGCTGGTACCCTTGTAGGAAGCCTGGACCACCACTACAG
Organism: Oreohelix idahoensis; assembly: GCA_024509875.1. NCBI lineage: Eukaryota > Metazoa > Mollusca > Gastropoda > Stylommatophora > Oreohelicidae > Oreohelix > Oreohelix idahoensis. The sequence continues at coordinate 6,432 of JAMPIV010007990.1, forward strand.
CTGGTACCCTTGTAGGAAGCCTGGACCACCACTATAGCTTGTAGCCTTGTAGGAAGCCTGGACCACCACTACATCAGATAACATTGTAGGAAGCCTGGACCACTACTACAGCTTGTACCCTTGTAGGAAGCCTTTACCACCCCTACAGATTGTACACTTGTAGGAAGCCTGGACCACCACTACAGCTGGTAACCTTTTAGGAAGTCTGGACCACCACTACAGCTGGTAACCTGATAGGAAGCCTGGACCAACACTACAGCTGGTACCCTTGTAGGAAGCCTGGACCACCACTACAGCTGGTAACCTTTTAGGAAGCCTTGACCAACACTACAGCTAGTACCCTTGTAGGAAGCCTGGACCACTACTACAGATGGTACCCTTGTAGAAAGCCTGGACCACCACTACAGCAGGTAACTTTGTAGGAAGCCTGGACCACCACTACAGCTGGTACCCTTGTAGGAAGCCTGGACCACTTCTACAGCTGGTACCCTTGTAGGAAGCCTGGACCACCACTACAGCTTGTAGCCTTGTAGGAAGCCTGGACAACCACTACAGCAGGTAACCGTGTAGGAATCCATGACCACCACTACAGCTGGTAATCTTGTAGGAAGCCTGGATCACCACTACAGCTGGTATCCGTGTAGGAAGCCTGGACCACCACTACATCTAGTACCCTTGTAGGAAGCCTGGAATACCACTACAGCTGGTACACTTATAGGAAGCCTGGACCACCACTACAGCTTGTAGCCTTGTAGGAAGCCTGGACCACTACTACAACTGGTACCCTTGTAGGAAGTCTGGACCACCACTACAGCTTGTAGCCTTGTAGGAATCCTAAACCACCACTACAGCTGGTAACCTTGTAGGAAGTCTGGACCACCACTACAGCTTGTACCCTCGTAGGAAGCCTGGACCACCACTACAGCTGTTACACTTGTAGGAAGCCTGGACCACTACTAGAGCTGGTACCCTTGTAGGAAGCCTTTACCACCTCTGCAGCTGGTACCCTTGTAGGAAGCCTGGACCACCACTACAGCTGGTAGCCTTGTAGGAAGCCTGGGCCACCACTACAGCTGGTACCCTTGTAGGACGCCTGGACCACCACTACAGCAGGTAAACTTGTAGGAAACCTGAACAACCACTACAGCTTGTAACCTTGTAGGAAGCCTGCACCACAACTACAGCTGGTACCCTTGTAGGAAGCCTGGACCACCACTACAGCTTTTACCCTTGTAGGAAGCCTGGACCACCACTACAGCTTATACCCTTGTAGGACGTCTGGACCACCACTACAGCTTGTACACTTGTAGGAAGCCTGGACCATCACTACAGCTGGTAGCCTTGTAGGAAGCCTGGACCACTACTACAGCTGGTACCCTTGTAGGAAGCCTGCACCACCACTACAGCTGGTACCCTTGTAGGAAGCCTGGACCACCACTATAGCTTGTAGCCTTGTAGGAAGCCTGGACCACCACTACAGCAGGTAACATTGTAGGAAGCCTGGACCACTACTACAGCTTGTACCCTTGTAGGAAGCCTGGACCACCCCTAATGCTTGTACCCTTGTAGGAAGCCTGGACCACCACTACAGCTGGTAACCTTTTAGGAAGTCTGGACCACCACTACAGCTGGTAACCTTATAGGAAGCCTGGACCAACACTACAGCTGGTACCCTTGTAGGAAGCCTGGACCACCACTACAGCTGGTAACCTTTAAGGAAGCCTTGACCAACACTACAGCTTGTACCCTTGTAGGACGCCTGGACCACCACTCCAGCTGGTACCCTTGTAGGAAGCCTGGACCATCACTACAGCTGTTACACTTGTAGGACGCCTGGACCACCACTACAGCTGGTACACTTAAAGGAAGCCTGGACCACCACTACAGCTTGTAGCCTTGTAGGAAGCCTGGACCACTACTACAGCATGTACCCTTGTAGGAAGTCTGGACCACCACTACAGCTTGTAGCCTTGTAGGAATCCTGGACCACCACTACAGCTGGTAACCTTGTAGGAAGTCTGGAGCTCCACTGCAGCTGGTACCCTTGTAGGAAGCCTGAACCACCACTACAGCTGGTACCCTTGTAGGAAGCCTGGACCACCACTACAGCTTGTACCCTTGTAGGAAGCCTGGACCACCACTCCAGCTGGTACCCTTGTAGGAAGCCTGGACCACCACTACAGCTGTTACACTTGTAGGAATCCTGGACCACTACTAGAGCTGGTACCCGTGTAGGAAGCCTTTACCACCTCTGCAGCTGGTATCCTTGTAGGAAGCCTGGACCACCACTACAGCTGGTAGCCTTGTAGGAAGCCTGGACCACCACTACAGCTGGTAACCTTGTAGGAAGCCTGCACCACCGCTACAGCTTTTACCCTTGTAGGACGCATGGACCACCACTACAGCTGGTACCTTTGTAGGAAGCCTGGACTACCACTATAGCTGGTAACCTTGTAGGAAGCCTGCACCACCACTAAAGCTGGTACCCTTGTGGGAAGCCTGGACCACCACTACAGCAGGTAAACTTGTAGGAAACCTGGACCACAACTACAGCTTGTAACCTTGTAGGAAGCCTGCACCACAACTACAGCTGGTACCCTTGTAGGAAGCCTGGACCACCACTACAGCTTTTACCCTTGTAGGAAGCCTGGACCACCACTACAGCTTGTACCCTTGTAGGACGTCTGGACCACCACTACAGCTTGTACCCTTGTAGGAAGCCTGGACCATCACTACAGCTGGTAGCCTTGTAGGAAGCCTGGACCACTACTAAAGCTGGTACCCTTGTAGGAAGCCTGCACCTCCACTACAGCTGGTACCCTTGTAGGAAGCCTGGACCACCACTACAGCTGGTAACCGTGTAAGAAGACTGCACCACCACTACAGCTGGTACCGTTGTAGGACGCCTGGACCACCACTACAGCTGGTACCTGTGTAGGAAGCCTGGACCACCACTATAGCTGGTAACCTTGTAGGAAGCCTGCACCACCACTACAGCTGGTACCCTTGTAGGAAGCCTGGACCACCACTACAGCTGGTAACCTTGTAGGAAGCCTGGACCACCACTACAGCTGGTACCTTTGTAGGAAGCTTGCACTAACACTACAGCTGGTACCCTTGTAGGAAGCCTGGACCATCACTACAGCTTGTAACCTAGTAGGAAGCCTGGACCACCACTACAGCTTGTACCCTTGTAGGAAGTATGGACCACCACTACAGCTTGTTCCCTTGTAGGAAGCCTGCACCATCACTACAGATGGTAACCTTGTAGGAAGCCTGCACCACCACTACAGCTTGTACCCTTGTAGGAAGCCTGGACCACTCCTACAGCTGGTACCCTTGTAGGAAGCCTGGACCATCACTACAGCTGGTACCCTTATAGGAAGCATGGACATTCACTACAGCTGGTTGCCTTGTAGGAAGTCTGGACCACCCTACAGCTGGTATCCTTGTAGGAAGCCTGGCCACCCCTACTTCTTGTACCCTTGTAGGAAGCCTGGACCACCCCTACAGCTGGTACCCTTGTAGGAAGCCTGGACCACCCCTACAGCTTGTACCCTTGTAGGAAGCCTGGACCACCACTACAGCTGGTACCTTTGTAGGAAGCATGGACCACCACTAAAGCTTGCACCCTTGTTGGAAGTTTGGACCACCACTACAGCTGGTACCCTTGTAGAAAGCCTAAACAACCACTACAGCTTGTACTCTTGTAGGAAGCCTGGACCACCACTACAGATGGTACATTTGTAGGAATCCTGGATTAACACTACATCTGGTACCCTTGTAGGAAGCATGGACAACCACTGCAGCTTGTACCCTTGTAGGTAACCTGGACCACAACTACAGCTTGTATCCTTGTAGGAAGCCTAAACCACCACTGCAGCTTGTACCCTTGTAGGAAGCCTGGACCACCACTACAGCTGGTACCCTTGTAGGAAGCATGGACCACCACTACAGCTGGTAAACTTGTAGGAAGCCTAGACCACAGCTACAGCTGGTACCATTGAAGGAAGCCTGCACCACCACTACAGCTGGTTCCCTTGTAGGAAGCATGGACCACCACTACAGCTGGTACCCTTGTAGGAAGCCTGGACCACTACTATAGCTGGAACCCTTGTGGATGCCTGGACCACCACTACAGCTGGTACCCTTGTAGGAATCCTGGACCACGACTACAGCTAGTACCCTTGAAGAAAACTTAGACCACCACTACAGCTGGTATCCTTGTAGGAAGCCTGGACCACCACTACAGCTGGTACCCTTGTAGGAAGCCGGGACCACCACTACAGCTGGTACCCTTGTAGGAAGCTTGGACCAACACTACAGCTGGTACCCTTGTAGGAAGCTTGTACCAACACCACAGCTTGTACCCTTGTAGGAAGCCTGGACCACCACTACAGCTGGTACCGTTGTAGGAAGCCTGGACCACCACTATAGCTGGTACCATTGTATGAAGCCTTCACCAAACATTCACGTGACTTTCGTAGTGGTCTATTCTATTGTAATTAGTTTGACATGATGATGTAGCCAGCCTCATGTACTATCTCATATTAGTCACCTTGTACGAATTGTCTGAGCATAACGTTCACTCAAGTACAGGGTAATGAGTTCACTCAAGTACAGGGTAATGAGTTCACTCAAGTACAGGGTAATGAGTTCACTCAAGTACCGGGTAATGAGTTCACTCAAGTACAGGGTAATGAGTTCACTCAAGTACAGGGTAATGAGTTCACTCAAGTACAGGGTAATGAGTACTGTTTCCGTAGTTTCTCGAAAGCCAGTGTTAATATTTCTAACAAAGTTGTCACAAAACGGTTTGTGCGCGCTCATGTCCACTCCGGCAGGATTGCGTTATATTCCTGTGCGAGTGATATTGTTATTTTCATCTCCCCTATCCATTTCTTGTAAATATAGTACATCCATCCAAATGTCAATGTTTACATTACTGTCACTCTTCAATTAACTTCAATTCGCCGGCCTATCCCTGAGGTACTAATTAGATTACACAAACGTGACGGTCCCACATTTTATCCCAGGTGAAACGTTAATGATATTGTTTGCACAAGATAGGCGTAATCCTTTGTGGCCGTTTGACCGAGCACTTGAGCATTTATTCATGATGGAGTCTAGTCATAAATACTAAATAAATAAAATACTATTCCCAATAATAAATAAACATAATTTTTAACTAAAATAAAAATATAACTCGAGAAACTTTAGTGCAGGGTACAAAGCGGTGGTAAATCAATTAGGTCAGCGTTTGAGAAAATGCACGCTGAATTTACCCGACAGTTGTCATAGAAATAATAAGAATGCAGGTTAAAGATAGCAACTTCACGCTTGAGTTCATGATCTCTGACCAATGGTTTATCGAATAGAATGAGCTCCCAGCCAATGATAATGTAGCCAGCAAACTCACTACAAAATTTGTCGGCAAGTTTCAGTTTGCCGGCAGAGTTTGAAAAAAAGGATCCACATAGATGGACATGTGAAAACAGCCAAGTTTTCATTAGTTGAGGTTCTTCAACCTGAATTGTGTGAATGAGAATTTTTAATGTGTAATTGTACAAATTGATCAGCATTTGTTTTAATTAATACGTAAGTAGAAGTCTCGCCCTGCCATTTTGTATATTTCAGCTATATTTTACGTATTGAAACATGTCAATGGATCTAATTGAATGGACGATTAAGTCGGACCTGGAGAATAAAGCAAGAAAATAAAATACAAAAGAAGAAAATTAAATACTTTGACAGTCTAGAAGGATTGAGAAATATGAACAATGGGAAATAATATAATGAAACCTCTGTGGATGAAAATGAAAGATAAGAGATATGCATTTCAGATGAAGAAAATACGACCAGTTTTGCCTATTGTATAAAATGTATATAATATTAAAAAGTTTTGTTGGAAACCAATTGATCTGTTTGCTTTTGAACAAAATGGCTGAAAATGAACATGGCCGTTGAGGATTGTTTGCCTGTTGAATAACAATATAGTCTGTTGGATAAAATAGATACATCGGCATAGTACACAAAAATCGCAACCACTAATGCTCTCTACACACCACCTGTAAGAGGAAAAGAACGATACCTGGACACACCAATAGAGTGTGAGAAATCAAAATCTCTGGTGAGCTTTAAGCCAGTATAACAATCACTCACGTAAACCTGACATAAAATCCATAATTGATATTGCTTAATTGGTGCCTTAGAACCAGACCTAGAAAAAGAGATAGCACCACACTGCCACATAATACTTAATTAATACCGTGCCCAGACCCACAAGGACATATATAAAACACAACTGCATGACACGGTTACACCTTTACATTTCTACAGAATAATAGACTTGCATATTGGTGGTGTGGATAAACTACGAAATTTCCAGACCAGACGGCCGAATTGCGCCGAGTCATCGTCTGATAACGATGGTTGAATTACGTGGGATAGGCAAGTCAGATAATCCCCCAATCTGGGTGGACGTGTGAGAGACGTAACTTGACCAAGTAATCATCGAATGTTTACCGCCAATTTTTAGAATAGTAATGTTTGAAATTGTACACTAAATGAGTCATGCAAAATATTTAATCACAAATTTAAACGATCAAATAAGATTAGCTGATACTTTGAAGCGCGAATAACTAATTGCGTCGATTGGGCGTTTGTCCCAACAGCCCTGAGAAGCGGGGGCCGAAAACTTGCAATATAATCTGACATTTGTTGTCTAGTACTCTGTGAGAATCGCTTGCCAAAACGAAAACTAGACTGCCAGAAGTTAGAATCAAGATTCTTATACCGGAACCGGACCTTTGTTTGAGCAGTTTTGAGGACTTCAGAGCCCAAAATAAACTCTACCATTTAACAAGGACCACTGGAATCTGAGGAATCTAAAACACGGAGTAATAGTGGGAATTCATTGTTAACAAAAAACTCCCCAGAAAAATGAAAGAGGCCTAGTCAAGTGCATTTATTCCTCTGAGCAAACAATCTGTGAGCCAAGATGGGATTGGTGGTACCAGTGAGGGTACTTATCTCTGGAAAAAAGCGAGGGTAGAAGTGGCCCGACGACGAAAAAGACACCAGTATCAGAGGGTCTTAGAGACGCGGGACCAGATTTGCAGTTACATCTTGATGTTACTTTGAACGTGCTGTGCCACCAATCTAGACCAGAGACGCAAGAACTTTAATGATTTTTCTGCATAGAACCCAAAAACCCAGCTGGAGCAGAAACTACTATTTGCAGCTAAGTCAAACCTAGAAGCTGCCAAATGACTTCTTACATAAAACACCATACCATCACACGATAATTAGTATTTTCTGTTAACGATTATATAATTTTTTTAAACTGTTAAAATTAGCTGATTATTAAATCTGTTATTTGTAAATATACAAATTTAACTTCGATTTAATCATTTGTTATGTACTGCATGTTTGTTTCAGTCAATTTAATAAATACACTCTAAACAGAGCTATACCATACTAATAAGAATTCCACTTTGTAAATCAGGGTGGGATCTTCAACGAGCTTAAATTAATAATTGCTTAATTCTGCATAACATGCGGCGGATGAGATATAAATTACAATTATCTTATGAACACTACCTTGAGATATAAGCATCTTTATTACCTTATTTACAACTCTGCCAAGAGTTATCTTGTGCGAAGGTAGACACCTTTGAAGACCCATATTAGGTACTCTTGAGTTTTGGCCACTGTTGGACCACTAATGCAAAGCAGGAGAGGCAATTCCGTGACAAAAGTCAACAATGCACCATGAAAATAATGAAGAGAAAGGTATACATGTTCTTTAAGAGAGTGTTGAATTTACGTGTCACAGTGTTTAGTGTGCCGTTTCCTTATTTTCCTAAAAACGTGGCGCGATTGTTTCACTGGTTACAAACTTTCATTACGAAAATTAGTACTGTGCTGATATTTAACTTTCGGATGTCCAAGATGCCATAATGTTGACTATAATCTAGGTCATAAAGTGGAGAATTTATTTAACTATGTGATGATGGGCAGAAAAAATGGAACGAATAAACAGTAATAACGTCACTACAGGTCAATTAATGTGACATTAATAAAACACTATTTGGTACATTACAACAATTTTTAGTATAAGAAATTTTCTTGTTTGTGTTTATAAGAATACATTCAAACAAATTAGTTATACCCCTTGATTCTTTGTCTTGTCAACCAACAGTTTTATTCTTGGTAAGTTTCAGACTCCAATTTTTTTTTCTTCTTTCTTGCTTCGGATTAGATTAAGAACTGGTCGTTCTCTCTTCATTCCACAACTTTGTTTATCACTAACACAACTATTTTTGGAATATTTCATTTATATTATATACATTGTGGCCCAAAATTATGGATTCATAGAAAATTCGGCAGCTACTTCTCTTTGTGAGGATCCCTGTCTCATGTACATGAGAACAATCTTTGTGCGTTCATCTGCTGCTAATGTCGAATCCATATTGGGACTGAAAAAAATGATTATGTAAGTTAGAAGAGAGAAATAATTTATACAAGGAAAATTCCTTACATTTCCAGACGTTTAGCAGCTTTGTAGCTATTTAGCAAATATCCTGCTCAACTCTGTGAGATGCTTGGCGTATCCCCATGTGGTAGGCGTACCCCAGGCTGGGAACCCCAACTCTACATGCACGTAAAAACCCATCTTTCCGGTACGTAAGTCTATGCTATTAATTATGACGTCGATTTATTATATTAAAATGACTTTCTGGGGTGGAGTATGTGGAGCTAGGTAGACCATTCCTCCAGTTCCAGAGAAGCAAATAATCTGCATGTATGCAGCACTGTCATCGTATTGAATATGGGTTACTTTATAAATCATTTAAGTCGAGAATCAATGTATCCAAGTTGGAACAACACAGTATCTTAGAAGCAAAGAATGTAGTAGCTGGCCGGTCAAACATCTCTTAGTGTTTGGAGAACCAAGCAGTAAATTACGAAAGTCACTAAATAAAGTTGTCGTACATCCAAAAACAAAAACTTCATTACAAATGTGTTTTTCTGTAACCGCTAGACTCTTCCTTTGTCATATTTATGGCTGTGTGTATGTATAATAGCGCTGGTCGGAGACCCATTTTCTGGGATGTTTTGTAATACAGTTTGTTCAGGCCCGAGTGGAACAGTCCTAGTTACTATGGTTTGGCCACGTCTGCAGAATTGGAGAAGAACGTCTGCCACGACACATATGGGAAACCAACAGCAAAGGATCCAGATCTCCAGGAGGACCCAGAATTTGCTGGGAGGACACCATTGAGTGGGGGGAGGGGGGAGGGGTTGAGGGCGGGGGTTATGACATTATTAGTACTGAGTGGATCGGAGAAAAAAATTCCATGAAAAATATTCCTTGTACTGAGAACCAAACCTCATAGCCTCTCCGGCTACCAGGGAAGAACAGAAACCACCAAGTAAGAAAATGTGATTAAAAGATTGTCGAAGTGCGCTGTTTGGCGCCGATGAAACATCTTACTGTGCGCATCTGCGACTACTACAGAGTTGTTCAACATAAAAATGTTTTTGAAAGTGGCAGAGCACATAAGTGCTCACTACTTTAACATGTGCATTACACTCATATTATTTAAAGTTTGTTTCATTCTCAACACGGGAAACAAAATAAGTGTTTAACAATTTAACAAATGTACTAATAAATATAAAATAGTATTTTATACCTTATATAATTTTGTTAAATTAATTGATAAAACTAAATAAGTAACGAAAACCTGTTATTTAATTTGATATTTGTTATAAAGGTAAATTGTTTCCCTTTAAAGGTAAATAGGATACATTCCCCTAACTTCTTTATCTTTTTTTATTATCTGCAACAGTAAGTTGTCTTTGGTAAGCTCGTATCCTACAGTTAACTATTTAGTGTTTTTCAATTGTACATACCAAACGTACTTGTGTTAATAATGCCAAAGACGCTATATATTACAATTCTCTATCTATTTCACTACAATCTGGTATATAATATGTACATGTACACAGACAATATTAACATAAAATTTACACTAAAAGACAGTAAACTTCACTGTCTAGAATTCTTCAAAAACATAAGTACGGCGCAGAGTGAAAAATAATAACGGAGTCAAAGAGTTAAAGTATCACAATGTTGTTTTTATTATTATTTTTTTTTTCCACTTATTTCCGAGAACCGACATCCCGTCAAAACCTGACAAGAAGTGTGATCCAGATTGGAAGAGCAACATTTCTTCAAAGCGGCCAAGTATAGTGATTTGGCCGCGGATCTGAGACTCGATGGGTTCACTGCAAGGGTCATGGCTTGTGAGGTGGGTGCAAGAGGGCTCGTGGCTACATCAGTGTATGATTTATTGAAACTGTTGGGGCTGAGGGGACAGTCAAGAACAAGGGCACTGAAGAGGCTTAGTGAAACTGCGGAAAAGGCATCATGCTGGCTGTGGAACAACCGCAATGGGCTATGGAACTCGGGACAGTAAACTCTGCGGTACAGAAAACATCATAAATTTGTCTAAGTCCACAATACTTTGAGTTTTTCGGTGTACTGATGAACGGGCTGTGACTGACGGGCAACACGCGGCGTGTTTTATAAGAGATGTTGGGCACAGAGTTACAGTTGCTAGCGCGCAGTGGTTAGCCTCGTCGGCTTCGCGCAGGTGTGTCAGTGTCTGTTCCTAGTTGTGTTGTGCGGCGGAACGAACGGAATAATTTGTCTTTGATAAAGGTACTTTCTTCCTCGTATTCTTTCCTGCCTGATAAAGTATGTTATTCCATTCCTGTCTGTTTACATACTGTTTGTTCATTGCATACGCTATATAGGCGAATTATCCATGTGTGTACTGCTGTGCTGTTACCGTGTATGATATGTGAAGGGTGTGTAGAAACAGTCACTCACCCCACGATAGCTCACGTACGAGTCATGGAGGGTTAAACGCCTTGTGACAGTTAATGAACAGTTTTATTACACCACAACACGGTCACAAGAACGTAGACGAAGTACAGCATGTTACACAGGTCATAATAGCATATCAAAAGAAGGATCCACATTATATAATAACAATAATTCATCCAGAAGAACTACTGGCAAACGCCGTGCCAATAGTTATAGGCCTCAAATATATATGACGTCTCAGCGCTCGTTAATTCATGTACATAAGACTGCTGACCATAGCAGTACTAGTAAATAATAGGCCTCAAATATATATGACGTCTCAGCGCTCTTTAATTCATGTACATAAGACTGCTGTCCATAGCAGTACTAGTAAATAATAGGCCTCAAATATAGTCGACATATCCAGCAGTGTCTTTAATCCATCTAGAAGACTGCTGATAAATAATAGGCCTCATAATATAGTCGACATATCCAGCAGTGTCTTTAATCCATCTAGAAGACTGCTGATAAATAATAGGCCTCATAATATAGTCGACATATCCAGCAGTGTCTTTAATCCATCTAGAAGACTGCTGATAAATAAGCCTCATAATATAAGTCGACATATCAAGCACTGTCTTTAATCCATCTAGAAGACTGCTGATAAATAATAAGCCTCATAATATAGTCGACATATCCAGCAGTGTCTTTAATCCATCTAGAAGACTGCTGATAAATAATAGGCCTCATAATATAGTCGACATGTACAGCAGTGTACAGGCTTCCCTCGAAAACACTGGGCTGATTTCTCCAGTCACGCCCAGGACACAAACTCTTCAAAAATGTACATAATCTTTAAACACTGGCCTGTATACTCAAAGGCCTAAGAAACATCTCCTTAATTAATATACAGTTCATCTGGGATAATCACACATAATATATCTCAGCATAAATACCTGTACACTGGTACACATTGAAAAACACTTTACATCTTCTCAGTGCACTGGCCCAGTACACACTGACAAAAACATTCTCTCCCAGAACACCCCAGCTAATCACCAATTGCCTGGGGCTAACTCCCCGTGAACTTTCGCTCATCGCTCAAAATTAGCTTAGAACATTTAACTCACGTGGAACTACGCCACCGTGACAAACGTTCTGCGTTTTCGAAGATTCGAATGCGATACACTCATATTTTTTTTAAATAAATTAACAGCTAGACAACAGCTGTTCAAGTGGAATAACCACTATAATCTATGGTACATCCGAGACTCATAACGATTACTGTCCTTGCTTAAATTTGGACTTATCAGTCTTCTCGTTGTTACTTTCACAATTGCCTCTACGGCTGGCGGAGTTGTGGATTTTATAGTTGCTTCCGAAGTGAAATGGGTTCATTTTCGATACAAGACAACAGGAGGCTGAGACACTTGGGAGTCATGACCCAAGTGGGCCCGCTTCCCTTAGAGTGTAAATGAGAGTATACAGGGCCGAAACACTTGTTCGACGGGGGACTACTTCTGATGATCAGATTGCCTCCTTTTTAATACAGTAATGTTCAAGGGATTGATGACGCGTTTCAGCGTTGAGCGATAAATTTACACTATATGAATGACTATTTGTTAAATATTATCATTGAAAGTAGCAGAGCAGATAAGTTTTCACTTCATCGTCATGTGCATCATATGTTTTAATATTTTATTAATAACAGCAAATAACAACATTCACAAATAGAATGCAACAGTCTTTTCTTAAATTCTGCATAACACAATCGTGTTTTATTTATATATTTTTGCGTTTAACCAGATGCAATTAAGATTAAACGAGAATCTTTTGTTTTTTTAGTATGTGTGTAATGGTTAAATTATTTCCCTTGAATTAAAAATTAATGAAACAAACTAATAAGTTTTCTCCCCTTACATTTAAATGTTGACACGTAAAGAAATACGTATATGTATATTTACATTATATATTGTAAGTTCTTATTGGTCACCTTAGTACTTTTTTAGTCCATCTACATTGTTGGCAAAAATTGACCTGAAGTCATACATTGATTAATATGGATCACATACTCCACTTTCATAAACCATTACCCCGCTGGAACTACAATAATGCCAACTGGAACAAGTTCCCATAACTGACAGATGAAAACTGTGGTTTCATAAACACCCAAAACAAAAGAATTGGAGAAATAGCTGACGGATTTAATAAAGCAGTTCTGAAAGCTGACCTAGAATCAATACCACGAGGAGCGAGAAAAGATTATAAGCCGTACTGGACAGAAGAACTCAAAGAACTAGAAGAACAGGTAACAGAGGCCAGACATGTAGCAGAAAAGGACAAAACAGTTGAGGCAAACATCGCCTACAAAGCTATCTCTGCAAAATACAGGAAAACGTTAAACTGTTCAGCCAAAAATAGCTGAATCAAAACAAAAGAAAGTCTTAACCTCGACAAAGATGGAAGAAAATTATGGAGGCTCGCCAAAGCCTTAAATGATGAGGAATGCAAAAATTAGGAAATAGCCCTACAACAAAATGAGAAAATACTCACAAAGAAAGAAGCAGCTAATGTTTTTGCTCAAAAATTCTCACATGAGAGCCAGATAAATGTTCCACCTGACAGAAAACAGGAAATTATCAAAGAGCAAGAACTTTACCAAAAAATACCAACTGTTCCAGAAGAGCACATGACATCAAATCTCACCATGAGAGAGCTAGAGGCAGCGATTGTATCCCTTAAACAAAGTATGTCACCTGGAAAAGACAGGGTAACAAATGACATGCTTAAAGGGCTAGGGCCTAATGCCCTCCTCAAGATTATGAACTATAGCTGGAAGCGTGGAATTGTACCACAGGCCTGGAAAGAAGCAGTACTAGTTCCAATCCTTAAAAAGAACAAAGACCGAATGGACCCCAACAGCTACAGATCTATCAGCCTTCTAAGCTGCACGGGAAAGCTTAAGGAGAGAATGATCAATACCAGATTAAGTTGGCACCTCGATGAAAAACAAATTCTTCTGCACCAACCGGCAATCTTCGGGCAACATAGGTCTACAGAGGACCAAGTTACCTACATTGCACAGGAAATCGAAGATGCTTTCCAAGAAGGAAAGCACACATTAGCAGTCTGGGTAGACATGGAGAAAGCATTTGATAAAGTTTGGAAAGATGGGCAAAGAGTTAAAATTCTTAAATATGGAGTCTGTGGAAGAATGTATAACTGGATTCGTCCCTACCTAACAAACAGAACAGCTAGAGTGTTGGTGCACGGGCAGTAAAGCAAAAAGACTACAATGGAACATGGAGTCCCATAGGGTGGGGTCCTTTCCCCTACATTCTTCATTATTTATATAAATGATTGTTACGACATGTTTCAACGATGTCGTCTGCTACAGTTGGCAGCGCGTTTGGAGTACGCATTTTGAGGTTGCGAGATTTTTTATATAGAATACTTTTATGCTTCATGGTTTTTTTAGTGAACACAAATCGCATGGTTCGATTGTGACGTGGTAGCGTTGATATGGTCACGCTTGGTGACTATAGTAGTTCACCCTTTTTATTCTGACCGTCAAGCCATGAAGACGTGTTTTAATTCCTTCCAGTGTTAGGCTACATATTTTGCCGAGTTTTATATTGAGATAAGGACATAGGGTCAGTCCATATTATTATAATGAATTTACTGGAATTTATATGGTTGTTAGTTAACCATTTATGGAAGGATTGTTGATCATCTTTATGATCTATGTTTCGCCAAACTAATGGGTATCATTACCAGCTGACTGGATAACAGCAGCGCGCGTACACAGCCCATGATGTTCTGACGACAGTTAAGTAACTGGAAAAACTGACGGTAATATGTTTAATTGAACTGTAATGCAATGTACTATTATGAACAAATTACTTGTGATGTCTTCGCATCTTCGTCAAATAAATGTATACTCGTTGGACTCTTAACCCCCACGGACATATCAAATAATTCAAGATTGAAGTTGGTGCAGATATTAAGCCATTCATAAATAATATAAATTGCACGTACCGCTCTCTTTGTGTCTTCTTCTTTGATCCATAACCACCAACCGTCAAAGCAGTCAGCGGCCATCACGCCTTGTGGCGTCTTGTAGGGCAGCAACAAATTGATTCCACTTTGCTCGGTCGGCGGACATCCTTCGTACAGTGCCCCAACTGTGGCCCATTCTCTGCATCTCAGCTTCCACAGTCCTCCACCAAGTTGTTTTAGGGCGGCCTATCTTTTGTTTTCCCTCGGGGGTCCATAGCATAGCTGTTCTTGTGATGGTATCAGGGTCCCTTCTGAGGACGTGGCCAACCCAACTCCAGCGTCTGCCAGCTATGATGGTGTGCATGACCTTCTGGTTACTCCGAATAAGTAGTTCTTGGTTGCTGATGGTGTTTGGCCAAAAGATTCAAAGAACTTTCCTTAGGCAGATTGTGTGGAAGGAGGACAGTTTCGACATTTCCTTCTCTGTTACTCTCCAACATTCAGCACCACAGAGAAGCACAGAAAGTACACAGCTCTCATACAGTCTTAATTTGGTTCTCTTTGTGTGAAGAAAATTAATAATATCAATACTCAATAGGAGTTCAGATGGAACAGAAAGTGATGTCTTACACCATTTTTTACAAGAATAAATGATGGCATAATCTTGACCCTTAATAATGATCAAACAAGAACCCGCTTCAACAACTGGTGGCCAGATGTGGTTGTGAAACTAAAAGCAATTATAAGTTTAAATTACCATCATTCAATCTACATGTTGATGATTTATCAGCATGGCTGTTACGCTTTGAGGAGGTGTGCAAGTTCAATAGTCTTAATAAACCTGCAAGGGCACTAAAACTCCAGGGATATTTTAGATGGTGAGCCGCAAGTACAGCTCAGAATGTTGATCCAACAATAGTTTCTGATTATGAGGCTATAAAGGCTTTGTTATTACGACGTTGTAACCTAGATGAGGAGGGATGCAGACAAAAATGTAAATCTCTTCTACCTGAGTCAAATAAAGACTTCACTAGTTTCATTGCGAATATCCGCAACACATTCAACAGGTGGGTTAAACTGGCTGGTGTTGAAAAATCATACGATAAGTTAGTTGACTTATTATTTAGAGACAAGGTTATATCCTCTGTTAGCGCACCACTTTGTTCCTATTTACAGGAGCGCAAACCATCTACTATAGAGGTATTAGAAAAAATGGCAATAAACTACTGTACTGCACACCCTAATGTTAACATATCCAATTCACAATTAAGAGAACCATTACCGGTTGCGTCGAATATGGCATATCATGGGTATGACAGATCAAGAGCTCAAAGCCTTGATAGAAAATCTTCAAATAAAAGATATTATGATAATTATCATCAGGGACAAAACAATTATAACAATAATAGTTATTTCAACAGATGTAAGCAGCAGTATAGAAATCAGTCACCTCAGTTCACGCATAATAATAATTATCAACAAAGGGCGAATTGGAATAGACAATTTAATAGTAAGACCAGTAACAATGGTAACAATTGGCAAAATAATAATTCCAGATCTGAAAACAATAACTATAATGGTAGACAACGAAATAATTCTGTTGACCATCCCCGACATAGGTCTCAGTCACGCAGACTATCACATGTTGATCACAGTGCAGGGGCGGCACTCTCAGATGGTACGACCTGTAGTGTTTCTGATAATAATAATCAGTCACAATCTTCGTCTTCATGTTGTGCTGTCAATTATAATGTAGCAAATAGTTGCCAAGATTGTATTGCTATTTTTCAGAAGGCCAAAGAAACAGTGCTGAATTGTGGACACCTTCATACAGCAGTTGGTCTTTCGGCGAACGACGGCATAGGCACCCTGATGTTCAGTAGAGGATTAGTTAATGGTACGGTGGTCTCAGTTTTGAGGGATGAGGGATCAACTACCATTGGAGTCAGGTATTCACTAGTCCATCCAAGCTGTGCTACTAATGAATACGTCAGGTGTATTACTTTTGGGTGTACTATTAAGTACTTCTTCTTCTTCTTCTTCTTTGATCCTTAGCCGCGGACCGTCAAAGCAGTCAGTGGCCATCACGCCTAGTGGCGTCTTGTAGGGCAACAACAAATTGATTCCACTTTGCTCGGTCGGTGGCCATCCTTCGTACAGTGCCCCAACTCTGGTTCATTCTTTGCATCTCAGCCTCCACAGTCCTCCGCCAGGTAGTTTTTGGTCGGCCTCTCTTTCGTTTTCCTTCAGGGGTCCAAAGCATAGCTGTTCTTGTGATGGCATCGGGGTCTCTTCTGAGGACATGACCAACCCAGCTCCAGCATCTGTCAGCTATGATGGTGTGCATGTCCTCTTGCTTGCTACGAGTAAGCAAATCCTGGTTAGTGATGGTACCAGGTCAAAAGATTCGGTGAATTTTTCTCAGGCATGCTGTGTGAAAAGAGGACAATTTCGACATTTCCTTCTCTGCAACTCTCCAGCATTCCGCACCATAGAGAAGCACAGAAAGCACACAGCTCTGATATAATCTTAATTTTGTGCTTGTGCTGCACCGAGAGGACCCCCAGATTCCGCCTAAGCTAAAGAAGGCTGCTCTAGTTTTACTCACCCTGATGCTGATGTCTCCGCCTGCCCCGCCGTCTGGTGTTACTATGCTTCCTGGGTATGTGAAGGTATCTGTCAGTACCAATTGCTGATTCCTTAATGATATGGGCTCAGGGTTGCTCACATTGAGTGTCATGACCTCAGACTTCTTTAAATTGATTTTGAATCCCACCTGCTGGCTAAACTTATTAAGTCTATCCGTTTTTTCCTGGATGTGTTGATGTGAATGTGCTAGTAGTGCAATGTCATCTGCATATTCCAGATCTTCCAATGTAGAAAAATTGAGTACTACCCCACTTTAATAGTATATGTTAACACACCTTTTTTACAGGTAATGTCAAGGTGTGCATGTTGCAGAATCCAGCAGCTGATCTTACGGTGAGACGCATCCACGGCAGTAAGGATTGCACTCCAGAAGAAATTAATGAATGGGAAAGGAAAAATTTGCAATTTTATAGCAATGCTAACGCTGTCGTTGCGATGGCTAAACTCCGTGCCAACAAGATGAATGCATGTGGCACAGTATTTTCAAATTTTGTTCCTGGCACTATTTTGGAAAGTGATGAGGATGATAAAGATATCCCTCAGGTTGACAGAGTTGATGACAAAATCATATCTGATGTGTCTTGTATTCAAGACCAGGATACTAAATGTACATCAAGTGTCAATAAACTTGACAATGATGTTACTACATCTTACTATGTATATTTAAGTACCTCCAACATTGTTATGCTACAACTGGTCTTACAAATTTTCTCTTTACTTTTTTGTCTATTATCTCTAGTTTGGTTTTCAAGGTGAACATCAAATGTTTTCATGTGATCAGAAAACTATCTACTGTCAATTACTCACGTGTCCTCAACAATTTATTTCTGATCTTATTGGTCAGTTATTTTTTCAGAACCATCTCTTTTGCTCATGATTACGAGCAAATGTCAGGGATAAATCACTCTACCAATGACATCTATATGACTTTCATGATACAATCTGAGATGACTCAACACTCTCAGTTGTCAATAGTCGATCTTTCCAATAATATGTTTGGGTTATTCCATACCCGTCCTAAAAGGTTACAAATTTCTTTTCTCGATCTTGACGTTCAGATCGTCAATTCGTGTTATGATTATGATCTATTCTTATTTCAGGAAGATGAATTGTCTCTTCTTGGCACACCTAGTTCTTTACATCTCCCTACTTCGCCAACTACATTATCTTTTCAAGATGATCATATAGAACCTGATCTTAATAAAAAGGTATATATGATCAACAGTAATAAAAGGGTTAATAATAAAATTAACATCATCAATTTTGGGTGTACATTTGATGAAAAACCTAAAACCAATAAGTCGGTCATCAAATTTTTCATTTTGAGTATTACGCTGTCACATACGACAGGTATTACCCATTACTATTGTTCACATACTATAGACACTATAACTACCTATAATAGAAAATGGGCATATTCTTGCACTATGTTGCTATACTATCTGCCACTAGATCCCACATGGCAGGCACTTGTTAATTCCTTTAATTACAAGGCAGACTAGGTTTGCGTGTCTATTGCCACCTACAAATAACAGGTATGGTGACGCTGTGGTTACATTACTTCACAATAGAGATGCTCGAATAGTTATCGAGCGGTGCAATGGTGTGTAGTTTCATCACCATTCACTGAGAACGCAACTAGTACTTGAGCCTAGCTCGCGTAGGTAATACTTTACACGTACAATGTTTGTCACATTATTGATGACTCAGCATGGTCAGTCATCATTTCTTTTCTTTTCATATTTATCTATTTTAATATAGATTAATTTAGTGATTTTTTTTCATGTAACATCTCTATTTGTACACACTTTTTCATTCTTATGTAGTTTACCATGCCTACGATAGACAGTAACGTGGTTGATTATTCTAACTATGCTCAGCCAAAGCAGCATAAGTTTCGTATATCGTCTATTGTCTTAAGAAAAAAAAAGGACAGGCCTATGCAAGTGAAATGGATTAAATAAGCGCTCACTAAATTTCTAGGAATTTTATATTATTAAAAACCTACAAAATTTGAGTTTAACATTTGCTACTAAATTTTACGAAAATTTATCTCTCCGTCAGATGTCAGCAATTACGGACTAGGAGTGAGCTGTACTTCGCGAGTTTACGATTCGGTATATTAGCGATGATATCGTATCTCGTACTTCAAGTGACATCAATAGATTCTACTGACGATGAACACTCCAGTATATTATCAAGTTTAACAGATCCAGATTACGTTTGACTTTGTTATTGAATCAATACCAGGAACGGAAAATGTCATTGCTGACGCACTCTCCAGAAATCCTGCTGAAATCAAGTGAATGGAAATTATAATTCCTACGTTTAAGGATCGATTGAACTTTACGAACAGTTTTAGTGATTCCATATGACCACGTAATATTACACAGCTGATGCGTTATGAAATCGAGGCATACGAAAAACACATCAAAGAAACTTATAATGCACTAACGCACGTTGACATTCTGCACAAAAACGTTACGATGTTTCGCGAGACTTATGTCAAAGTTTCAATTCCCAACGTTTGGACTTTGGTTTGTGTCCATTCGTTTACTATCCGTTATGATACTGGAAATAATGAACATTCGATTCATTTTTGGACTGATCGGTTGAAATATGAATAAAAATTCGAATGAGAATCATTCTTCACATGGAACAAACTCGTAGATTCACACATGGAAATAACGACGTTTGGATCGTCATATCCAACATTATTATGTTTAATACTAATTGATTTAATTAATAAAATAAAAATAAAATGTGAGAAAAAGAAGAAATACATAAAAGAAAGAAAAGAGAAAAATAAAAAAATCTCACACTATTGAGTAATTAAATTAATTTATATATAAATGTGATAATTACTATATGAAATTAGCAAACATGTTTACGTAATAATATATGTATTATTATTTTGTTAGTTGATAGTCAGTTAAATAGATAGTAGTTAGTCTACAAATATATTTTATTGGGTCATTAACATCTCACTAGTTAACTTATGCTTTCTTCTTTTCTTTACTTTACTTGTCTTTACTTTTCGTTACTTTCTATACTTTAGTTTAGGTAAATAAATTTTAATTATAGTATTTCATACACCTATTACACTGATTAATTAGTTAATTTTAGAATTAGTTAGGATAATTTTAGTACACAACACATTATTATTTTGGTGAAAACATACTGTTAGTTAATTATTTACTGACTGTAGACATTATCTTTAGTTACTTTAATATAATGTCCATGTATTATATGACTGAGGTTATATCTGAATGACTTACGACAATGTTCTACACAGAACATCGTAGGCCGTATGTTGGGTTTTTGTTAAATTTGTCAGATGATTAATTAGGATATTTCAAAAAAAATCTATAGAATATATTTTTTTCCCCCGTCGGGTGGAGAATTGTTACGACATGTTTCAACGATGTCGTCTGCTACAGTTGGCAGCGCCTTTGGAGTACGCATTTTGAGGTTGCGAGTTTTTTAATATATAATACTTTCATGCTTCATTGTTTTTTAGTGAACATAAATCGCATGGTTCGATTGTGACGTGGTAGCGTTGATATGGTCACGCTTGGTGACTATAGTAGTGCATCCTTTTTATTCTGACCGTCAAGCCATGAAGACGTGTTTTAATTCCTTCCAGTGTTAGGCTACTGTTGAGTAAAAATCTAAGCAAGGGCAGTAATCGTTATATGTATGGGATGTACAAGAGATTATAGTGGTTATCCCACTTGAACAGCTTTTGTCTAGCTGTTAATTTATTTATAAAATGTATGAGCGTATTGTAAGCGAATCTTCAAGATTCAGCACGCTTCTCACGGTGACTGAGTTTCCACGTGAGATGAATTTTCTAAGCTATTTTTGACCATGTGAGCGAGAGTTCTCGGGAAGCCCCACGGATATGTGATTAGCTGGGGTGTTCTGGGAGAGAATGTTTTTGTGAGTGTGTGCCGAGCAAGTGCACTGAGGAGATGTTAAGTGTTTTTTCGATGTGTACCAGTGTACAGGCATTTATGCTGATATATATTATGTGTGTTTATCGGCAGATGAAATGTACTTTATTTAAGGAGATGTTCCTACGGCCTTGGAGTATACAGGCCAGTGTTTAGATGAAATATACTTTATTTAAGGAGATGTTCCTTAGGCCTTGGAGTATACAGGCCAGTGTTTTGAGACGTCATATATTTGAGGCCAAGTAACTATTAGCACTGCGATTGTTAGCAGTCTTATGGATGAATTAAATAGCGCTGAGACGTCACATATTGGAGGCCTATAACTATTAGCACTGCGATTGTCAGCAGTCTTATGGATGAATTAAATAGCGCTGAGACGTCATATATTTGAGGCCTATAACTATTAGTACTGTGAGTGTCAGCAGTCTTATGGATGAATTAAATAGCGCTGAGACGTCATATATTGGAGGCCTATAACTATTAGTACTGCGGTTGTCAGCAGTCTTATTTATAAATTATATAGCGCTGAGGCATAATGTTATTTGAGGCCTATAACTATCGGTACTGCGATTGCCAGCAGTCATTCTTGATGGAATGTTATTATTATATGATGTGGATCCTTTTTGGTATGCTATTATAACCTGTGTAACATGCTGTACTTCGTCTACGTTATCGTGACCGTCTTCTTCTCTTCTTCCATCCTTAGCCATCAACCGGCAAAGCAGTATGTGGCCAATACGCCTAGTGGCGTCTTAGGGCAACAACAAATTGATCAATCTATCGCTGTTTCCACCACGCCTGGTGGCGTCTTTGTGGAACAAAAACAGACCAAACAATCTATCACTGTTTCCGTAATCAGATTGGTTGGCAAGCAGGTGATCAGCCCACTGTGCTATCGTGACCGTATTGTGGTGTAATTAAACTGTTCATTAACTGTCACAAGGCGTTTAACCCTCCATGAGTCGTACGTGAGCTATCGTGGTGTGAGTGTCTGTTTCTATACACCCTCCAAACATGTCAGACACGGTAACAGCACAGCAGTACACACATGGATAACAGCCTGTATAGCGTATGCAATCAAGAAACTGTTACCTCTGCAGTGGTGAATACACATGAACAAACAGGATGCAACAGAGTGAATTTCAGATTGTATCAGCTACATATTTTGCCGAGTTTTGTATTGAGATAAGGACATAGGGTCAGTCCATAGTATTATAATGAATTTACTGGAATTTATATGGTTGTTGGATAACCATTTATGGAAGGATTGTTGATCATCTTTATGATCTATGTTTCGCCAAACTAATGGGTATCATTACAGGCTGACTGGATAACGGCAGCGAGCGTACACAGCCCATGATGTTCTGACGACAGTTAAGTAACTGGAAGCACTGACGGTAATATGTTTAAATGAACTGTAATGCAATGTACTATTATGGCGGGGGGGGGGGGGGGGGGGGGGGGGGGGAACTATAATTACTTGTGAACAAATGTCTTCACATCTTCGTCAAAATAAATGTATACTCGTTGGACTCTAAACCCTCACGGACTTATCACAACTTTTAAGTTTTTGAAGTTACCACCACAGTTTCTGGGGCCGCAGATATTAAGCCATTCATAAATAATATAAATTGCACGATCCACTCTCTTTGTGTGAAGAACATTAATAATATCAATACTCAATTGGAGTTCAGATAGAACAGAAGTTGATGTCTTACACAATCTTTTTACAAGAATAAATGATGGCCTAATCTTGACCCTTAATAATGATCAAACAAGAACCCGCTTCAACAATGATATAACAGAAAACATCCACAAGAACGCCCACAACTCCCTCTATGCTGATGACCTGGCCATGTGGACTTCAGAAGAATACACCACCACAGCAAGAGTGTGCATGGAGGATTCACTGCTAGCCCTTGAAAGTTTGTCCAGAACGTGGTTGCTCAAAATCAATGAACAAAAAACAACACACTCTATTTTTACCTTATCAAATAAACCACAGCAAGCAAAGCTACTACTAAATGGGCAGGCAGTACGAGAAGATGAAACACCAACATACTTAGGAATCACACTAGAACGCCGAATAACGCGCTTCATGGACAGATTTTCCACCTTATTTATTTAATGTTGTAAATAAACAAATTGCTGGATTTGATACTTCCTGTCCCAAAATATTGAGGTACAGGAAGATTAAAATTACCCATTTTTTGCAGATGCATAACTGCGACGCCTCTACCTTTTCGACAGATGCGTGATACGTATACTATATGAAATGCTACCCAATAATCTCAGTTAAAATTTTAGTATACATAATAAAATATATATAGTGATACTAACTATGAACTTGTACAGCGCGCGCAATCTAATACACTTTACTTAGTGATTTTCACACTATTTCGTTTGCCACATAAACAGGTTCTTAGTAAATCTAATATGCAAATTTTAAACACCGACCACGTTATATCAAATACATATATCCATAATACAAACATTCCGCCACCTCTATTTATACCCATTATTATTCAATGAATTCAACAAAACTATATCGCAATGTATAATCTCTAAATAATTCTATTTCGCAATTCTATGGGAGGAGGGAGGCGAGGAGCGGTAAATTGGGAAGGAGGGGCGGGGGATCTCGATCGGATCTAGGGTATCATGCGTTCTACACTGTAGGCAATTGCAACAGGGGGGTATAGATCGGACAGGGAGGTTAGACGGTGGAGTACGGCAGCGCACAGGGAGTACATTGAGATCATCCATACATTATGCCAACAAATCCCCCTACGTGTTCTCGCGAGAGAGACATACATGCAGCTGGACCTCCCAAGACACTTCATTCTGTTTAATCATTTTAGTGTTATACTTTAGCTGAATACTCATCAAATATCTCTTCTCACAGACCCCACAAACTTCAGCGTTTCGAGCATAACTACCAATCACTCTTGCAGTGCTCATAAGTTATTTATATTATCTTTATTCAAGATCCTCCCCATACCCAGCTATCGTGTAATCATAAAACTTATAATTCGTGTCCATTACAGGGTAGTCCAGGATATATATTAATTGTAAACGGTCTAAAACGTTCGAGACTTAGCAAGAGGATAATTTATACACCGTGGATGGATTGTAGCCAAATATCGGCCACACGCGATCAAGTTTTGCAGATTCTACTAAAGTCCATTTCTTGTGAGTAGATTCATCTAGTATGAAGAGTTTCATTCATTTTATCAGAGATATCATACTTACCTAGATCAGCTAATAAGACAATCTAGTAAAGGGGTTACATTTCCTCATTTAATTTTAAAACCACTTTGTCAAATCAGGCTATCGAATCTTCTACGAGGTCGAGATTTATCGGTGATAAGACATGTTATAACAATAGATATAAGTGGATTGGATCACATTGCTCCCTATTCTCAACACTACCTTGATGATCTCTAGCAAATTTTTGTCCCCTATATATACAGAGGACGAGTAGTCTGATCTAGAGCAATAATGAGTTCAGACACCATTGTGCGCGTATCTCTCAAATTCATATATTTATTTTTACTTATTGAGAGTTAGATGGGGACGAGTGTGTTGAAGTAATCTCGACAATTTGAAGTCGAGACAGGCAGGAACAAATGACTAGTCGGGGCTATTGGATGGTGATTAGTGCAACAATGCAACATTTTCTAAACTAAATGCGTCATGAGTATAGACATGACAAGACATTGATAACTACATAACAGGTGGTGCAGTCTGGTTAATAGCTATAATAGGCTTTACAAGAGTGCTATTGATTCAGTTGTGAAGACTAGAGACTCCTACAAAGGTATATCGAGTAATCGGCATCTTTCGTAATAAAGCTCTAGTGTCTAGATATTGACCGGCGGCACTAATGTATCAAATAGTATACATTAACTTCATCAGAAGCAGGATAATGTATACTTTGCGCGATTATCCAGGAGTTACTTGGAAAAGCTGTAGTGAAAGAAGAAATAAGCCATGAAATCATGAACACCTATACGTGAGATACCATGATTAATTTAGGCTTACGGGTGACAAAAACTGAGAGTGGATCTATCCTAATACTCTTTCGGGTGTCACCCAATTGATTTTGCGATAACGAGTGTATGGATGGTTTTCATAGGTAATCGTAGAGTCTAAAATCATGTAGTGGAGACGAGATCATCACTTATCGAACTAATGTTATGATTTGGTGAATAGTAGATTCAGTGGAACCAGTAAACCGGACAATTTAACGTCACAAACAATTTAATTAAGTATTGCATAGTTATCAATAGGTACGGACTCTTTAGAGCCTGTTACAATCTTGTGTGTCTAACATAGGTGTTGATGACGGCACTGGTGCTCGCGATTCTAATTGGATTGCATGCAATTCACAGATTTGCACATACGAGTTTGTCATCTAGGCCGAACATGATCGCATAAGCAACCTCATATGGTAATATCGAGCTGATATCACACTCTAACGGTTGATCATAAACACCCTTGAGTTTACATATTACTGGCCAGACATATTAGCGTTCATATAACGTTGTCATGTACAGGAGAATTTTTGCAAAGGACTATAGGAGACATTAGAGTGGGACTGGCCGCGAGAAATCAGAAAGAAACTAGCGCCAATCAGTAGACACGGATGATAAGCGGTTGCATCGGATCTTTCTCTCTGTAAAGGGTAACTTGAGTATCAGACTCGTTTTGACCTTCGTTATGATCCAATAGAGGTCACTACATTGTAGGAAAAACAAGTGGAGGAGTATAACAGGGGTCTACAAACATTGTTGATTATCGGTTTGGTAAAAGTGATATGTAACCAGTTTAAAAAAAGTGCATGTTGAGTGGTACTTTAAATGACCATTACTTCCTATCGTTTGACCAAGGTGGATCGTTTTAGATTAACCACCTAATAATGGGGCGGAACATTGCTGAAAGGTACTCACACTGAAGTAGCGGTGAAGGTCTCGTATGACAGATATTGACCCTAGAGTGAATTAGGAATTGTAGATTCGATTTTCTTGATTTTGAAAATGTGGATTACAGAGTATGGCGTAAATATTTGTTTTATTTCCAATAGGATAGCTCATATGATTTTCATCTTCATCGAGCTAAGGGAAAAGGGAACTCAATACCGATATTAGTAAGTCTAAGCAAAACATATGAGACCTGAAGTAGTGAAGAAATTATCTGAGTGTTCGGAGCGGAAAATAGTTGAATCACTCGCATATAGAATTTATTTGTTAAGATCCAAGATCACAGCATGTAATACGTTTAGTAGGGATTTTAGTAGTTCTTAATGGTAGCCTTTACGATCAGACTCCTATTTTAGCTGAAACTATATCTCCAAGTGTTATTTTTAACTGCCTGCAGAGATTGCGAGCGATCTGATTAGAGTCCAGGTATTAGCATCGTGTGAGTGGGACACAGGCGTCAAAATCCTGAATATTTCGTGGTATATACAACACGTATCTCTAAGTAGACAACCCCCTCTACATGCTCGAGAGATGCCCGACAGGGAGTCTTATCAAAGCGTTTACCTAAGCCCTACAAGAGGCGATCGTATGAGATTCAAGGTATTCATGACCCACCACCATAGGGCGAAGATTCTATCCCGCTCCACGACTCTTTTATTTTGATCTATAGTTGCACGTGATGGTTTGTGCGTTGACCAAAATGTGTGTTTCGCATAAGAGGGCGATGATCCAGAGATAGTCATTAACCTATGTATAAGTGAGGAATATTAAGCTAAGAGGAGGACATTATCTATAGGATGTGATCGAATCGTTGAGTGTGCAGTAAATATGCTCTTGGGGGCCATGTCGCAACAGCTGTATGAGAATAATCAAGTATTTGATATTGCGATCCATTCATTGCTGGGGAGTGTGCACTTGACGCAATTCATGAACCAAGGCTTTACGATGTTCGTTTTGAGTAGTTGATAGAGATAAGGGAGTTTGATGGATGATCATAATAACGTTTCTTATATGTTCATACGATATTGTTAGGGGTTATATTATCCCTATATGTAGATATCTACTTAGATCTTACCCCCCCCGCTACTTTTTTAGAGATACACATTGCATAGGGAGACACCCCTCAGGGTTCGCCATTTCCTATACATCGCATTCTCTCATGGTCCAGTTATTTTTACTATTTGGATACGAATACTACTCAACCTCATATATGTAATTTATACGTACTTTGACAATCCAAACCTCGCGCCAGTGTCAAAGAGGTTTTTTCATCTGTCATTAAACAACTCATCATTTAAATTTTATTTAATAGGCAATGAGACCACCCAGTTCATCTGACTACGCTGATCATGACCGAGATTTCATTTCCCCCAGGACAATCCAACTGCTAATCTCAACGCGCGATAACCAACCCCCCTCAAATCAACATACATTAACAATACTCCTTTAGGACTCTTCTTAACTACTACATCCCACCATCCAAAACTACATCCACATCGGTCACATCAAGCAAGACCACACTACACCTGAGATCCCACCCAAACATTACTATGATCCCCCAACCCAGGACCCCCCCACCATCAGACCACATCCTCACCCCCCACCACATCCCAAGCAACACCAAACCCCTCACACTTCAACATTATACCAACCACTTCACGAGGCGATAATCGCTCTATTCAAAGAAACCGAACCCTTATATACACTTAGTGCATTACCCCATACTAACATTTATACTTTACAAAATAATAAAATGTCTCTATCTACGTAAAGACGTGCATATCTAGAAGATACAACATCTGAATATACTATGTGTCATTCCATGACTCCGACAACGTTGTAGTGGAGCGCTCGACAAAGAAACGGCGACACGTCTTGGTCTCAAGAATGTGGGTAAAGAGAATGCAATATCTAGCACACCAGAGAGTGTTTTCTTCTGATATATTAAACTATTACTCGACTTCTCTTTAAAAAACATGAACACCTTGCACATCTTCTCTAGCGCGAGATAAAATCTCATAGGCGTCTTGTTTCCAGGATATTACATCAACTGTAAGAGCGTCCACCTAGCGAGATGGGTGTATCTTATTGAGAGTTTCTGAGAGAGTATCAGAGATCTACTCTTTATCGATTTTAATAAATTCAAGATGCTATGGTATTAAGAGTACCCTTGCGTCTAGTATGTTGAATCGAACACCTCATCCTCTTACAAAAAGAGTATGCCAAAATACACTCAGCGAGACCTATAAGCGAGAGAGCGCACTATGTCTATCATTCTACACTCTACTCTACAGATACAGCGTTGACAAATAAATACATTATAGTGCCATCGGGAAAACAACTCCATCCCCTTGCCTTCGAATCAGAGTTTAGAGTAGTTAGTATTGACACATCATTTATCAGTAAACCCAGCTCTCACAGAATTGTATCACACAGAGATGAGTCTACGAACTATAAAGAGATGGACCAACCCATCACCCAAAAAAATCTCACACCAAAATCACAAACACCAACATCAGTTTACTGGTCTAACATCACACACCAAGAAACGCAGAACAACTGCACTTCCGTACACAAACACATTAGACGCTATGCACCATAACCCTGCACACGAGGATAACGAACACAGTAAAAAACTTTCATGTCTAAATCATCAACAACTCATCAGTTCTATAGCTCTAGCACTTAGTTTTATGCTCTCTGCTCTAGACTCTACCAACACACACGAGCCAGCTTCAAATTCCACATTACCCCCCCAACCCTCACCATCCCCCCATACTCCGCAAAAACCCCCCCACTCACCATAACCCAAGACCTCCACCTCCCGCCCCAGCTCTATCAATGTCGTTACTACTATTCACACACACACGTCCAACATAACAAACATATACATCAGAAACAACCCCCCAACAATAACACCAAACACACAGCGACCCTTGCTGAACATGAACCCAAATTCATTCAGCACATCCAAGACAACTTTACGCCATTCTAAAAACAAGCATTCACAGGGAATACGCACTCGGAACCATCCCAATTGCCACACCCCCTAAAACACCGAGGAACAAAAAAATCCCCGAGCCGTATACATAAAACCTCCCCATACCAACACGGGACAACTTTATCAACTCCAATAAAAAGCTTCGGATGACACACTAATAAACATCAAAACACACAACGGCAAAGCAAACCCAATCAAACGATCTATACAAACAAAACAAACAAACCCGACTGAAAGTATAAGCCACAAACGCGGATTAAAGTTGTCACAAAAAACAGACAAACCCACCAACACACTTACACCCACAAAACATTACCGGCCCAAAATCCCCCCCCGCACCATCAACCCAGTCCCCCAGGAACACCTCATGCCAATCCAAGGAACAAACCCGCGAACATCAGGAGCCGTTCCCATGCAAATGAGCACACCCAAGCAGAACACACTATCACATCTTGAACGTAAAAGCAAAAAAAAGTCGAGGGGCCCGGAAATACAACAAGGAAATGCTGCAACAAGAGGGACCAAGCACCATCGCACGCCCAAAAATCACACATCGGGTAACACCACACCCTATACCCCCTAGTTCACATGAAATGAACATGGCACCCCCCACCTTACATCCCCAATAACCAAATTTACCCGTGCCCCGCGGATGCACGAGCGTAGAGGACCCCACCACAGGCACCAACAAAACTTAACCCACAGACCAAAAAAAAGACAAACACCTTCCCCCTCACCACCAACCCACACCCACCGTTATTGCCCACGTTGGAGCATACTCAGGCAATACGTGGAGGAGCTATGACCACATCATCTATTCGAGGCGACAAAATACCTCACCCCTACATCGGACCATTACAACCCACATTCATTCCTCACCAACACCAACTCATGCCGATTGCTCTAATCATTACACACACAATAACACACACACACAACAGATAAGCGACGCGCAACATCTAAGTATTTAATCAAAGTAACATCACGCACCTCAATCCACAAAGTAATCTCAATAAATACACACACCTCAAAAACACCATTATTTTACAACACAAATTTATCTCTCCACTTGTATAATAACTATAAAACGACGATTACACACCATCACATGAAACACATACAAATACATCGAAAACGCGAGACCACAAACTCGACTAACACACTAAATCAAAACAATCTACTAACAAACAAACCGCAAGAGAAGCTCACCAGCATCACATCTATTTTATCTCATACACCTAGACTCTGTCGATCTGCTGACACACAAAAGTTAGGCGCGTTATAAAATAGCTCTCTCTGTTTTGACTTAACTAACTACACACACCACCACTCAATTAGCACCAAATCTAGTCTCAAAGACAGACAACAGAATATATCCTACATATATCCACATACTTAAACATAAATCAACGTTCACAGTGGGACAGATTCACTGAAAACTATTAGAAGGGATGGTATTGGGTGGAGGCTGTTAGGTTTGGGGGACTAGGAGGGGGGGTGGCAGGTTGTATTGTTAAGTTTTAGTTTGAGGATTGTTGTATTTATGTTGTGTTAGATTTTAATGTGAATAAGGTTGTTTTATTTAGATTGGGTCTAATAAATAAATATAGGGGTAAGTAATAGGTATTAATAAAATTGATAGGTAGTGAGCGACAGGTATAGTAAGGATTTTCCATATGTAAAGGCTGACGAGAATGGAGTTTAATGGAATAGTAATTTTTTGACCAATTTGGTATTGGCTGTGCTGTTATTTTTATCGCGGGGGCAATAACGTTGGAGGAGGCGGCTATACCCGAGATTTGCTCCTGACAGCACAGGGCTGAGCCATGCGGGCGGAAAAGACGTACGGTGTGTTAGAGGAATAGAGTGAAGAGCTTTATGTTTCATAAAGTGTTCTTGTTTCGATACCTAAATAGAGTTCACAGCGGTCTGTGATCAAAGAATATCCAGCGGCCGAGCTGGTCTTAATTTGGGTCTTTTGTCTGACCTTTTTGGCTAGATTTTGTGGTCCTCTTTCTTTATTTAAAGAAGGATTAATGGTGTCTTCTTCTTGGCTTACAAGTCCCAAGTTCCTTCGTTAACCTGTTGGGCCAAAGAGACAAATAAACATTAATATAAAATCTTAACTGGACTGTACCATTACCCAGAATTATTTTATTCAATTTTTTTCCAGCCCACTGGGAATACGAAAAAAACATATATTCCTGACGTTTGACAGCCGTATCAACGGAGTGATACAGAAAGTTACGCTGTTTCTAAATCGGCACTCAACATAGAGACAGCAGATAGGATTTACCATCATCATTTTTTTTTACATATTGTAACATTTTTCTTAGCAACCAGATGTTTAGCAATACTGGAAATTTTTTTCTCCTTTTGCAACTGTGAACGCCCAGAGCACGTCGTGCTTCAGTATCCGCGGTGACCTTTGTTTCATCTAGGGAAAATTAAACCACCAAATTAGGCGTCCAACTTGTAATTATTATTCGATAAATAGGCTGGACTGGGGCTAATTTTGCAACCCACATGACAGTATAGATTTAGGAACTATTGTAATTTTTTCAAGGGATATCAACACCGTAATTGGGTAAGCGAGATTGTTTGTGCCACGTATGATAGAGAGAGAGAGAGAGAGAGAGAGAGAGAGAGAGAGAGAGAGAATATTTTCATTTTTCTCAAGCATTGTTCTAACTTCTTTTTTTATTTCCCTAGTGTAGTTTACTGAGTAGTAATTTAGTGGGAACTTGTTCTTTACAGTCTATTATGTAACATACTGCTAGTCTTTGACCTTTGGATTATTAACTTCTTTTGGGATCCTCTTTCAACAAGAGGGAGGGCACTTATTCGGTTATTTTCATATGTCTGTAAACATGATTTTATTGATTTCTCTATATGTTTTGATGTTGTAAGGTTTAATGATAATAAAGAACAAATGAACTTAACTTTGTGTGTTGGTCAGAAACATACCCATTAACCATAGCTTTTTCACGTTTGTGTGTCTTGTTGTCACATAATTGTGTGTTTGTGTTTAGTTTTACTTATATTTCTAGATATAGAGAGGTACTAGATTGTCGTATATTAAAATTTAGTGGTATAGATAGGCTGGACCAGAGAAACTACTCATCTCCAAGAGACATATCTATCTTTCCTTCAAACTCCTCGATGTGAAATCTATTTCCTTACACCGTTTATTCTCACATAATTTACCACTATCAACCTCTGCACAGACGGGACCATAAACTATCTTCTAACCTATCTAAAATTTACTACAGTTACAGGTGCACTCAAGAGAAGTTTAAGAAGTAGAAATTCTAGATAAATGAACAAAAATAACAGCAGTCACAGACTTAGCGGGGACTCGAACCCTAGATTATTGTGTATCTTTATTTTTCTTACCAGTGCCTGCAACAAAGCCATCAAATGTAGTGTTTGGAAACCCAGGAGCTTTTGAGATGTAGGTTTTACCACACTATTAAACTCTCGAAAGTTGTCTAATACCCTATATATATATGTGAGGCTGTAAATGGTCCCTTCAGTCATGCCTGATTGTGAAGGATGCCCTCCATGTCCTTGTATATATATCTTTGAACCTCAGCTGCGCCCTCCCGACTGGTTCCTTTTGTCATCTGCCATTGTCCGTAGACAATAATCTTTAACCGAGGGTGCGTGCGACCATCTTCCATGCAGCTGTCATGGGGTAATATGGTAAAGGTAAGCGAGAGTTTGGGAATTATCAACCTTACAAAGAAAAGATTACAATTCCAATCTCATGTTTTTTACCAATGTATTTTAGCAGCCATGTCCAGAGTTTTCAGTCTAAAGAAATAGTACACGTGGATATCCCGGGACATCACGATTTTAAATGATGGCATGAGGAGGTACTGTCCCGAAGTTCTCATACAATTTAAAAAGACTGTTTCCCTTTTCCCGCAGTCACCAAAGGATCGATCAGATCATCCACATAGGATCTACCAGTCAGATATTGGGATCGACTGGTTACCGACCTCTGACCTAATGTGTATTTTTTATTTACTGTTCACGAGACCTCGTTTTTTCAAAGTATTGATTTATTTCATTGTTTACCATAGTGGGATTTTTTTTCTGTCTTGACTCTCAGACCTGAGAGTAAACTACGATAATTGTAATAGTAATATACGAATATATGTAGTCCTGTTGTGACAGTTTTTCTTGTCTACTTTTTTAGCGTATCTGTTCGCCACGAACACCTTTCAACGTACCTCACCCTTTGTAACATAACCCTTCAGTTTATCACGTGCCGAGCTCTTCTGTTCTTCTACCAACTGTCCCCCCAGGATATCTCCCCCGCTCACTGTCATGTTCAAGTCTGATTCCGATCCCATTCACCATGTGTTAGGTTATTTATTATTGCTGGTTACATTCTTAGTAATTAGTTTATAGTTTTGTTTTCTAGTTGTGATTGGAGAGGTGAGAGTGATAACAAGGAGATAAGTGTTAGCACCACCGGCGCTGACACGTGCATCAAGTGAGCATTTTTTGTGATACGAGAATAAGACACAATATTAAACTATAAATAACTAACGTGGAATTACAGTGCACATACATGTCGTAGCCCATTTACTAAACACAACATAGTGATTTAACAACCGTGACACATTGTAAATAAAACATTGCTCTGGACAAGAAGAAAAGAACAAATAAACCATCATAAATACAAGACTAATGACAATGGTTATAACGAACACACAAATAAACCATCATAAACACAAGACTAATGACAATGGTTATAACGAACACACAAATAAACCATCATAAACACAAGACTGATGACAATGGTTATAACGAACACACAAATAAACCATCATAAACACAAGACTAATGACAATGGTTATAACGAACACAAATAAAAATGAGAATACCACTACGACAATAAAAATGATGAGTTGTATGGAGAAAATGTTATGAATCCTCCATAATAAATGGACCACGTGACTGGTATGACTGATTATACAAGTAACTTAGCTTGTCCCACAACACCTGCTCATTAAGGTACCACCGACCAAGGCTGGGCACACTTTAGCATGGACAAATCTGCTTCTACTGTTCCAACGAGGCTGTGATCTACCAAATACAATTTGTCATTGTAGGTAGCTTTACAGTTTTTCAACAGTTAAATACAAATTAAATCCTCACGCAAATTAAAAGTTAAAAAAAAACAATGGCCGTAGACACGTTTTTCTAGGATAATTTGTAACATCACGTGACAGGAAGACGTGACCTAATTTTGTTGAAAGTCTATGTTGCTTGGGGAGCTGAAGGGTGATAAATAAATAATGAATGTTCAAGAGATTGTTGTAGAGAACGTTTTAGTGCTGACGTCACATTGTGTCACCCACAACTTTGAGCTGTCAGTATTAGAATGAGGTGACCTCACATTGGACTTCAGTAGTGTCACAACACATAAGTGTTCACAACTTTATTATAGTCATCATGAGTAACATTAATTTAAAAGTTGACACAATCAGAATATAACGAATATTTAGCAATAAACAGATGGACAAAATTTAGTAATGTATTTCATTTTTTACTTAAACGAAATTGATGTTTGAAAATATGTAATGTGAAGAATAAAAATTATTTCAATGAATATGGAATTTATTTATTAGTATAATTAGTTTCATTGTCACAAAGCACTACACTTATACCAGTGGAGAAAAAAGTGAGATATTTATAAACTGTACTGGTATTTCGTCATGAGTAGGTAAGTATCTCAATTATTTATTCATAAAGCTGTGTATCTATTAGAGCAGTGGCCGCAGACACATTTGTCTGTATTTATAATACTATATGTTCAAGAGATTGATGAAGTGTGTTGTTTAGCACTGACAACACTGTGTGGTGTTCAATGTTATTGAGTTGATCTTAGTAAAGTGGCATGAAGAGTTCATATCTGCGATACAGGCATAATGCGTATTTAAAAAAATATATTATTTACAAAATTCTCATCATCATCACACCTTTCCGTTCCCCGTGGAACATAGGGCTGAAACAGTTGCTCTCCATCGATTTCTATTCTGGACTGTCTGTTTCAGCTGTGCATAAGTCATTCCGATTTCCTTAGCCTCCTCTTCTACTGTTCTTCTCCAAGTTCTCCTTGGCCTCCAAACTCTTCTTTTTACTTATGGGTTCCAGTCAAGGGCACCTCTGGCTATGCGTGATTGTTCTCTTCTGAGTGTATGTCCTATCCATCCCCACCTTCTTACCATAATTTCCATTTGTATTGGCTGTTGCCCACATTGAAAAATATTCACAAAACACTAGTAGAAAACTTTAAATATTATAACAGCTACCAGACTTACTACCATACTATAACGTAGTATTTTTATAATTATATAATTTTGTTGAGGAAGTTAAAAAAACATATTACTTTGGCACTGCTCATTAACATACCGGTAGGAAAAATATCGAAAAACTATATCTACCTGTCAGTAGAAAAAGGTGTCAACTAGCTACCAACTGCTATGGAAAGACGAGATCACAGTCGCGAGTTAATATAATAATTAACTGAGGATGGATATATACTTTACGATTTTCTGTGTATCTTCCTATTTTTATAGTTATTGTTGATCAGAATCCAGATCATTACGCTCCGGGCAAACACATTAAGTCCCAGTCTCCATCAGCAAATTTTCAAAGGTATTGATGTTAATTGTACCTGTAGCGCGCTGGTTGTATACACGACAGGTGCATCCTCTCATACGTCCATTTCTTATAGTCTTACTTTTTATGCCAAGGTCCAACAATCTTAGTTTTGTTGATTTATCGATTGCAGTATCGTCTCCAGGTGATTATTATATGACCTTAGAATCTTTCCCTTATCGATATCCAATGTTACACTATGGGGGCTCTCAAGGTACCTTCCTAATGTGAGCTATACATAAGGTTGACCATGAGCAAAGATTATGTCAAGTAGGTAAATACCTGCACGATCAAATGATAGTCCCTGTGTATTGTCATGACAAAAGGTAAAATCACAGAAAACTGAAGGCGTCTCAAGATGACAGAAAAGCTAGTATCGGTTGGCTCTAAACTGATGCATTTTAATTACTGTATATGTTGATATTGTTTTGTATTTTTGAAAAGTTCAGCCCTCTATCTTTAGTATTAATAGACTGTAAAAGTTTTTAAAAAACATAAAAGGTATTTAGTTGCTCGTTTAGTATGATACAAAAACATCTAACTGACCATTTCTTGACTGGTTTATTGTGGAGAAATCCGAATAAACTTGATTTTTGTCCTCTATATTATCATCAATATTTTCTTTTGTGTTCCTTGTGGAGCATAGAACTACCACTACAGCTGGTACCCTTGTAGGAAACCTTCACCAAACAGTCACATGACTTTCATAGTGGTCAGTCTGTTGTAATTAGTACCACCTCATATTAGTCACCTTGTACGAATTGTCTGAGTATAACGTTCACTCAAGCACATTATTAGTACTGAGTGAATCGGAAACAAATTCCATGAAAAATATTCCTTGTACTGAGAACCAAACCTCATAGTCCCTCCGGTTACCAGGGTAGAACAGAAACCACTAGGTAAGAAAATGTGATTAAAGGATTGTCGATGTGCGCTGTTTGGCGCCGATGAAACTTGTTAGTGTTCGCATCTGCGACCACCAGGACATTAATTGTAGATATATTGTCATTTTTTTAAATAGTGTTTGCTACTTTTCTTTGTAGTACGCCCCTTTCAACCATCTACCATGTACATGGAGTGGTTTGTGTTATTTATATATATATTGTCATTGAAAGTGGCAGAGCATATAAGTGCTCACTACTTTAACATGTGCATCATACTCATATTATTTAAAGTTTGTTTTATTCCAACACGAGAAACAAAATAAATAATTAACAATTAAACAAATGTACTTATAAATATAAGAGAGCATTTTATACCTTATATAATTTTGTTATATGAATTGACAAAATTAAATAGGTAACGAAAATCTGTTATTTAATTTGATATTTTTGTATAGGTAAATTGTTCCCCTTTGAAAGTAAATAGGATACATTCCCCTAACTTTTTTATCTTTTTTTATTATCTGCAACAGTAAGTTGTCTTTGGTAAGCTCGTATCCTACAGGTAACTATTTAGTGTGTTTCAATTTTAACCAAACGTACTTGTGTTAATAATACCAAAGACATTACAATTCTCTATCTATTTCACTACAGTTTGATATATAATATGTACATGTACAGAGACAATATTAACATAAAATTTACACTAAAAGACAGTAAACTTCACTGTTTAGAATTCTTCAAAAACATAAGTACGGTGCAGGGTGAAAAATAATTACGGAGTCCAAGAGTTAAAGCATCAGAAGGTTAAGTAATTTTTTTCCCCACTTATTTCCGAGAATCGACAGCCCATCAAAACCTGACTAGAAGTGTTATCTCTCGGTTATAAGTGGGGTATACTGTGTACATTTGTATACGATTTTGACCGATTGACAGTTACCTAGGTACGTTTTTTGAAAAATTTAGCCGGGGGGGGGGGGGGGGTGGGGGGGAAGGGGAGGGGTAGGGAGCACATATATTAGCCATGAACAGGTAGATTTATGTGACATACCAGAGGTGTATAGCTGGTTGCCTAGTCATCACGTCGTACGTTTATTCGAGTGTTGTTATTTATTCAATCCATATACTTATTTATTTATATTTTCTAAGTGTAATGATTTCTCCTCTACATCTACTATCGCTAGTGTACCGACGTGTCGTTAAAAGTGCAACTAAATGAAATGAAGCTCTATGTGTGGTTTTTGTTTCCTCTTTCTTGTTCTACGGTTTTTGTTCGTTGTTGGTCGATTGTCTGCTTTATTTTTCTAGCCGTAGTTATATAACTGTAACCTCTGTAGTCGATTGTTGGAGTTGGTGTTTGATGTGTAGTTTCTGCTTACTTGACAGCGTATTGGTTCTCAACCTATTTATTGTCTAAGTTAATGGTGTCAACAGCCATTCTCATACCGTCAATACTTTGGTCTTATTGGTGTTTAGGTATAGATTCTGGGACTCGCGGTGATTTTTGGTTGACAGAATTAATTTTTCAAGTCCTTCTGGGCTGGTCGAGGAGTAGGATTGTGTCATCAGCATATCTGATTTCCAGCATCTGGTTCCAGTCGATGTTAAATAGGTCAAACTCTGTGTGTTCTTGGTCATCTCTTACGTTTCTCATAGCATTCTCGGCATAAATGTTAAACATGTAAGGGGAAAGGGTACAACCTTGTCTTCTTTCTGTACTTCAAACCATTCTGAAGTTTCTCCCTCTATTCTTACGGCTGCCTGTTGTTCTTGGTACAGCAGTGCGATGAGTTGTATAAGGTGGTATGGAAATCAAATATTTTCCACAATAGTCCATAACTGCTGATGTTGTTTACAGTCGAAAGCTTATGTGTAATCAATGAAACAAGTAAATAGGTCAACGTTGAATTCTCTACACTTTTTTATGATGATCCTCATATTGAATATATGGTCTTTGGTGCCTCTGCCTGGTCGAAAACCCGCCTGTACTTCGTTAATTTCTATTTCTAGCTTTTGTTGCATCCTTTCCATTTGGATATGTAATAGTATTTTGCTGGCATGACTTATAAGAGCTATAGCTCTATAGTTTATGCACAGTTTCAGGTTGCCCTTTTTTAGCAAGGTTATGTACATTAATTTGTTCCATTCTTTGGGCCAAATTCCGCTATGCTAGATCTTACAGCATAATGCATGGTATATACGAGCGCTACCTTCTCCTCCTGCCTGTATCATTTCAGCTGTTATTTCATCATAACCAGGAGATTTTCCACTTTTTAAATGTTTGATTGCGTTCCGGACTTCCTCTATGGTAGGTGCTGGTTTAAGTTCAGCTACATTCATGTTGTTGTTATCTGCCGCCTTATTTATTTCCTTGTACATTTCTTGACAGTACTCCTTCCATTTGTTCAGAATATCTTACGTTCTGTTAGATTGTCACCCTTCTTGTCGTTTATTGCTCGGAGTGATGGTTTAAAGTTGCTGTTCTTCAATGTGCTTACTTCAGAAAACATATTCCTACTTAATCCCTGTTCGCGCATTATTCTATTTTCCTGCAGATGTCGTTTATGTATTGTTGTTTGTCTTGTCTGAATCGCTTTTTAATCTGCGTTATGTGTTCCTTGTATAATTCCTGATTCTCTGGGGTTTTTTGTTTGGACTTCATTTTCTTGTTTCTACCACATGCGAGTTTGCAGTTCATTGTAAAAATCGTCAACGTTCATGTTCTTCAGCAGCTGCTGTTGCGCAATATGTTTGTATAATTGTGATGTCTTTCTTTCCTTCAGATTGTGACAATGCGGCCATGAAATGGGAAGACATCCTAATAATTTTAAACAGCTGTTTGTGGATCAAGTATGTAGAATAGCCTACGCAAAAGCTCTGACCTCCGTCTCTGATATGCCTGATATATTAATGTTCCTCCTATGGAATCGAAAAGTGTCCCTGCTGTACTAGTCTGTGCTCTGAGTTGTCCAGGATTCGATGTTAGTCCTTCCATCTCGTTATTCACTATGTGACTGTTTTTACTTCAAGCCTTCTTACGTTTACATGTTCCATTTTGATTATTTGTCTAAGACCTGATTTCATGGTTTGTCCGGTTAACACTGCTTTTAGCCGTCAGCAGATTACCGTTGTACTGACGCTGCCACGATCTCTTCCCCAGTTAAATATGTCTGCCATGGCATGGTCATCACCACCAGATCTCTGTTGTTGTGAGATAACCTCTATATGGTTCTAAAAAACACTTCTAATCCAGTAGTTTTCTTGTCTGATCTGTCACAGCACGGTGTGGATTAAGTCCGATTTCTGAAGATGATAAGGCCTTTAAAGCTCCTTGGAGCCCGTTACGTCCATTTTTGATCATCAGCGCCCGTTCAGCCAGCGTGTAATTTGTAACTGCGATGTAGACCATTTTTCTTTATTTCCTACCCGTCTTGTTAGGGGGCTGTCAGTAAACATATAAGCCCGATAATCTGAGCGCTGCCGTAGGCACAAGCTAGACTCAGGAGCCATACATGCTGAACAAGGTTTTAGTGGTGGAAGCCAAATAGATTTTGCCATCACATAAGTCGATAATCAGACTGCCTCTATCTGTTAGATTAACACACTCCAGCCCACCCCCCTTTGAAGCAATTAGTTACAAAAATTTGACGCGATAGAACCCTCCTGCGAAGTTACGCAAAGACGTAAATGAAGTCCCATGTAACATCCTAAAGGAAACCATCATTTTGTTGAAATCTGTAGCGGATGGTTCTGTCTTTTAGTAGTAGCTAATATCGGTCTGATTCTAAAATAACACTTGTTGTTAGACACATTTGTTGTGCCTACTAACTTAATAATAGTGGAAAGAGGATAACAAACAAATATTGTGCCAGGTTAGGGCAGCTCACCTATCGAACAATTTTTCATGTTCTGGCGATACACAAGTACTCGTAATTGGCGAATCCATCATTTTCAATAGCAACTCTTCCCAAATGAGATAAGATGATAAGGTGAATTATACAAATTGAGACACCCCTCTAGTGATGATTGTTCTAAAAATAAACTAAGCGTGAAAGTAACTTTCGTGTGGGTAAAATATTTGGCTATGAGGACTCGCATGTGAAAGACTCGGGACTTTATTTCACTATCAACACGTGACGCCAGGATATGAGATAGGAAAGATTCCAGGGTAGGAAATGATTGATAACAAAAATAGAAAGTGTTATTTTTCTGAAAATAAGTACAAAGTTACTGTTCCCAATAATCTTCCACTAGAAATAAAGTTTGGATTTAGTACCTTTAATCATTATTAGTAATTCCAACTTTGGAAGTCTGCACGTTACCAGCTGCAGTAACCACTATCTGTCATCCTGTACAAAAGAGTCATCCATACCCAATCATAGACGAATGTGAGTATTAGATGTATATTGTGTTTATTTTATATGTGTATTTTAACATGTATGAATATACCTATTTATATAACGTTGTGTATGAGGTATTTTAACATGTATGAATATACTTATTTATGTAACGTTGTGTATGATGTCGTCAATCTCATCACGTAAAATAAACTACAACATAAACCACCACTGCTTGGTGCGGGTTACCTCACAAAGATCCAATATC
Source organism: Oreohelix idahoensis (assembly GCA_024509875.1). Lineage (NCBI taxonomy): Eukaryota > Metazoa > Mollusca > Gastropoda > Stylommatophora > Oreohelicidae > Oreohelix > Oreohelix idahoensis. Next base: position 48,059 of record JAMPIV010007990.1, read on the forward strand.
AGAGATACCCTCCATGTTCCACAGGCAGCGGAAACAAGATGATGATGATGACGACGACATTATGGTGAATATATTTATGTGTCAACACTGTTAGTTAAATTGCTAGACTGTTGTATATTGTTTATTCCATTAGGAAGTTGTAGAGCAGGTATGTGTTCACTACTCTGATATCTTCATCAAGTGCAACGATTTATAATTGATTTTAAAATTATAAAGACAAAAGATATATAACCTTTCGCATTTATATAATTTTGCGGATTAACTAGAAATAATTAATAAAACATGATAATCTTGCATTGCATTTCTTTTATCTTTATTTAACCAAATTGCTTGACCTAGGCAAAAGCTACCTTCACATCATGGAGAAAACTCTATTTATTTCACGTCTGACTCGTGTTAATGGCTGTGTTATGTAAAGTTACACGCATCTTGTATGTCAATAATGTCTCTGAACCTGCTATATTGTGTCAGATGTATCTTGACTAGTACCTTAAGTATGTTATGTTGTGTCAGATTTATCTTGAGTAGTGCCTTAAGTCTATTATGTTGTGTCAGATTTATCTTCAGTAGTGCCTTTATTCTGTTAAGTTGTGTCAGATCTATTTTGAGTAGTGACTTAAGTATGTTATGTTATGTCAGATTTATCTTGAGTAGTGCCTTAATTCTGTTATGTTGTGTCAGATTTATATTTGAGTATGTCACAGAGAGTTTTATGATCAATAAATTGTCTATATTCTCTTCTTTTTTCTACCCGTGTCCTCTATTTTATTATCGCTCTTTTATCCTTTTCCTGTATTTTTCGCATTCGTTCGTTTGCGAGAAATATTTTCTTTCCCATTCTCACTTTACCGTTTTTCTTTCTCATACTGGTACGCATTCTATTACGTAGATGTCAGTGGACGAAACTGTGAATATTCGTCTAACTCAGACAGAGATAGCAGACATGCGTCTGTACTGTTCTCATGACACGGGAGTTTCGTCAGGCTAGCTCCCGGCGAAGTGTGAAAATTGCCCACTGCAGTGGAGACGGGTCGTCTGGCATTCGCATCTGACATGAGCGCTCACTGTCCGATAGTTAGACGGAGGTGTGAATCGCTCCAGACATGCTCACTCAGAGCGGATATTTTGTCTGGAAATTTCCATCTAACGCGTAGCTTATACGGTTTGGTCTCGGCGATAAGTGTGATATGACACTCACGCATTCGCTCAGATGGGCCAATTTCTTGGCTTGAGGTGTCAAGACGCACGAGTGACAGTTCACGGTAGTCTCCTAGTAAACGTAGGTGTTAATGAGAAGGGGAGAGATTGGTATTTTGCGAAATAGTGGGATCTTTTTTCTGGTTTAAGATATTAACCAGAGATGAAACTAGATTTCATTCGTGCTACTAAATCTGCAGTAGACAGATCGCCAGGCTAGAAGAAATATCTTGTGTATTGAAAAGTCTTTAGTTTCTGGGCAACACTTTGCCGAGTTCTAGACTAACATTATATTTAATGATTCTAGTTCGTGGTATTATTCTGTAGTTCTGTGCGGAGGTAATTATTTTATTTAATGTATCTAATATTTTGTGAGTCATTAAAGTGTTTAATCGCCGATTTCATTTCAGTGGTTTCTTTGTGCAGAGTGATTAAATTAAAACATAGTCTGTATTATTTTCTAGTAACGTGTTTCAGTGGAAAGCAGAATAAATTATATTTCTAGCTTAAAATCACGCAGCTATAAGGGAATTTGATTTTACTTCTAAATAATCAGACGAGAATATATTTTAAAAATTAACTTATAACTGCATTGCTACATCTTGAGTATTGACGGGATACGTATGTATTCCTAATTCATGATGATTGATTTTATGTATATAACTTATTTTACGGGAAGTTTTAAATGATAAGTCAAGCTGTACGCTTGCAGTTTAAAAATGTAAGTTATAACGAGTACCTAGTATGTATAATTATTTTATATGTGTTTTTTCCTTTATTCAGTGAATATGGGCTTAACTCAAACTTTGCCTGCGTTAAGTACTGATGAGTGATATCGGTGAAGAACTAAAACATTTTCCTTAAAAAAGCCTTGGTGCATAATCTTTACAAGTACTTTAAAGGTTAAATGAAGTAACAGGCCTATCGCGCCATATTTAATTCTTCCTGAGAAACAACTCAAGTACAATTTTAGCCTGTGTGGCAAGAAACATATTAACGTCAGTAACCTTCCGACGGAGTTTTGACTAGTGGTGTGGTGACCAAATAAAGTCCTAACCTTGAAAAAAAAGACACCGATCTGACATTCCTCATTTCTAGAAACCTAAGCTATTGACACTGTGCTCGTTGTTAATGCTCGTGCCTGGACAATTTTAAACAGACATCCGAAAAATAAGCACACCCAAGGAATCGTTCCCTGAAGCAGAGAATTCAACCCGTCTTTTTGGAACTGGGGATTTCTTGGTCAAAGACTGCCATTGACGATTCTGTATGTGAATGTCCTAAAAATTGTGTTTCCAGAAGTGGCTATCAAAGCTGTGAGTATGAACAAATGCACGTGATCACGGCTGAATGAATAGAGTGAATACAGGACTGAGTGATTTCTTTATTGTTGTAATTTGGCACCAATTTTGCTGTCTTAACTTTCTTTATGCAAGTATTGCTAACCTTATTTCCCTTAGAATAGACCAGAGATATCAAGTCTGTCCATACCTTCATAAGGGAAAATATTAGACCCAAATCATATGTATCTGTGACTCTTTGGGCTATCATCTTTCTCCTAACGGGACTGTTGGCTAAACATCGAGGGAAGATCATAATTGTGGGTCTATCATTTCTTGTAGCAATTCCTTGATTTTTATGACTATTTATATATGCTTGATGTAATGTTTTATGTTGTGATAGAAGTTTATTACGATAATTAAAAATTTCTCGAGAACTTAATCAGCGCGTTGGTCAGCTCATTGTTATAAATTCCCACGTCTGTACGTCTAACTGTCGTCTTGTATGTGCGTGCACGTGAGTGGATAGAACTATATATATATATATGTAATATATATATATATATATATATATATATATATATATGTGTGTGTGTGTGTTTAGACTGTCTGACTCCTCTAAATCTGTCGTAGAAGATAGGTGAAAGAGAGAAGGTTTCTCGATTTTAGAGACAGCCTCTATAACAGTCTACCATCTCACTCGTGGAAATCTATTGCTATTACTATCTCTCACTGTGACTATTCACTTATTCAGATCTAATCAGAAGAGACCAACCCAAGTGATAAAGTTGATAATGTTGGATTTTTATTCCCGTTAATGATATCCACCAAAAGATAGATATAAGTGGATGGAATGTCAACTTGACCTACGCAGTGGTGTGTAGACATGGATTGAGTGTACAATGTGCGAATGATGATAAGGGTTCGT
>JAMPIV010007991.1:0-37564 GCA_024509875.1 Oreohelix idahoensis
TAGAACCATTTCGCTAAATGTGTTAATAGCATTCGTGGGGATTTTCATTCTGATTTTCTGACCTGATCAAGGGCGTCCAGCGGTCTTTTCTTTTTTAATTTATTGGTTAATGTTGTCTTTTCTTGGCTTGTGCGTCACCAATTTCATTTGTGAGAAAGTATTTGCCAACGATACATGGGAAACATTTTAACAACCCAGCAATATTTTTCAATTTTATCAGCCACTGGGGTGTGAAAAAAACAAACATTTTATTCCCGACTTCTGACAGTCGTATTCAAGCGTAGCATCCAGAATTTACGCTGTTTCAGAATCGGCACTCTACCATAGAGCCAGCCGATAGAATTATCATCATTTATCAATTGTAACATTTTTAGCAACCAGATGTTTCCCAACACAGGAAGTATTTTCCTCTTTTAACTGTGAACCCCAAGATCACGTTTCTACATCAACTATTGGCGGTGACATTTTGTTCATTCAGGATAAACCCACACCAGATTCGGCGTTCACCTCACTAGTCTTTATTTGTTAGAGGATGGACTGGGGCCAATTTGGGAAATAAACCTGACATTTTATATAGTCAAGGGATATCACCAAGAGTAGGTAAGAGTGATTAAGTGGCCACTGTATGAAAGAGTGAGTGAATATTTTTCTTTGTTACAGGGACTTTACCAAAACTGGATTTGCTTAAACATGTTAACTTTACTGGGTAGCCTATAGTACGAGCTTGTTTACTTTACTGTCTACTCTGAAACATAGTGCAAACCTTCGACATTTGGGTTATTAACTTTTTGGGTTCTTTTCTCCATAGGCGGAGGGCAATTTATTCTGCTATTTCATATGTATGTAACTCTGATTTTTTATTTGAGCTTTCTTTAGATATTTGATGTTGTCACGTTTAAATGATAATAAACAACAAAAGAAACTTAACTTTGTGTGTTGGTCAGACCCATACCCAATTAACCGTAGTTTTTCACGTTTGTGTGTCTTGTTGTCACATAGCTGTGTGTGTGTGTGTGTGTGTGTGTGTGTGTGTGTGTGTGTTAGTTAAACTTATATTTATATGTATGAGGAGGGCAAGGTGGTCTTGTACTAAATTATAGTCGTATAGATCAGCTGGAATAGAGAAACCTACTCATTCCAGAGCATATCTTCTCTTTAAGCTATCACCCGTGAAATCTATTTCTCACACCTTTTTCTCACGTACTTATCACCATCCACTATACTCAGACGGGACCAAAATAACTCACAACCTATCTGTACGACATTGAGGTATAACACCTATACAACATGTAAGCATTAATTATACCACATAGGTTATAAATCACAAGTCATATATGAATTATACACAATAATATACAAAAGGAAAATAAAATAGAAACTTACCCACTCCGCAAGAATTCTTCCTAGGCTGGAAAAAGATGGTTAAATGCTTTTTGTTACCTTTGCCTATAATTTGAATTTGACCTCAGACTTGGCAAAGCTATAGTGAAGAATGAGAGTTTTGTATCCCCTTATAAATAGTTTGTCGACAAAGAATTTCGCTAGTAATACGTTGCCATCTGTTAGAGTTTTGCATTTTGTGAGACCTAATCAGCCCTACCATTATTCTAGTACAGAGTGTAAGATTTATGATTTCCTCCAAGTTAATACGATGCTACTTTTAATTAGTACACTACAACTGTAGATATCAGAAAGAATTTATCGCCGTTGTTATGGGCATTCGTTTACCCCCCAAAAAAGTAATTACATTAACTGAGCGGTAACAGTACTCTACTGCAATAGACATACATACTTTAGGGGCGTACCCCAGGTGACGTGCGACTATTGGGAGGTATTTGGTTTTCCCAGAACGAAAAAATGCATCGAGTTTGCGACAACACCCCAACAGTGTTTCCAAAATGTTGAGCCCCGTTCAAACTAGACAACCCCTCAGTTACATTAGGGCATATGTCAAAATAAAAAGGACTGTGAGATCTGGTTATTCTGATGTTGATGAACGTCGTTGTGTAACAACTAATAAATACAGTTAGCAAATTAAGACATTGTACTTAAAAATAACATTTTTTTTTTAAAAACTTTTATTTTTTCATAGCATTGTGATAGACTTGAGACGCTTGTCATTCTAATGTGTAATATATTTACAAGGTCTGCATGTCGTTGTTTAGTTCTATGATTATATATATATATATATATATATATATATATATATATATATATATATATATATATATATATATATATATATATATATATATATATATATATATATATATATATACTGAAGCACATTAAAAACGCACCACTATTATATATACTGATGCCAAGAAGCTGGAAAAAAAAGTGTGGGAATGGATTTTCCCCGTGTTTGTCATGAGGTAGAGAGCGAATGGCTGCTGGAATGGAAAGTGCATGATTCAACCCACGGGTTTGTGTACAGACTACATAAAAACAATGAAAGTTACACGTGCAACACGATTCCCAACAGCTATGACCCTGAAAATGTGTACGCGTTGTGGCAGTATACTCGGTATAAAAAGGCCGTTGAGACAAACCACCCAGTACATGTGCTTGAAATGCCACGACTATCTGAAAACGACCGCCAACGAGCCATTGGTATGTTGGAGACCGGAATGAGCTCGCGGGCCATTGCCAGAAGGATGAATTGCCACCACAGCACTATTGTACGTCTCAATGAACGTTACAGAACCACTGGCAGTGCCCGGGATAGACTTCGTAGTGGCCAACCACGAGTTACTACCCCTGTGCAAGATCGTCATATTGTGTCACCTAAGGAATCGTTCTCTCCCGGCAAGTCAAACAGCAAGAGCAATAGTGGGTAGACGTGGGCAAGTCTCTCGAATGACAGTCATACGACGACTCAGAGATACAGGCCTTACTGCAAGACGACCTTATGTTGGGAAAAACTTGACTCACTGACATCGTCAGCAGCGCCTGCAATGGGCAGAGCAACATGTCAGATGGACTAGGCTGCAGTGGAATGCTGTCCTATTTACAGACGAGAGCAGATTCAACATATTCTTTGCTGATGGACGTATGCGGATTTGGTGACGGTGTGGACAGCGCTTTGCAGATTGCTGTGTTCGTCAGCACAACCGATTTGGAGGTGGCAGTATTCACATTTGGGGAGGATTCAGTTTTCACCATCGCTTGCCTCTTCACGTCTTCCGTGGAAATGTTAATGCTGTGACGTATCGAGATGAGGTTCTGGATGCATTGGTTGCTCCTGCGTTCACAAATTATCCAAACTTGTAGCTTCTCCAGCAGGATAACGCACGTGCGCACACCGCATGCATTACGCCGCAATATCTATAGCAGCAGAACATTGTGACGATTGGTTGGCCTGCCCTATCGTCAGACATGTCCCCTATAGAACATCTGTGGGACGAGCTTGGACGCAGAGTATACAGGCAAGGTTCTCCAGCTAATCTGCAACAGCTCGAAGCTGCTCTTACGCGTGAATGGGACTTGATTCCCCAGAATTTCCTTCAGAGACTTGTGCGTTCCATGCGGAGCCGCTGCCAAGCTTGTTTGCAAGCACACGGTGGACATACCAGATACTGAGGATAGTGTGAATGAATTTTTTTATTGGATGCATTTTTGGTTTTCTCCCTTGCCTGCACAGAATGCAATGAATTTCATAACAATCAAATGCACAAATTAATTACCAGCATGGATTCATAGGAAAATGAATAAAGATTCCAAATATGTAAACTTGTAAACACTTATATTTACATTTCACACTCTCTTCCTGGATTATACAGGTGGTGCGTTTTTAATGTGCTTCAGTATATATATGAAACTACTAAGAAAGAGTATCTGATGTGTGACGTTTTAGTTCACATATGTATGTATTCTTTCACATTTATGTGAAGTGCAGAAATAAACAACGCAATCTAAAGAAAAGTTGTTCTACTAATGTTTGCGGAACATCCTATAATGCTGAGATTAAAAGAAACATGCCATATAAATGTCACTCATTCACCCTTCTCACGAACACACAAACTCACTCACACACAAAACAAGTACATAAAACAAATCATTTAATAAAAGAGAAAACAACATTTTTTCACCGGTCTCGGATCATGATCCACTTCAAAGACTTTGTTATGGCTGAGTTTAGTCAAGAGGGAATCCCAGCACGCCCTCTGGCGAGCACATTCAATGTTTTATGTAGACAATGAAAAAAAAAAATTTAGGATGAGATTCTCGTATGTTTTTGTTTAATCTTGATGCGCCTGTGAATGATAATTACTGGAACGGGTTACCAGAAATCGACGTCTCATTTTCGCCTCCTGAAAGAATGACTGAATAAGCTGGAAAACTATATTTATATATACATGTCGTACTTTTATAAGATAGATTTATGGATATTTATGGTCCGGTCTAAGCAGAGGTGATAGTGGAAAATGTGTGAGAATAAAGGTGTAAGAAAATAGATTTTTTTCACGAGGGGTGATAATGTAAGAGAAAGATCAGTCTCTGGAGTGAGTAGTTTCTCTACTCCAACCTACCTATACGACTATATAGTAATCGGACGAACTTTCGTTTCTTATATAACCAATATAAGTTACACCTCACATACATACACCAATTACGTGACGAATACGCACAGACGTGAAAAAACTATGGATAATATATATAGGTAGGGGTTCGACCAACACGCTAAATTAAGTTTTTATTAAGTTTATTATCACTTAAAAGAACTTCACAACATCTAGCATATACATATCAATAAAAAAAAAAGCATGGTTTAAGACAAATGAAAATAACCCACTATTGCCCACCCCCTCTTGAAGAGAAAGGATCCCAACAGAAGTTAATAACCCCAAGAGGTCATAGGCTAACAATAAGGTATGGAATAGTCAGTAAAGGGAAAGAACAAGTTCCTAGTATGCTATCGCGTAAATAATCCGGTTAGTAAGGAAATAAAAAAAAGATTAGTATAATGATGGAAACAAGGGAAAATATGTTTCTCTCTTTCTGTTCATTCATTCAGTCATTCTGGGGCCACACTTATACTCGCTTACCCAATAGTTGTCGCAGGTATTCCTTGAAAAAAAACACTAACAATAATAGTGTCAGGTTGTTGCCAATTCCAGCCCCAGACTAGCCTTGGTGCTTACTGCAAATGTTAAGGTAGTCGCTGAAGTTGGTGCGTTAATTTTTTTTTTCCTTGAATAATTCAGATATCACTGCCGATAGTTGGTTGGAATAAGACGTATTTATGATGGTCACCGTCATAGAAAGAAAAATATATTGTTCCTGTGCTGTCTAGCCTCTGGTTGTTGAGACACGATATGCAAATGTTAATAATAATAATAATCGGCTGTTCTCTGAGTTGATGGCCGATTCTGAACAGTGAGTTCTCTTGAGTATAATCCCCGTGGAAAACTACTGTCATAGGTCAGGTAAATTACATATATATATATACTGTTCAAAAAAAGAAACGCATAGCTATCCGAGGGCGCGTTTTTGTGAGTTTGTAAGTAAAATTTGGTGCTAGGGTATATAAAAACCAGCATCACATGTTCTTTACAGTGTCAAATGCACGTGTTGACCTGAATTGCGTTCGTTTTTGTAATCCTTACAACGCAGTGGTCAATAGTGTTTATGACGCAATTTTAGACCACTGCTCATGTTGCGCGCACGTGAAAGCAACAAAATTTGGGGTGAGCACTATTCACTGACTACGCAACTGAAACCTCATAAAAGGATAACGCTACACACACACAAAATTCAGTTCATTTTCAAGCAGACATTAATGGCGTCTCTATCGATAAATTTAAGGAACATTGCTATTGGCCGACTGCATGCAGGCGAAAGTCAAAGTCAGGTTGCCAGGCATCTAAATGTGCATCAGAGTACCATCAGTCGACTTTGGCACCGGTTCCAAGCCACTGACTCAGTTGAAGACCGGCATCGCAGTGGGCGACCCAGAGTGACAACAGCAGCGGAGGATCGCTTTATTCGGCTTCGTCACCTCAGAGACAGGTTTACAACAACTTCCTCAACTGCCCAGTCATTGCCTGCAGGACGTCATGTGTCTGATCAAACTGTCCGGAATAGACTGCATGACGCTGGACTTCGGGACCAACGACCTCACCGAGGACCTGTCCTTACGTGCCGCCATCGCCAAAATCGACTTCTTTGGGCCAACCAGCATCGTCCCTGGGCAGCTGACAATCAATGGAGACGTGTCTGGTTTAGTGACGAATCTTTCTTTTTTGTTGCAGCGTCATGATAGACGGCGTAGGGTCTACCGTAGGCGATATGAACGTTTTGCCCAAAATTGCGTTGATGAAGCTCCGCCGCACGGTGGTGGGGGTGCAATGGTGTGGGAATGATCAGTTACAACGGAAGGAGTCAATTGGTGCACGCTGAAGGAGGCTTGAATGCGCAACGATACGTCAATGAAATTCTTCGACCCCATGTCCTTCCACTTTTGGCTGCCCAAAGGTCTATGTTTCAACAGGATAACGCCAGACCCCATTGTGCACGGTTGACCACGCAGTTCCTGACTGCCAACAACATTCTCACCCTTCCCTGGTCATCCCTGTCTCCAGACATGAGTCCGATTGAGCACCTGTGGGATGAGCTGCATAGACGTGTTTGTTGCCGAGACGTTGCTCCAGCCAATCGTCGTGATCTGTTCCAGGCACTCCAGGAAGAGTGGGCAGCCATCCCACAGGTCCACATCAGACGTCTGATCGCATCCATGCCCAGGAGATGCCAGTCGATGATCGATGCAAGAGATGGTCACACACCATACTAACGGGAAAGCCCGTACGCCAAAAAATTCTCTCGTGACCCAGATGCAAAACAACTGTCACTTAAATGGTTGAACCCTAAGGTATTCTTGTGTGCAGTTTGAACAATTAACTCATTAAATTAAAAAAGTTATTGAATGTCAAAGTTATGGCTATGTGTGTGCCTTCAGTAGTATATATATATATAACCGAAAACAGAAATGAATTAATCTCCAAGGAATTTCTAATACTACACTTCCACCATGACTCTTAGAACTTGCGCGCTACATTATCCACAATTTTTTGAGGCGACTAGATAACTGATGTTAGGAGATTGAGTATTTATACAAGAATAGCGTTGTTTTGCTGGAAGATGACGAAAGTCGCGCCTTTGGCAATCAGGGGAACTCGGCGGGGTTTTCTTCCGAGATAAAGAATTTCCTCCGGTCGCTCTTTTCGCCGTTGAATCGACAACAACGGCTTCTGATCTCAGCGATTGTCTCCCTGTTATGTACAACATCACAGGATTCGCTCGAGCTTGTAGTGGACTACAAAGCATTTTACCTTCCACGTGTTTAGGGCCCGTGTATTATGTCAGTTGTCGTAATACTGACAGCTCTGCTCTCATGGGAGCTCCAGGCAAACGCCTTAGGTTCGTCCCCTTGCAAGGAATGACAGTTACGAATCTAGGTAGACTCTCGTCGGCGCGTGAAACAAGAAAAATAGGCGTGGCTAAAATATGAGTTAGACAGATAGCGAAAAGACATGGATTTTGCGTAACCAAAACGTGCATGCTAATGAGGAACCAAGGTGGAAAGCGAAAACGGACGGATTCCTGAAGTCTATTTACATAACCTGTCACAACATAGTTTTCTTGCTCATTCAGTCATTCTTTCCGTTTGTGACGCTCCCAAAAATAGTAATACTCGCCAAAGAAAAGTGCGCAAAGGTTGGTGTGCATGCGCTATGTGAACGGCATGCATGTTCAGACTTTATTTAACATCGGATGTGAAACAAATATTTTGGTTTTTAATACGGGAATTTAAATTTTAAAAATGGAAGAAACTGTTGATAACTATTCTCACTGTCACCATCAAAGTGAATTGTATGCGATAAAGAGACAATTACAGTAAAATTGTTTTAAAATGTATCTTTGAATACATGTGTTTAGAAACGTATAAATACCCACACATAATGTGTACGGACGTTAATTTCCTTCTACAAGTCATTTAGTGCACCAAGAATAAGGATGCTTTAGATCTGAATAGAGAAATTATAACAAAACGTCCGGGTGAGCTAAAGATCTAATATAGTTCCGATTAAATAGTATCGGAAGATTTCAGTGATGTTATGAACTACCCGCCAGATTAAAACGTTAGAAAATCAATTTGCTCGTCTGATGGACAATTGGATGTTCACACAAAACATTATTTTGTCACAATTATTTGAATAAATAAAATTGCCGTAAAGTACTGGTGCTTTTTGGATTTAATTCCCGTCATATTACGGGATTTTACACTAGCACAAAGGTTTTCAAACTGTGCGTCGCGGCTCCCAGGGGCGTCGCGGCCCTCTGCTAAGGGCGTCGCGGTGGCTTGGGAAAAGTGTTGGGCTATGTTACGAACAGCTGCTTATATATAATATATAGTATAGAGATAAGCCGCGGTGATTTATGCACAGGTCAAGGGAGCCGCGGGCCAAAAAGGTTTGAAAACCTCTGCTCTAGCATATGTATAATTGTATACACTTACATATACGGACACAGACAATCCATCGCACCCATTTATTCACACAGTTGCATCAACAAACAGCCCATCACACACACAACTACTCACTCAGTTGTACACAACTACGCACACGATTTAAAACAGTCGATTGTATCTCAGGCTTTAAACGTATGCTCTGGAACAGAGAGAAAATTAAATAAGAAGGCGAAAATGAGACGTCGATTTCTGGTAACCCGCTCCAGTTATTATCATTCACAGGCGCATCAAGATTAAACGAAAACACACGAGAATCTCATCATCAATTTTTTTTTCATTGTCTACATAAAACATTGAATGTGCTCGCCAGAGGGCGTGCTGGGATTCCCTGTTGACTAAACTCAGCCATAACAAAGTCTTTGAAGTGGATCATGATCCGAGACCGGTGAAATAATGTTGTTTTCTCTTTTATTAAATGATTTGTTTTATGTACTTGTTTTGTGTGTGAGTGAGTTTGTGTGTTCGTGAGAAGGGTGAATGAGTGACATTTATATGGCACGTTTATTTTAATCTCAGCATTATGGGATGTTCCGCAAGCATTAGTAGAATAACTTTTCTTTAGATTGCGTTGTTTATTTCTGCACTTCACATAAATGTGAAAGAATACATACATATGTAAACTAAAAAGTCACATTGCAGATACAGCCGTAGAGGAGTTAAGTGTTACAGACTTCATTTATACCAGGTCTCAGCTTTATGATGTGGGGGCGACCGGTTTCCTTCCTTACTGCCTATGCGTTCCCTAACTCAAAAGCAGAATCAGGCACTCGTTTACAGCTGGGTAGAATGGTGCATGTCGATACCATCAATCGAACACGGCACATTTGCAAGAGATACCAGCGCTCTAACCACTCTGCCAATCGGACGCTCGCAGTCATATGTATTTAACATAATAACTTAATTCTTCTGTCAGTTTTATGCCTTTATATTTATCCCTTCCTTCCCTCGTTCTCTCTCTCTCTCTCTCTCTCTCTCTCTCTCTTTGAATGTCAGACGGGCCTGCGTGCCCAATTCTCAACCCTTTGAAAATAAAGTTCGTTCGTTCGTTCTCTCGCTGTTACTTTTATCCAGCTGTTTCAGTAATAAATCCTTATTCTTCATTCAACTTGCTATTTCCAGCATTTCTCACCTCCCGCACAAGAGGGAACTTTCGAGGTTGGGAAAAAGCGTTGTTTTTGGCGTAAGACCACGATAGTGGTGTTTCCCTGAAACAAGAAGTCTGAGTTACCATTAGGTTATGTTAGGGCAATGATTATTTTGCCTTTTTTCCTGTGTGTATTAATGCCAGGCTTTGTGGTCCTTCTTTGACTTTACATGCAACATCAGAATTCCCGTACGCCGTCTCTTTCTCATTCACTGTCTCACAACAAAACAGTTTCTGTCAAAACAGATCCTTAAGGTTGTTTGTTAGAACCACCTCCAAATAATCTTTCTTTTTTTCTGATTCACCGTCTCAGAACACAACAGCTTCTCAAAAACAGATGTTTATGTTGTTTGTTAGAACTACCTTAAAATAATATTTCTTTCTTTTTTCTTTCTTTCTTTCTTTTCTTCATTCGTTCTTTCCTTCGTTCGTTCGTTCTTTCTTCCTTCCTTCCATTCTCTCTTTCTTTCTTTCTCTGATACAGTTTTACTAGTAAAATATTTAGACTCTTCAAACCTAGCACGTATTGTTTACATATGACGACTTGGCATAAATTAATGACGGCTATGTTCCACAGGTTTCTGGTTTCTGTCCCGACCATTTGGTGATTCCCATGTTAATTTGTGAATTTCTTTGTGTGGGAAAAGTGTTCCTCCAATGACCAGGTTGTTAATACTACAGAAACTTATTAATTTATCCCAATTTTCATTTGCTGTTCCGCTGCCGCATTTCCCTATTACTCTTTCATTATATGTATTGTGTGTACCAACTTTCGCATTGAGGTCTCCCATTACTATAATAAGATCATATCTAGGTGTGTCTTTGTTGCTGTCATTTTCGACGGAGTCATCTGTCAAGTTATTTGCTTATGTTTGTATCATAAGTATAATTGTGTCTTTACCTGCGATGTCAGGTTGATTAGGGGTTGTCTTCCCTTGTTTATTCATTCATTGTGTTTGACCTTTAGGGTCAGAGGTTGACAGTTCGGCGTGGGCCTATGGGAAGGTTTTTTAAGCGGGAGTGAGATATACTTCCGGGAAGCCGGGAGGTCCTGTTTTTCTGAAGGGACCAAGAGTCCATTGTTTTTCGGGGAGAATCTTCGAAGTAACTGCTATGGCAGTTTTCCCCAGTGAATCTCTGTGCGTCGGGATGACGACAGAATTCCTTGTGTAGTTCTGAGGATTCATTTACCAGGTAATACCGACCTTTATGCATTATTACGCTTTTCGGTGGCAGAACATGTAAAGGATTACCTAGGGTGAACAGCAGTTCACGGATCCGCCATTTCAGAACTTATATATTTGTGCTCGAGGTAGCCATCCAAGACTGTTAGTCTTATATTGTCCAGAAATCCAGTGACGAGGATATATTGTGGGAGCCGCAGATTGGCGGAACTTCTATCTACAATAAGTATTACTGCAGGGTTGGTGATAACCTATTTAACAGAAGTACACGGCCGACGTTAGGACGAGGCCTGTGCTTCCGGCTATTATACTACAGCCTGATATGTGCAATTGGCAGGGAGTGCCAAGTTGCACCTGTGTGTCAAGGTAACTAAGGCATCTGACGCGTTTAGTCAGAGACGCCAAGGGCGACGCTACGAACTGTCATTATTGAAGAACTTTGCTATTGACCATGCACGTCTATTCTGATGTTTACCTTTTTGAATGCCAAATGTATACCTATCGATGTCAGGTCAGCATGACCTTGTTACACTGACTGTTCCTGTTGATATTATGTGTGTTCCCGTCAATAAATGTCTTGAAACATGCCTGCAGTGTCAAAGCATCCTTGATTACTGCATGTGAGAGTATGGGTTGCAGGATCTACATCTATACGAACCTAAACACATTCGCGTCTTCATTCGCACCCACACTCAACTCATCATACGCTCGCACTACACATCTAACAACATGTAAACTGTCTTGGGCCAGTGATCACCTCAACAAGAAAAAAAATACAGTTACATTTCTGGTGGACCAGTTACGTGGGCTCTTATGATACATTTCTTGTCGCCAATGTGGCCTAGAAACTTACATTTCTGATGGACCAGATCTGTGGGTTTAAAAAGAACAGAGCGAGCATTTGACATTATTGTTGACATTTATGGATCCAGAAATTTACATTCCTGGTTGGCTGTTACATGTATGATGTCTCCAGTTTTGTCGAGAAAGTTACAAGAAGGACAAGTACACATTACACTTCTGATCTGTGGGTCTAAGCTACACACGGGACAGCCGTAACACACAGTGCTAATTCTACATTTGCAAGTTTTGGCTACAACAGGACAGATATAGGTCATCAACGGTTGACACAAATAAACAGTACGAGCATTTATATTATAATGCTACATAAAGCATAACAAGACAAGTACTGAAGTGAACTACTAGGCATTTGCTACGTGGACCATAACTGCATAGAAGGCGGGTTCCTATTGTAAACAGTACTGCGGGTTGTTACACGTTTCATTCAACAACAGACTTTTCTAGGTCAGAGTATTCAAGCTACATTGTTGGAGGTCAAGTGTCTGTAAACAGTACGTGAAATTGTAAACATTCAATGTGCAAGCCCTAATTTGAGAAGGTCATAGTAACTTTGGTTCGTGAATACCACTTTATGTTACAGTGGATTTGACGTTCAGTGCGCGTTTGACATTTCGTTTCTGTGTTCGCAAGGAGCAAGAAATTTATTTTAGTTTCAGCTGTGACTGAACTTGTTCTGCAACACATTGAAATTGATTGCTATATGTTTATGTCACTTCTACTGTTTTGTGTATTTTTCTGCGGGTTTTTCGGTTGGTGGGTCTTACGGTAAATATGCCACTTGATCGAGGCTTACTGTAAGCGGTCTGTAGGTGCAAATTTTCTTAATTTGGAAATTTGCTAGTGACAATTGGTCGCTATTGATGTTAGCTGTGATGTAATTGTACTTAACGTTGTTTTTGTAATATTTTGTCTGTTTTTCAGTTTTGATTGTCGATTTGTTTTGTTTGTATTCTGTAGGTCTCTCCTTTCTTGTGTATTTCTCTACACATTTTTGGTTAAAACAGTGTTGCCATTTGTATTGTTTTGTATTTTTGTCTTTGTATTTTTTTTTTTGGTTGTACTACATTACTGTCATGCACAGTCTACATACACATACTTGGTCATGTTTTGATATTATTGATAAGGTAGACTCTTCATATAGAGTTTGTTAAATAATATTATATAAGATATTTATACAAGTTCTTTGATAAAAGACTTGTTATCTACAAAGATTGAGACAGTAAAATAAAGTGAAGTGAGTATACAAGTCTAGCATTTCAGACTTGTCTCCCATTGAAGTGGGATAAGGTAATTTATTTAATTTTTTTTCAGGTTTCTGATCTCATTAGACAGAATGTCTACATTGGATTTCTTCATCCAGCAAGGGTTGACCCTTGGTAAGTCTGGTAAAGAATTGGAAGAATATTCATCTGCTCAATTCGCCATTGCATTAAAGTCAGAAGAAAAGAAACAAAAAAAGAGGAAATTAAATTGAAAGCAGAAGCTGAACTAAAGAAGCTAGAAGCTGAGAATAGAAGATTAGAACTTGAAGAAAGAAGGTATCAAAGAGAGGCTGAGGAGAGAAAAGCTCAAGCTGCTGCTGAGGAGAGGAAAGCTCAAGCTGCAGCTGATGAAAGAAAATTCCAGATGGAAATGGAAGACAAAAAACTTCAAGCTGCTGCAGAGGAAAAAAAACTTCAAGCTGCTGCAGAGGAAAAAAAACTTCAAGCTGCTGCTGAGGCTGAAATTAGGAAAATGGAACATGAGGAAAGAAAACAGAAGATGGAACTTGATGAAAAACTCGCAATTTTGGAGTTAGAGAAATTGAAATTGGCGAGTACGGGTGCTCAGCAAACAACTTCGAGTACGACAAAGGAGTTTGTTAGTAGGATTAAATTGCCTCATTTCAATCCTTTAAAGGATGACGTAGCAGATTATCTAGATAGATTCCAATTTTTGTGCGATACGCATAACATAAAAAAGGAAAAATATGTTGAACAACTGATGCCATTTTTTACAGGTGACACAGTGACTACTCTTATGACAATAGACGAACATGAGAGGACTAATTATGATGTTGTCAGGGCAGCATTACTAAAGAAATACCAATTAAAACAAGAAGACTATCGTCTTCGTTTTAGGACAATGTTGCCAGAAAATGGAGTAGATTTCTCTGATTTTGTTACAAAGATACGTCGTACATTTACACGATGGGTTGAGTTGTCTCAGATTGAGAAAACATATGAAGGTCTAATGGACTTATTATTGCGAGATAAGGTTTTGTCATCTGTTAATGATTCTTTTCTTGCATTCCTTCATGAGCGTAAGCCTAAAAACTTAAAAGAAATGGAGGAATACTGTTGTCAGTATGCCACAGCACATCCCCATGCTACAGTTAGCAATTCTAAAGTGAAAGAAGGGTTGCCAGCTGCTTCGGCAACACCATATGGCCCTAATTTCAGAAAAAAATTTCAGGGTGCTCAACAAAATTGGAATAGGGGAAGTAATCAAAATTACACTCAGAAGCGGAGTAATCCAACACATGATGGTTCTTCGTCTATGCAGTGGAGACAAGATGGTAGTTCTCGTAATTTTAGTGGTAATAATTTGAGACACTTTCGTAAAGGCTATCCAAATAATAACTATTCAAATTTTCGAGGTAATCATTCTCGACGTCAAGATTATGACGATGGTGAATTTAGAAACCGGGATTCAAACCGGAATGATGATTACAATAGGCAATATGATAACAATTACAGGGGAAATGATGATCGAAATAATTACAGGGGAAATGATAATCGAGGTAGACCTAGGTTTAACAAAAAAAGACCTTACCAACAGGCAAACTCTGCGCAACAAGAGTTTGATGGAGTCTGTAATACAGTAAATGATAGTGGTAACTCTAGGGCTATCACTGGTTGTGCTTTCGATTTTGGGAGAGCAACTGAATGCCCCCAATGCTTAACATTGTTTGACTCATCAACTGTATCTACGCTAAGTTGTGGTCACCCTCTTCCTGCTCTACCTGCTACAGTTGCGCATGATGGGAGAGGATCTCTCATCTTACATAAAGGTCTAATAAATGATAGGCTAGTCTCAGTACTTTTCGATTCGGGATGTACTACCGTCGGGGTTAAGGAGTCTCTGATAGATCCTTGCTGTGCCACGGGAAAAACAATCAAATGTGTTACATTTGGTGGTACTATGGAAAGCTATCCTACTGCTATTATTAGGATTGACACTCCTTTCTTCACAGGAGATGTCCATGCATGTCTTCTTCCTAATCCTATTGCGGATCTTATAATCGGTCGTATTCATGGGGTTAAGGAATGCACCCCGCAACAAATTTCTAGTTGGGAAGAAAAAAACATTCAAACGGTCAATGCAGTGGTGACAAGAGCTCAAGCTCTTAATCCCCCAACTTCATCTGATAATAGTAATGAAGTTGATAGCCAAGACGAGCACTTGGTGATTTCCCATGACTCGTTTGTTAAACGTCAAGAAGAGGATCCTTCTTTGAAGAAATACTTCCTTCTTGCAAAGAAAGGGGATCCCAATCAAAATACGAATCACAAATCGTATATCACTATGAAGAATGGTATATTGGTACGAATGGTACAACACTCGGACAAGTCTATGCACTCGCAAATTCTTGTGCCTAAGTGTATGAGAGCCTTAATTCTTCGGCATGCACACGATTCTCAGTGTGCGGGACACATGGGTTTTTCCAGAACTAAAACTAGAGTCCTTGCGTCATTCTTTGGCCATTCGTGAATAAAGACATCCGAATTTATTGCCGATCTTGCAAAATTTGTCAAGAGGTCAAGTCTAGGGGTCCGAGACATGCTGCTCCTATTCAGGCTGCAGATATTCCGATTCGGCCGTTTCAGAAAATGGCTATAGACATCATTGGTCCGTTCAAAATTAAGTCAGCCAGAGGACACCAATTTATCCTCACTTGCGTGGACATGTGCACGCGTTGGCCAGAGGCTATTCCTCTGAAGAGCATATCAACTGTCGATATCGCTGATGCTCTTTGGCTCGTATTTTCTCGTCTGGGATTCCCCGGAGAAATACTGTCGGATCACGGCACTCAGTTAATTTCGGACGTTATGTCTCAGGTAATGGCTACGCTAGACATTAAAAGGTCTCTCAGTAGTATTTATCATCCAATGTCCAATGGATTGGTAGAACGTCTTAACAGGACACTAAAGAACTTACTTGGCAAGATAACGGAGGATCATCCTGAAGATTGGGACAGGGTTTTACCTGCAGTCCTCTTTGCCTATAGAGAGGTTCCCAACGAGCATACAGGGTTTTCTCCTTTCGAACTTGTCTTTGGCGCGCAACCGCGCGGGCCAATGTCCTTGTTACACGATTTGATAACTTCCGATAATATTGACGATGATACACAATCGTCATATGAATATGTTATAGCTCTTAGAGAAAAGATTATCGAATCGTGCAGGTTAGCAACTTCATCTTCCGAATTTGCGAAAGAAAAAGCTAGGCGATTTGCTAATAAGAAAAGACGCCTACGTCAACTTTGTCCTGGAGACAAAGCATATGTCTTACTGCCCTCAAGAGAGAATAGACTTCTCATTTCTTGGAAGGGTCCATACACTATAGTCTCGAAAATTTCTGATGTCGACTATATTGTCGATGTGGATGGAAGGCATAAAACCTTCCATATAAATATGTTAACAGAGTTTATTGAACGTCCAGACTATTTACAGCCTATTTTCCAGGCGACGGACGACCTCCAGTTCAACATGGTCACATCTCATCCCTGTCCGTTATACAGGATGAGGAAACTATTTTTTCTGACGTGAACTTACCTCTTCCTACGATTCCACTTATTTCAACGGAATCGTGGAGAGACGTTACAGTCTCTTCTAACTTGTCTTTTGAGGAACAACGTCAAGTATCCTCTACGTTACAATCATATCAGGATGTCCTTACCGACATTCCTGGACACACAGATGTCATAGAACATGACATCATACTTACTGATCGTAATCCGATCAGAGTAAGACCATACCCAATACCTATTCATTTTCAAGCACAAGTCGAGAAAGAATTGGATGAAATGATTCAACTACAAATAATTGAACCATCCACTTCAGCTTATTCTTCGTCGATAGTTATTGTTCGAAAGAAAGACAATAACATACGTCTTTGCGTTGATTATCGCAAATTAAATCAAGTTACGAAGTTCGATGCTGAACCTATGCCGTTATTAGATGATCTACTTATTAGACTTTCTAAAGCTAAATTCTTTACTAAACTAGACTTGTCGAAAGGTTATTGGCAAGTCCCATTGACGGAACACGCCAAACCTCTCACTGCTTTTTCGACACCTAGGGGTCTGTTTCAATGGAATTTTATGCCTTTCGGGCTTATGAACGCCCCAGCGACTTTCGTGCGCATGATGCGACGAATTCTATCAGATCGTGCAGATGTCATTGCATATTTAGACGACATCTGTCTTTTCAGCGATACTTGGGAAGAACACTATGTGGGTCTGAAGGAATTGCTATCTACTCTACGTGAGCATAGTTTGACTGCTAAACCCTCTAAAGCTTTTGTTGGGTTTAGTGAAATTTCCTTCCTAGGTCATCGAGTTGGTCATGGTCTGTTGAAGACAGAGGACCAAAACATTTCAAAGATATTAAATATCTCGGTTCCGAAGACAAAAAAGCAAGTGCGTAGTCTCGTGGGATTGATACAATTCTATGGAAGATTCATTGAGAATCTGTCCTCCATTATGGCACCACTTTCAACGTTATTGAAAAAAGGTTCTCCTAATATGGTGCGTTGGTCCCAAGAATGCCAATCTTCATTGGATCAGGTTAAGAATTTGTTCTCATCTCATCCTATCTTAAGACTACCGACGATTGATAAGACTTTTGTCCTTCGTAGTGATGCCTCTTCCACTGGCATTGGAGCGGCACTAATGCAGGAATATTCAGGAACTCTGCATCCTGTAATGTATATTTCTAGGAAGCTGAATGCGGCAGAAAGGAATTACTCGGTTTTGGACCGTGAATTGTTGGCTATGGTTTGGTCCATTCTTAAGCTACAAAGGTTCCTTCTGGGCGCGCATTTCTTTATGGAAACCGACCAAAAAGCTCTTACGGCTATGCAAAGTAAGGATTTGAAGAGCTCGAGATCTACTCGTTATGCTATTGCTCTTCAGCCTTTCCATTTCACGGTGCGAGCTATCCGTGGTTCGGATAATGTGATGGCGGACATATTGTCTAGATGCCCACATGATTCCAGTTAAATCTTGTGTCCTAGTTTTTCCTGATATATTTTCAGACTTAGGTCTGTCCTTAATATCATAATATGTTGTAATACAAATGTATTTGGATGATGTTTAGATAATTTAACAAATTTCATTTTGTCCATCCATCAGTGATATGTTGCTAAAATAGCATTGACATTTGTATATTGCTATGATTATATTATTTAGTAATGTTTGATATATGATTGGTATTGCCAGCAACTTAGGTTTCTTGAATGGTATCCCTTAGTTTGTTTGGCTTAAAGGAAATATTTTCTCCTATGTTGGGAGATGATTTGTACCCTCTTCTATTGTACCTGATATTAGGTTCATTGTTTGCATGAGCACAGAAGTGATACTGGTGCTATCTTGCTCATGAACATATTTAAAAAAAAAAAAATTGCATTTTTTTTTTTTACAGGGGGGTGGTAGTAATGTTGCTGTCATTTTCGACGGAGTCATCTGTCAAGTTATTTGCTTATGTTTGTATCATAAGTATAATTGTGTCTTTACCTGCGATGTCAGGTTGATTAGGGGTTGTCTTCCCTTGTTTATTCATTCATTGTGTTTGACCTTTAGGGTCAGAGGTTGACAGTTCGGCGTGGGCCTATGGGAAGGTTTTTTAAGCGGGAGTGAGATATACTTCCGGGAAGCCGGGAGGTCCTGTTTTTCTGAAGGGACCAAGAGTCCATTGTTTTTCGGGGAGAATCTTCGAAGTAACTGCTATGGCAGTTTTCCCCAGTGAATCTCTGTGCGTCGGGATGACGACAGAATTCCTTGTGTAGTTCTGAGGATTCATTTACCAGGTAATACCGACCTTTATGCATTATTACGCTTTTCGGTGGCAGAACATGTAAAGGATTACCTAGGGTGAACAGCAGTTCACGGATCCGCCATTTCAGAACTTATATATTTGTGCTCGAGGTAGCCATCCAAGACTGTTAGTCTTATATTGTCCAGAAATCCAGTGACGAGGATATATTGTGGGAGCCGCAGATTGGCGGAACTTCTATCTACAATAAGTATTACTGCAGGGTTGGTGATAACCTATTTAACAGAAGTACACGGCCGACGTTAGGACGAGGCCTGTGCTTCCGGCTATTATACTACAGCCTGATATGTGCAATTGGCAGGGAGTGCCAAGTTGCACCTGTGTGTCAAGGTAACTAAGGCATCTGACGCGTTTAGTCAGAGACGCCAAGGGCGACGCTACGAACTGTCATTATTGAAGAACTTTGCTATTGACCATGCACGTCTATTCTGATGTTTACCTTTTTGAATGCCAAATGTATACCTATCGATGTCAGGTCAGCATGACCTTGTTACACTGACTGTTCCTGTTGATATTATGTGTGTTCCCGTCAATAAATGTCTTGAAACATGCCTGCAGTGTCAAAGCATCCTTGATTACTGCATGTGAGAGTATGGGTTGCAGGATCTACATCTATACGAGCCTAAACACATTCGCGTCTTCATTCGCACCCACACTCAACTCATCATACGCTCGCACTACACATCTAACAACATGTAAACTGTCTTGGGCCAGTGATCACCTCAACAAGAAAAAAAATACAGTTACAGTGTACCAACTTTCGCATTGAGGTCTCCCATTACTATAATAAGATCATATCTAGGTGTGTCTTCCATTTCTTTCTATAGTTGTTGATAGAATTCATCCTTGGCCATGTCCTCAGAAGAGACCCCGATGGCATCACAAGAACAGCTACGCTTTGGACCCCTGAAGGAAAACGAAAGAGAGGCCGACCAAAAACAACCTGGCGGAGAACTGTGGAGGCTGAGATGCAAAGAATGAACCAGAGTTGGGGCACTGTACGAAGGATGGCCACCGACCGAGCAAAGTGGAATCAATTTGTTGTTGCCCTACATAACGCCAATAGGCGTGATGGCCACTGACTGCTTTGACGGTCGGCGGCTAAGTATCAAAGAAGAAAAAATGTTCCACAGGCAGCATAAATACACAGAATACAACTAGGAAGAAGTCACATTCCTTCTTCTGTACCTGGGTCTTTTTGATCTTGGTTTGGTGTTGGTTTTAAGGACTATCTTCATTACACACGGACAACTCCATCAGTGCTTCGATCTCCTCCCTTATATCACACAAGAAGAATCTCAGCACAGTGCACGAACTCCGTAGCACCGGCGAGAATCCCAATGTGTGTATATAGGAATCATACATTCTATAAATAGTTCTGTGGTGGGTAGGTTTCTAATTTTTTTTTAAATTTTGCCAGAGCGGCGGCCTGCTATGCCTACTCTTTTACGATTTCCAACTGCCGTGGGATTTTTAACGTGACTTACACACGGGACCTCCTATTTTTTCGCCCTTATCTGAGAAGGCTACGCACCCGATCTCACTACCCAGGAGACCAGGGAGGAGTATGACATCATTAAGACCACTGGTTCTGAAAATAAATTTTCCTTAAGTTATATTTCCTCAACTGGGAATCGAACCCGGTACCTCTGGTATTCGAGGCGGACGCCGTACCTTTTAGCCACACCGACCACCACTCGCTGATCTTATTTAGTATGACGAGTATATTTACCAAAACACAGGGCTGGTGATGTTGTTCGACTGATTCCATCTCGTCTTGCCTATAAGCCTTTAACCTGTGTGTATACTGTCACGTAGACAGATAATTTATTTTACCATTTCGTTCCATATGTTATTAACTCTTTTAATGTTCTGTTTTCCTAGACATTTTGTATTCTTATTTTCTTTCATTTTCTCCTTCTCAAACCCTACCCGAGGTGTTTACGTTCTGGCTTTCGGTAGAAATCCCCCACTGGTCAGAAACGGCCAGCGTAGCGGAAATATTACATACACGCACCTGGTCCGTCCAGGGGAATTTCTCTGGTCGCTTTAAAACGTTTGATCACGAGCGGCTAGTACCCTTTGAGGCCTGGGTAACGAGTTTGATCTGTTTCAGGGGGAGATAACAATCGCGGTCAGTCTCCGGGTTTTGCCCCTTAGACGAGTTAGAGCTCTCATAATATTATGCATTTCTCTACCTGAAGGAACTTTCTTGCGGTTGTTGACTTCTGATGTCTCTAGAATAACCTCTGTCTTACTTCGGATTACGTCTTTCGCCGAACATCTGTAGAAATATGCAGGCCAGGAGTCCGGGGGGAGCGTCCTTTGTAATCTATAAGAGTAGATGGGTTTAATAAGCCAACACACTCGTGAATATTCCTGGCCCGAGATGGACCATCATGAGAATTAAGACAAACTTTCACAACAGAACTAAATGTTAAGGCCTATCTCTAGTCATTTTTTGGGGTGAGTTGACATATCTTATAATTATTATATTATATTCATGTTAGCTTTTTATTTATATATCTGATAGGAAGGGACGTGAATTCATTTTGAGGATTTCTCCTAGTAATTTAATTCAGTGATAATGTAGCGCTGTCTACGGCCTTAGTTAAGTGGTGCTTAAACTGTTACGGTTTATCATGGGTTAAATGTTAAACTTACAATAACAGATATTAAGCGTAGAATCAGTCCACAGATGCTTATCATGGGTTAAGAATAGGCTAAATTAACTGTCATTTCTGTAAGATAATGTCAGGTGTGGATTGTTCACTTAAAAACTGAATAGTGAGATGCAGGTAATAATTCTGGATTATAGGAGATAGTCACTTATTCCTTCTTGATAGATATTTCTAGTGGCAAGGGAAAATCATTTTATGCTTACTTGTGTGGCTAGGCACTAGTCTATAACTTTCACTGAAAGCAGTCACCAGGCATAGATATAATTATATCTTATGATTTAGCCACAACTGTATTATTATAGCAAGAACATTGCATTTTCTATGTACTCATTTTGTGGAATGCTAATATATTTCCCCAAGGGGACATACGATTTATTTGTGTAATGTCAAATGCTGTAATCTGTGTATGTAAATTCATTTAATGTTGTAAGATGAATAAGCATATTCATTTAACTGTAACTACAGGGTTAGGTTTCCTGTATGTTGAGATTGGGAGAAGAGGAGTAGATTTTGCTGTCAGAACATTTAATGACAGTTACATGGGTGTACAAAAGATATTAAGCCTATGCGGGCACATGCTATAATTGATAGAATGGAAGGAGCGGAGCATGACTAGGTTATAAAACATTAGATTGATTTTGTCGTTGCTTGAAGTTAAGGGTGTCTTTTTTTGGGTCTCAGTTTCAGGGAGACCGAATCGCTAGAGCAGACTCCAGTCAGGCGAAGAACGACATGTCCTCTTTGACCTAGAGGGTTTCTGAATACCGCTAGCGTCACGAGTAGCCAAACCCCGTTCCTGAACCTAAACCCTTTTGTCAACGCCAAGTTAAGCTCACGCAGTGCTACGAGCCCACGCTAAATCTGGAATCACCAAATGCAGTAGTAGTTCCCTACTCGCCTATTGGATTACCAGTCAGAGCATTGCCGCTTCCAGAATATCAAAACCGCCCAGCACGTCCATAGCAGAATCTGATATCACCCGACTTTGTGTGCCTAAACGGGGCACTCAGCAAACCCGCCCAAACCGGATTTAATGCCAAGCAGAGTCAAGCGTCGGATGAGAGCGCATGGGACCGTTTGTCCTCAATTAACCTCGTCTTGGGTGTATTTCTGGATACTTAAAATCTCGCACGTATGAGCAGCCATCTATGGACAGAGTTCCAGCCCCCTCACGCAAGTAGCGGTCACCAACGTATAGCACCTACAAAGAAAGTTGGGTATTTCACTTCATTCATCTTGAAGGATATTTATCCGTAAGACACTTTCTGGAGCTAGCACATTTGGTCCCACGAAAAGCGGACAGGCTGTCGCTCAGTTCGTTTATTTGGTCAGCAGGAGGTAAACAGCGTCTTCCAGTGTTCCCTCGCGCAATTAGGGGTCACCAACGTTTAGCCCGACAAGGAAAGTTTTGTATTTCACTTCATTCACCTTGAAGGATATGTACTTGTAAGACACTTTCTGGAGCTAGCGCCTTTGGTCCCACGAAAGCGGACCCATTGTCTGACAGCTTAGTTATTTTCTCTGTGTTCTACAGGTTTTATGAGTGTTGGTGGTGTGTGTGTGTTTGTGGGTGGGTATTTGCATTATTGAAGACTATTGATGAATATTTTGATTATTGAAGTAATTTATGCTGTGTATGATGATATGCATTAATTCCATGCTTTTCTTCTTTAATAAAGTTTACACCTTTTATTAATGCGCTGTTCCCGACCCTTTTCATCCATAATTAACTTGGTTTAGCTCTTTACTAGAATCTCTATGTTTGATAAGAGAAAAGAGTGAGAGCAGGAGGTGCTTAGACAGTAACAGTGAGTTGAGGCTTGGAGAGAGAGATCAGTTTGATAAATCTTTTTCCAGGTTGTCTCAAGTCCATCTCCTATTTACACCTTTCTGTGTGTGTAATCTATAACTCTGTCAGTCCACTATCCCTTGTCGATTTCACTACTATTGTCCAACTCGACAAATACTCTACACTTTACTCAACCACGACATATACTTAGGACCTTCAAAGATTTAGTCATAGCCTGAGAAGGGGAGGCGCTGATTCAACAATCCAGTCTGATCTAAGGTGATGAGGACTGCAGTAAGACGGCGGTGGTAAATGATGGAGTGAGGGTGGGGTGGGGGAGAGAAAGTAATGTGTCTTACTAGGACAAAAGACGAGATAAAAAATTCGTTGCGGCCACATGACCTTCGTCAGGGACAGACGAACAACCCCACTCCTACTCATTTTCTGATATTGTAATCCACATCTGACTACACCGTTTATTTGTTTTCTCTTTCACTTTTCTCCTCGACTTAATTAATTCACTATCTTTCCTTTCTGTTTTGTTCGTATGTCCCTGGTGACGGCCTTGTGGCCGCAAGGTAGGTTTTTTTTCTCGTCTTTTGCCCTATTAAGACGTATTTTATTCCCCCCCCCCCCCCCCTACTTCAGTCTGATCCAGGGCATTACAACGACTCTTCTCCGACAGGAATGCAAATAACGCGGGCGCACACATTTTTTTTGGCTTATTCACATCATCATAATTACGTCCCTTTTCGTTGCTCATGGAGCATGGTACAAACTGGTCCTACGGGACAGAAGACGCAGCAACAGTGACAAATGTAGTCAGTGACCAATAGTTTGACTGCTTGCGTCAGGGTTAGCGACCCAGAGCCGACCAAAACCCTACTCCACCTCCAAGTGATGGTTCTGGACACAGGCTGCATCACTGCAGTCTGGCTGAGAGAGTAGGGATCGAAGAGGGAAGGCTAATCCGGTCACAAAAATGCCATGCTGAAACCGGATGTGTCGGGCCGAAAGGCGCAAATATCGCAGCTTTGCTGTAAACGGCGACACAACGTAACAAACGTGCTTTTCAGGACGAACGCAGAAAAAGAAGAAGAAATTGGTCCTTGTGCAGGAACCTTGCGCCAAAGCATTTATGTCCTCTCGTGGCTGTGGTTTCTGTAACAATTTGATTCAGATGATGAGGTTGCCGGTTCCTTGCACAACTTTATCTCAGTCGCATCTTATTACACACCTGAAGGGGGAGCCGCGCTAGCGTAGTGGTTACAACACCGCTCTGGCGACCGGGTGAGGACATTTGAAGGAGTGTCGTCGACCAGGGACTGGCGGCTCCTGAGCCGACCCAGCTGCAATGGGTACCTCCGAAATCGGCGAGTATTTGCCTGAATGGCGAGGGACACCTGTCTCAGTACAAGAAATAAAGGGATACTCACGTAAAATCAATGTCAGGTTAGACATAAAATAATAACCTGAGATTTCGCCTCGAGTATTAGCGGGCGAACGAAAAAAAAAAAAAAAAAAAAAAAAAAAAAAACATCTGAAGGATTAGTAGTAAAATGACCAGTCTATGACCCAATGGACATTCATTATTAGTTTATTATTAATTTTACTAGATAATCAGAATAAGGTGGTTCATAGTTGGGGTAATGGGGTTTAAAGAAGTTGCTGATTATTTTGTACTACCACAACAATTATAACGTATATACTATTGTTACCGGGGTTTTCTGTCTTTAGATTGGCATTGATGTTGTCTGGTTTGTCGGGCCTGCTAATGTGGCCGACGTACTTCTGATCACACGAATAATGTGGGCCGTTTCTTTGGCTTACATTGATGACCTGGTTAATGATAATAGGACCCGGTAACGATGTAAGATGGGTCAATACAGGATGACCAACTGGCATGGATAAACACTGTACTCGTTGGGAGAGTCAGTGTTGACAACATATTTATTCATGACGAAACTTTACATCAGTAGTTCACAGACATTCTTCATCAGCAATGGTCATGGTAGAAAAGGTACATAGTCAATAACAATCAACATGGACGTTGACCGACCGCACTAGCTACTGCCACATCAAGGTTAGCGGAAGCTCTACGGCAACGTAGTGGTAAGATGCATGGGTTTACAAAATGACCATGTTAAATCTTTAAGCATATATATATATATATATATATATATATATATATATATATATATATATATATATATATATATATATATATATATAAACACGATCCCAATAGCTCCTGGCGTTAACGGGACGCACTAACAGCCGACATAGCTGGTCAGGCTGAAGCTCTGCCGTAACGGTACAGAAGACTAAGTATCGGAGGCTAGATACTTCAAACGAGCCGTTTCTGGCTGAATAATATTGGCATTAAAAGCTTCTTGATATAGTTCACTCATAATAGTATCTTCATCTTTCAGATGAACATAATTACTTCATAACCGTGTCTTTCCTTGACTTAGGATAAGCACACGGAAATAAATCACGTCTATACACGACGATGGATATCTGGATCTGCCTCAAGGACATAGTCCGTATCTAAACAAATCACCGCGTCATACCGCACCATGCCCCGTTTAATCCTGGGGCACGGTCGTAAACAAATAATATTACAAAAAATATCATTGCTGTGCTCAGATGCACGACTGGAAATCTCAGGCGAACATATGAGAACTTTTAAACATCTATCTGACCCTCAATGAATATAAAGTATTTAACAACTATCTCTGCTTAAATATCTACTACTCGTATCTCTGCTATTTAGATGCGTGGAGGCATACCTAGAGTTCTCCTTATGTGACCACCAGCTAAGCACAATGCTATAATATATGGATGTGGAAGTGAACCTCTGTCTATGAGGCTAATTATACCCTCAATGACTTTTGTAATCATCCACACAATTCCAGGGATTCCCCCTGTGGTGAAACATGTTGAGAACCCAGCATTGCACACTAAGCTTGGAGGAGTCACATGAGCCCTTGATGTAACTCTGGCGTTTACCTGTTCCGCTGCATGCAGAATCTCACTATGGACCTATGATAGGCAGGGGAAGCTCAGAAGTGGCTCTGTGTAGGACGTGACAATTCCTTGGGAGAGCCCAGAACCGGAGCACAGTATTTTAGCTCTGCATAGCTGGGGGTCGGAGTGGCTAAGAGGTACGGCGTCCGCCTCGTGTTCTAGAGGTACCGGGTTCGATTCCCCGTTGAGGGGAAAATAATTTATGGACATTTTTTTTCAGAACCAGTGGTCCCAATGATATCATACTCCCCCCTGGTCTCCTGGGTAGTGAGATCGGATGGATAACCTTCTCGGACAAGGGCGAAACAAAATAGGAGGGCCCGTGTGCAAGTTGCGCACGTTAAAAATCCCACGGCAGTTGGACATCGTAAATACGAGGGAGGTTCAGAAAGTAATGCACCACATCGTTTTTATCAGCTAATAATGAAGATAGAAGCATGACATTTTGTACACTTCAAATATGGCATGTGCCAAGTGTGTGCACCAAATTGCACTGCAACCGACTAAATAATACGGCTGCCCTAAATCGTTGAAATGGAGCGTGTTATAGTTCGTTTCAAAAAGATCGGTCGACGATTGGCTTCAAATATCTCCATATTCCTTGCACTGATAAACATGATTTTTTGCATGTGGTCTTATATTTTCAATGTCCCAAAGTTTTTATAAAATTCAATGTTGCAGGTAGTGTTCTTTTCTTGCAACGGCTAATTCATTTGATCTTTTTTAACGAAGTAATTATTTTGTCCTGGAAGAAAATAATTTACCGTAAATGACGGAAGTTGCATATTTTCGGCATAGGCGTCTATACAATTCGAATGTTAGAGGGGTTTGTTAACTGATTATTACGTGAGGTCCTTTTTTATTTCTTCGAAATATTTGAGAGAAAAATAACGCCTAATCCTTGTAAATGTTACTTTTTATACTAAAACGTGAATGGATGCATGAAGAGGTGAAAGTACTGTGTATGTTAAAAATAGTAGTGAAATCGTGGAGATAAAAAGGAAATGAATTGGTTTACATATACACATAGATGGAGGAGAAAACATTTAAAACATATAAGGTATTTACACACTTATTCTGAGTCAGACGAGTCTAACATATTGATGACTATTCTAGGCTGAACGAACGACAATCCATCTTTTTTCCAATAGTCATTTTCCTCTTTTAAGACATGGTCTTCACATTTACACCAATAATCTTTGTCTATCTGCGAGAGGGCGGCATATGTTAGTTCTTTCATATTGCACAGTTTGAAAGTTTTATTTTCAGCTGCCACCTGTCCTTTAACTTTTGCCCAAATGAGTTCAATTGGGTTTAAATGTGAATGATAAGGTGGCAGTCTCAAACACATATGACCATGCTGTTGAATCAACTTGTCTATATGGAACATCTTAGTCTTTTGTGATTTCTTAACAAGGGACAGTAATTCAGGTTTCAGAAACCCCTCGTTAAATGGAATGTCTTCTTTTCTAAGCCAGATCTTTATAGCATCTTTTGTACTCGAAGATGTCGGGATTTTGTCTTCTTCTGCCACAGCGTTGCGGTATGATGCGTTGTCCATTATCAGACAGGATGGTCTGGCTAGGGACGGAAGAAGAGTATTTTCAATCCACTCTCTAAATATGTTACCGTTCATCGCGGTATGATAGTTCCCGGTTGTCTGTATAATTGGAAGTGAAAATAAGTTCAGCATTTTTCACTAGCCCATTATGTCTGCTGCCTGCATTTTCCATTATCAGACGTTGTCCTTTTCCACTGGGTACACATCTTTTAATCGTCCCATCTGATAACTGCCATTCCTTTTCACTTGTGTGGTGTGCATTGATCCAAGTTTCATCAACATACACAATATCATAATCTTGATTACGCATTTCCCGTACTTCACATAAATATTTACTTATCATAGATACTTGATAATGGCGGAAAAGTATGGTGTCTTTGGTCTGGTTTATGTAAATGATGTATATGTGGAGTCAAGCAGGTAGCAGTAAAGTAGAGTCCACACAGGACGTCACATAAACTCACGACGTAGAAAGTCAATGAATGTTGTAACTGCTAGTGACGTTTCCATCATTTAATGGGACGCTACAATGACAAGATGTGTAGACATTAACATGTAGAACAGTCTTCATTATATCGACATAGTCAGCACAACATTCGACAGCAGACAGCATAATAATGGTGAATCAAATCTTGGGCTTCAATGCATCATAAACGACTGTAAATGTAGTCAGGTGTGGAAACCATCATCCTTTTCTATAACAATCGATATCTTTATAAATGTATAAATGTAGGAGATTAAATTCCTTCTCCTTCTCTGACCTCCAGCAAGACAGGCACGACTTCTGGAGTATCAAATAATGTCCTCTGATTTCTTTTAATAACCACGGTATCAAACCAAAACTGACGTGGAACCGCCAGAGCAGTAAAGTCCAACAAGCAGATAGCCTTTAGGACATGCATCAACCCGATGCATAACAACATAGTGATTCGTGAGTTGAAAACTTCTCATAACGTCGACTCTTCCCCGCCCAGGGAAAGTTGACAACTAGGCACAAAATGTCAATCATAAAAGTTAGCGACAATGATAATCAAATGTAGAGCAATTACCTTCTCTTCAAGAATCAATACACAACTCACTCGCCTCCAGGCGCTTTGAATCACAAAAGGGAAATATCATCTGAGATGAACACTATAGAGGACTTCCATTTCCCGAACAATATAATCATGACAGACGCTGAAAAACCGTCTGTCTCTCTCGACAAAATCTGTGGCACTCACGGGCGGAAGCTGGTACAAAACCCACAACCAAACAACAGACATGCGCAGAACCGTTCGATTTGAATACAATTCACACAACCGTCGAAGCTATGGGCACATTCAAAGAACTACACTTAAAATCGAGCCTTATAAGGATAGGAAATAACTATCGACGCAGTTTGACAAACGTATACAAGAAAAGTGGGCCTGAGCGCTCCATAAATGGACATGACCCAACATCGGTCAACCAACAATCATACCGGCAACCGAAGGGCATAAGAACAGGTGACCACCTAAAGTAAAACGTAACTCCAATTCCAAGAGTTATATACCTTGCATTAGAAAAAATTGCGTACACAGATAACATGGTGAAATTCTTATGTGTAACATACTACCGCAACCTCCCGATTAAAAAAAAAAATGAAACATTTTTTTTTTAAATCCATGAGCAAGCTAAAAGCGGCTCAAACGCACGAATTATGCGCGGATAAATAGACAAACTGCCTAACATGAGGCTAAATCGACACATAGAGTGACAAGTGAGAATATATCTCAGCAGAGAAAATCTGTCTCAAAATATATACATATATCGTGGAGGTGCCACCAACCACACATTACATTGCTGGTCACATTAGCATGTAAACATAATATACATATCTTGTATGCAAGTGTAATAATAATCATCATCAAAATAGCGGTGTCATTATCCTAGCTCCGCTTCAAAAGGATGTACACATGTGATAGTAAATATTACATTACTTAAACATGTAATAATATTACAATGTAATACATAATGAAATACGTTGAAGATAAATGAAGATCCAGGTCAATGACAAAAGTAGACATCTTCTGTCGTTGCAACGGTAAGTATAGATTTCACACTCTTCATGCTTGACAACAGTAAGGTAACTTCTCAGATCATCAATGACATGCTGAGAAAATACAATCAATATAATCCTATTTAACAACCATTAAGTTTCATAATATACAATACATTTTTATTAATAATTGTAACCGAGTGAACTTTCGGCCCTTATATTACCTACTCAGCCTTCTTCCGTTATATTAACGATGATAACAGAAGAAGATGACAACAAAGCACATTAATATGAGTTCCCATAAAGTGAGAGCAGATGTGCTAATGTATTATCATAATATAGCTGTGTTATGGATCTGTAATATATCTGGAAATATAGGACAGAAGTATTAGTCGGAATCATGTGGGCATCTAGATAGAATGTCAGCCATCACATTATCCGAACCACGGATAGCTCGTACCGTGAAGTGAAAAGGTTGAAGAGCAATTGCATATCGAGTAGAACTCGAGCTCTTTAAATTCTTACTCTGTATAGCCGTAAGAGCTTTCTGGTCGGTTTCTACTATGAAATGGGCGCCTAGAAGGAATCTTTGTAGTTTGAGAATTGACCAGACCATAGCCAACAGTTCACGGTCTAAAACCGAGTAATTCCTTTCTGCAGCATTAAGTTTTCTGGAGATATACATTATAGGATACAGAGTTTCAGAGTACTCTTGCATTAGTGCCGCTCCAATCCCAGTGGATGAAGCGTCACTACGAAGAACAAATGTCTTATCTTTATTAGGTAACACTAGAATAGGTGGTGACGAAAACATAGTTTTGATTTTATCCAGCGAAGATAGGCATTCCTGAGACCAGTGAACCATATTAGGAGACCCTTTCTTCAGTAGTGTAGAAAGAGGTGCCATGATAGAGGATAGATTCGGAGTGAATCGTCCATAAAATTGTATAAGACCTAAGGGACTTCGCACTTGCTTTTTAGTCTTAGGAATAGAGATGTTAAGTATCTTAGTGATATTATGGTCCTCTGTCTTTAGAAAACCATGACCAACTCGATGGCCTAGGAAAGAGATTTCGCTAAAACCAATGCAGACTTTAGAGGGTTTCGCTGTCAGGTTATGCTCGCGTAAAGTAGACAGTAATTCATTTAACCCCGAATAATGATCTTCCCAAGTATCGCTGAAAAGACAGATGTCGTCTAGGTATGCAATGACATCTGACCGATAAGATAGGATTCGACGCATCATGCGTACGAATGTAGCTGGTGCGTTCATAAGGCCGAAAGGCATGAAATTCCATTGAAAAAGGCCTCTAGGTGTAGAAAAAGCAGTCAAAGGTTTGGCGCGTTCAGATAAAGGAACTTGCCAATATCCTTTAGACAAATCAAGTTTAGTGAAAAAATGAGATTTAGAAAGCCTAGTAAGTAGCTCTTCTAGTAAAGGCATAGGTTCAGCATCGAACTTCGTAACTTGATTCAATTTGCGATAGTCAACGCAAAGACGTATGTTATTGTCTTTTTCCCGAACAATAACCATCGGCGAAGAATATGAAGAAGTGGATGGTTCAATTATTTTTAAATCTATCATCTCATCCAACTCCTTCTCAACCTGTGATTGAAAATGTATAGGAATAGGATAAGGTCTGACTCTAATAGGAGTATGGTCAGTAAGAACAATGTCATGTTCAATGACATGAGTTTGTCCAGGGATGTCAGTGAAGACATCCTGAAATGTTTGTAACATAACCGACACTTGTCGCTGTTCTCCTAGAGATAAATCAGGAGAAACAGTAACATTTTTCCATGATTCACTAGAATGAAGTGGAATCATCGGAAGCGGAAGATTAACATCCGAAAAACGATGCTCTCCCAAAATCAAAAGCGGAACATGCCATATTATTAGCGTCATTATTATCTTTAGTCTGTTTATAGGCTTCTGTGGTAAAGTGGGATGTTATAAATATTTATAGGGGACTTATTGTACTGACTGAGATCAGCTGTGAAGGTATCTATATCTAATAAGAGTAGTGTAGTATAGATAACCTTACTTACTGCCACATATGTATACCTCAGTCAGAATTATTCTGGAATAGTGTGATGACTACGTTATATGTCTAGGGTATGTGTATGATGAAGTGTAAGTCATAACAACAACAGACAGATAAACAATTTAATTTATTCCACCACACTTGACAACACTGTGACACTCACATACATATAACACTCTAAGAGGATATCTTAAAGGAGTCACTGATAACTTTTCAAATAACAATATGTATTCAGTGCTGTCATGAATGTATATGTGTCCTGATTCAAATACAAAGGGAACCAGGAATCACCGTCAATTTTAATTACAAGTTATATGTACAGAATTTATTAATATGATTCTTATAGTGACATATATTCTTAATGGTATCCTATGTGTGTCAGTTGTGTAGTGGTAATATGAGGTAATACTGGTTTTGTTTTGTTCAAGCTCTGTTGGTATTTGTCATCATGACTTCAATAGTTTGTTTCTATTGGAACTAGTATTGGAGATGTTCTCAGTTCCTGGTATTAAAACAATTAAATTCCCCTCTTAATTTTAGTTTATAATGTCATTTTAAGATGGGGGTACATAATGTTGAGCTCCATGGCCACACTCTCTTATCTTGCGTGATGACTGCAGTAAAAGACTCCTCTGCTCGATTATTTAAATGAGTTCTGGAGCCACCCCACTGGTTGCTATATGGACCAAGGAGTATGCTGTCCACCTCTGGCTTCAGCAAAGCTCTGACCAGGTGCTGCTCAATAACTTTAAGACCACGGTCCCTGAAACAAGAAGGTTGTACCTTCTACGTCAGAACTAATTTATACTCCATTTCTACACTGAGCACAATACATCACAAACATTGAGTTCAGAGCGTTAGGCCAACTGTCAGCTTCATCTGAAATACTTTATACCAGTATTTCCCTCCCTAATGGTTACTACGCCTCTGCAATTCCAGCATTATTTCTTTCTAGTTAATAATCTAGGTGTCAGTGTACTGTTTGGCCATTCCATGCAGTTTTACTTTCCTCCGACACCTTCTGTTCAGGCTGGAGCACTATAGGCTTTACATCATGTTCGCTACTGAACCACACATATATACAGACATAAATTATCAATTTACATTCAATTTTCATTAAAAGATATTGAATATTTCAAGCTTACCACAATTCATGGAAATAATAATAAACAGTTTCGTTGACTGGCAATGAATATAGCACAACTCCGATCTGCCGATGTCCCAGGCTTTATTTTATAAAAAATATACACTGGTGCTCAACGCACTGCTTCTTAGTAGGTTTATTACAAGATGTGGCAATGAACAGACGCTCTGAATTGTGTATATTCGCAGCTCTACCCAATCACACCACGTCTACACATCTTTTCAAAAAAGTACCCCTTTCTCACGTTTCCCCTGACAACACAAGATAGTATTTATAGTCCGACCAATCGTGTTTAGTCTTTCATTTGTTGCGCTCCAATCAAATAGGAGTTAACATGGTAGGCTATTTCCGTAACGTAATGTTTTTTCAAACACGTTATAAAAAAATTTTATGAGCAGAAATGATTTCATGCTGTCAGGCACCCCCACTATTTTATTTTGGCCATAACTTGGTAATTCCTAGACTATTTGCGTAACGTTTTACATATTCTTTGTTAGCAAACCCTAAGGAACCCAAATATACGAATTTAAGGGAGCTAGGTGGCTGCGTTCAAAATGTGCATTTTCTACCACCTCCTGTTCACTTCAATCCCCATGTGGTGTCTGGGTACTGTCATGTTTTCAAACGTAAACCCATCTAATGTCATCTTTCCCAATAAGCGTTTTTCAGGATTTTAAAACCTAACTCTGGTATGGGTAGTGAATTTTATCACTGTCGATTTGAAATAAAGTTAGTGCATGTGGCCTTACACGCGTGATGGCAGCAATTGTGTATCGCGCGACGCGTGTTTAGTGTTGCACTTGTCCCTGCTTTCTGCCTCTCCCTTCTCTCTATCCTTTAGTCCATCTGTCTTTTAGTTACGCCGTGTATAAAATGGAATGAATGAAATATTAAATTTAGGTCATTGATCAGCTTGCGTATCTCAAGGTTTTTCCAAGAAATACAGTACACGTTTCATTGAAGAAAGCGGGTAATAATACAGTAGGCTTTTACTATCAACGTGAAAGCGTTACAATTTGCAGACGAAGTAGAAAACAAGGGGGATTTCGAGTACAGTCATTGTGACAGCACTGTTCTTTACCATTCTTCTTTCCTTTTATTAAATTTATTTGTTAGGCTTTGCATTTACGTTTTAATTTATATATGGGGATTAGAATAATTCACGACATCTCCCCTCTTAAAACAGACATTATATGTCAGTCCTTTATTCTATATACACATAGAGAAAATTATTATTATTTCTGGGGTTTACGGTGATTCTCATCACACGGATGGCGGCTTAAAAAATCCGCTCCCAAATTTTGTTTTTCCAGATATATACTCAATGCTAAAATTATAGGGAGCCAAAAGCAAGGACCATCGGAGTAACCTAGAGTTCTCATGCCTAGCCTGGGCTAGAAACGATAAAGGTTTGTGATCCGTTTGCAACTTAAATGCCTTCCCATACAGATAAATATTGAATTTCTTTATTGCCCATATTACTGCAAGACATTCTTTTTCGCTAGTTGAGTAGTTGATTTCAGCTTTATTCAATTTTCTGCTAGCATATGCCACTGGGCTTAATTCCCCATCCAATGCATCTGATTTCTGTAGTAGAGTTGCACCTAACCCAATATTACTGGCATCCGTCCTTACTATGAATTCTTGACTTAAGTCAGGTAATTTCAAAATAGGTTTACTTGTGAGCTTTTCCTTCAATTCTTGGTAAGCCATTTCACATTGTGGTGTCCATGTAATGCGATCTGGATGTCCTTTACGTGTCAAATCAGTTAACGGTGCACATATGGAATTAAAGTTTTTGATATACTTCTGGTAGAAACCACATAATGAGACAAAGGATCTCACGTCCTTCTTGGTTTGTGGTCTCGGGGCTTTCTTTAGTTTCTCTAAATTCTTTGGGTCAGGGGTCATGTTTCCCTGATAAACTGTGTGTCCCAAAAATTCCAATTCTTTACATCCAACGCAACATTTGGTTGGTCGGGCTGTTAAATTTGCTTCCCTAAGTCGATCAAACAGCATCTTCAGAGAGTCAATGTGTTCCTCAAATGTTTCTGTTGCTATAAGGATATCATCCATGAAATTTGTTATACATGGATTATTCAGAGGTCCAATAATTTTCTCATCATTCTAGAGAAGACACTAGGCGCATTCTTCAATCCAAATGGCAATCTATTAAACTCATAGTGTCCTTCTGAGGTACTAAAAGCTAGGTATGGTCTAACCTCAGGCTTTACTGGAATCTGATAGTATCCTTTACTCAGATCCACTTTTGAGAAATATTTAGCTTTATTTAGTCTGGCAAACAGCTGATTTGTATCCGGCAATGGATCCACCTGTCCTTCTGTAATAGCATTCAGTCTCCTGTAATCTATACAGAGTCTATGTTCTCCAGAGGGCTTCCTTAAGAGTACAACACCGGAACTATATGAGGATTCACTGTGCGAAATAATTCCTTCCTTCAATAGATAGTCTATCTCTTCCTTCAAAGCTTTCTCCTTAGCAAACGGAATCGAATATGGTTTCATACAGACAGGTGTGGGGTCTATCAGTTTCATATCATATCCAATAGGTTTGTATGCCCTGGTCGGTCTGTTAACACCTCTGCATGATTATTTAGAACCTGTTGCACTCTCTCTTTCTGAGTTTTCGTTAAATGTGTACTGATTTTCACCTGTGCTGCTGTCTCACAGGGGTGTAATGGATATTCAAATGATGAAAGTGGTTCCTTTTTCATCTCCATGGCGATGGACAAGGTCAACAAGTGTGTCTCTTCCTGATGTTCTCTTTCCAAATATTTCTTCAGGAGATTCACATGATAGATTTTTTTCTTTCCCCTTCTTATCTATCTTATAATTTGTTCTAGACACCTTCTCTAAAACTGTATATGGACCCTGCCATCCAATTTGTAACTTATTCTAACTCCCGGGCAAAAGAAGCAGTACTTTCTCTCCCACAGCCAAATTTCTGTCTTTCGCCTTCCTGTTATAATAGGCAGCATGTTTCTTCCTGGCTTGTTTCAAATTTTCATTGGCAAGTTTCCAGCCAGTTTTTTTAAACGAGTGGTCAGCTCATTCACATATTGGTATGAAGATGTAATGTTTTCCTCTGCCTTTTCATCAGTCCACGTTCTTAACAAAGCTACATATGGACCTTTATTTGTGTGGACCTATTTGTCCATGCACCGGTATGGTCTCTTCCACTCGAAGCTCTATAGTGATGATTTTTCCTCCCAGAATTATCATGCACAAAACGACCGCTACCAATTTTTCTTTTGGGGCTTTCTCCCCACTTAAAATTCTTGATGAGAGATTTCCTCTCTACATCCTCTTCCTCCAGTTTGTTTAAGTCCGATTGAGGGATTTTCGGCTTATCCTGGGGTAAGACATCTTTTTGCACTCTCCGCATAGTGGCCATTGTAAAACAGTTAAGTGAAGCTTGTCCGTGAAAAGGGGCTTCCCATTCCATTTGGTCCACTTTATCAAATCTATTTTTCTTTTTATTATCAGGCCTAATTTTGCCCCGTGGCGTGTCCAGGTCCTGATCAATGTTCCCACTTGTGGGTGTTCCCTCATGTGCTATGCTACACCTTTCTACAAAATTCTCAATGTCCCATCTTGCTTTGGGCCAATAATAATTGTGAGCCACCTTTTGAATGATGGTACCTATCTTCTCATGGTCCCCATCTGGTTTCACATGTAGGCTCCTTATTAAGTCTGCCCTATATCTTTTAGGAAGTACCAGCTGTCCCTAACCTTTGGATCTAGCTCCAGTCTTCCTATACATCAACTTGTTTTTCATGTAAAAATCTCCCTTGCCTGGAGTTGTATGACAAGTTGACAATTTCCTGAAACAAGGCTTGAGTGTTTTATCCCCAGCCTGTGCCTTCCTCATCTCTTCTGGAGTGGTATCTAACATAATATCCTCCTCCTGTCTTGAGGTCGACCTGACCTGAAGGGTTGCCATATACACAGGTTTCCTTCTACAATGGTCAGTGTCATGATTGTTCATCTTACAATTTTTACACCACCTTTTTCCTTGGTTGAAAGATTTTCTTTCATCATATTTCCTTTCATCGAATTGTGGGGTTTTATTTTTATTTTCATACCGTGGCCTATCAAACTGGTGCTTACCTTTGTTTTGATCCCTAGGATCAAATTTATTAAAGTTCTGTGGTGCCCTAAAGTTATCCACTTGTTTCTTTCTATTACCTGTTACCTCTGCTTGAGCTGCTTGATACCTTTCAGCAACATTTAGCAACTCACCCAGCCTCTCTGCACCTTGTTCCATGAGAAACTTTCTCAGGTCTGGAGCCATGGACTCTCTTAGTTGCTCTATAAGGACCATTTCCTTAAGATCTTGGGTTTTCCCCAGAGAAGTCCCATTTCTCCAAGTATGTCTCTATTCGTGCAGAGAACTGGTGATAGGTTTCACCTGACAGTAGTTTAGCATTCCTAAATTTGTTTTCCTATAAAAAATTCTGC
>JAMPIV010007992.1:0-51463 GCA_024509875.1 Oreohelix idahoensis
TTCGGGTTCGGTTCCACAGCTGTTAATGTTTACGTTTTTCAGCACGATAACTCTCCCACAGGGGAAATCAACTAATATACAATATGCAAATCAGAACGTCGAAGGGATGTTCTGGTGGTCAGAGCTAACCATCAATAACAAACATTAACTATGTCAAGAGAGTGACTTTAATGTTCAATAAATAATATAAGAACAAGGAACCGCAACACCCGTCACAATACCCCTATATGAACTTGACCTGAGTTAATGTATGACTCATTATATAAATAATATAAAACACCCCGTAACAATGCTGTCTTAGTATTTTGGCATACTATAAAAGAGGAAAAATACTGTATTTATCAGACGAGAGCAGTTCCTGTTCTGTGAGCATGTAATGAGAAGATGAGACCTTGAATACATTGTGACAAAAGGAATAATTGATGAAAAGAAAGAGACTGGGGATGACAAAGAGGGAAGACATTCCAGATTTTAACATCATGACACAGAAAAGTATCAACACGGAATGAATAAACACCACTAGGGAGAGGTGGTTGTTAAGAGACATGATTACATGTGCTAGGAGGCCTGGGACTTGAAGACAAAGAATAAGCCATAGAAATTTTAATATTTTCTTTTTAATTTCAGCAATGATTGGACAAATAAATGTAACTAATTTATATAAGTCTAATGAGGGCTGAGGAAATAAACAGCTCGTATTATGACAAATGAAGACGAGAGAAACTGCAGTAAGACATTGAGTACAGTGGATGGGTATGACAAAATCTAAAAACAGTGATTCAACTTATTAGGACAGAAGAAAAAAAAATTGCCAACATTGTAGGACACATAAAAGTATAAATATAAAATGTGTCCTACTTAGCTCTCACTTTCTTTCCTATCCCTGACGAAGGCCTTGTGCCCGCAACGTTGGCTTTTTTCTTTGACTTTTGTCCTAGTAATACAAATCAACTTGTTGCAATTTTTTTTCATATCCATCCACCATGTTCTGACCACAAGATCTTTGTCAAAGACTATGACATTTAAAAGCAGCACAGAAAATGTAAACTAATCTACACACATAAGAAGAAAAGAAAAATATCTTAATGGGTAAGACTATGGTAGTCAAATCAAAGCTTGAGACTGTTAGTGTAAGATAACACCATTATTTGACCAGAAAGAAGAGGGCGAAAAGCAATACAAATATACAGTTATACAGTTAATAAATGACATAATTACCAAATGCTTTTCCAATTGCCATGGTCTCTACAATAGACAGCAAAGGCATAATGCCTATTCCAGCACCAATTTTCTGTATTAAGAAATGAAACCACCTAAAAACTTTGTTATTAAAGGCTACATTTTACATGATAAATGTATTAAATATATTAATAATCATATTGCTAAGTGTTGAGTGCAAGACTAGAACACAGAAACAATAATGCATTAAACAGTAAATAAATAATAAACAATTCACATATAATAATAATAATATGTTTTGTACAGTACTATACATAGAATATAAGCAATTTGTTTTAATATTCAGGCCAGAAGTTTAGCTTAAAATTTCAGCATAGTTCTTAACTGTTAATCATTTTTCAACAGTTTACAAATCAAACGGAAGTAAACATTTTGAAAGTGGTTTCCAGTTCTGACGATTTTTTTTGTCAACTATTATATTTTATTACATGAATGCAAACTTTTTTTTTTTCAAGTAAAACTTTTGCCTCGTTTCGGCGAGGCGCGTCCCGTTCAACCTAGTCGGTTATATTAGAGCGCATGTCCAAATATAAAAGACCCTTAGGACTGGTGGTTATATGTATTTTTGAATGCAAACTGTTTCTAGTCATACGAACAACATTCTTACAACAACATATACAGTTTAAATTCATACTGTATGAAAATTAGGCCCTGGGTGCACTATCTGTATCATATTTTTTGACAGTATTATGGAGAGATCTGGAGCTGGTGACACTGGACAGGAAGAGTTGGTATAAGTTCGCTCCTTGGGGAGTTGAAGGATCATCATCATCATGATTATACAGAGAAGGTGTTTAGAAGAAACAAAAACAACAATACGAATGTCTTGAAAAAATCCAGTGCACAATAGAAGATTATTACTCACATTTGAACGAATCAATCCAATTTATTTGGGCATATTATGAGAAGAAAAAAACTGAAATAGACTGTGACAACAAGAAAGATTGAAGGAAAAGGAGGTAAAGACAACAAAGCGAGAAGATATTGGACAATTGAATATCCTGTCATGGAAGTAAGTCAACATCAGTACCCATAAACAGTACTGGCGAGAAGAGATGGTGAAGAGACATGGTCCCCACTGGCAGATGGCACAGTACTTGAAGAATATTTTATAGATGATGTACAATTTCATGGCTGTCACAGATTTTTGTTGTTGTTGTCATAGGCAACAAACAACAGAATTCAAAATTAGTAAGGGTGATTAAACCTTGTCCAAATCACTTACAGCATTGGGAATGGATATAAGAACTATACTAATGACAATGAACAATCGCCTGTTTGAGAATGACACAGCAATCAATGAATCAACAAGGTTAAGACTGCTAGAATTGGGGATCGGATATAAGAGTAGCAGGGATGGATGTATGTGAGGACGTATCAGGTGTGTACACAACCATCACACTATAGGAACAAGCAGCTTTTATACCCTTTAACATTTGCTGAAGGAGACTGAGCACTCTTTGGACTTGCCCAGATTGTAAGGATGCTCATTCTAAATAACAATAACTTACAGCAAAAATGTCAGTACTGGACAGTGTGACATTGCCGTCTTGTAACTGAAACTTTGGAGGTTCAAATGATGGTAAACCAGCCTTAATGTTCCCTGTCACACTGATGACATCCTTGATTCCATAGACATCCAGTGTAGCCACAACTCCTGCAGCTACTATCACCACTATAGCATTTCCACCTACATTGTTGAAAACATCAATGATCGTTTCAGTTGTAATACATCCTTCAGGAAAAACAGCACAAGTACTTAGTAAAGAAATAGACGAATGAATTTGCCTTTTTTTCTCATTAAGGAACTTAAGACCACCACTGCTCTTGGCTTCCATGTTGAATGCTCACACTAAGGCAGTTTAAATGCTCCTGCAGTGGTAGTTTTAGTAACAGCGTGTTTTACTTAATGGAGATGCCAGCTCCATGCACGACCTCACTTTAGTCATCTCTTCTGACATACCTGATGGCCACAGTGGTTCTATTCTATTTTATTTTTCTCATGGGCTCCAAGGAGCAAAGTGCTCTCGTTTTTGTTGTTGTTGTTGTTGGTTTTAAGGACCATCTT
Source organism: Oreohelix idahoensis (assembly GCA_024509875.1). Classification (NCBI taxonomy): domain Eukaryota; kingdom Metazoa; phylum Mollusca; class Gastropoda; order Stylommatophora; family Oreohelicidae; genus Oreohelix; species Oreohelix idahoensis. The sequence continues at coordinate 3,308 of JAMPIV010007992.1, forward strand.
CATTACACACAGACAACTCAATCAGTGCTCCAATTTCCCCCCCCCCCTTTTAGATTACACAAAGAGGATATCACCACAGTGCATGAACTCCATAGCACCAGTGAAGATCCCAATGTGTGTATACAGGAATCATATATTGTATAAATATTTTTGTGGTGGGTAGGTTTCAGAATATTTTTTTTACATTTTGTCAGGGTAACGGCCATATGGCCTGTAATTCTAAAGGTACCAGGTTCAGTTCCCACTACAGGGAATATATTTGATGAGAGTTTTTTCAGAACCAGTGGGTCCTAATAATGTCATACTCCCACCTGGTCTCCTGGGTAATGAGATCGGATGCCTAGCCATCTCGGATAAAGGCAAAAAAATAGGAGGTCCTATGTTCCAGTTGTGCACGTTAAAAATCCTTTGGCAGTTGGAAATCATAAAGGAGCCATGTGGACACAAGTAAAGAAATGTTTTCTCAGTCGGTGAACTCTTGTGAAGTTAACAGCTCTCATAAAACATAATGCTTATAACAGAAACACTGCAAAAACAAATAAACTGATAATGTATGCTGACAAATTATCTCCAGATTTTAATTAAACATGATAAAACACTGACCATACTAATGTTACTTAGCACAGCTGAATGTCTGAATATATCTGTCAATTACTAAATGTCTGAATGACCTTTGGCTTTAGGAGGAAATTCAGCCACTTTTTATATAACACAATTTTATATACTTGTATATATATATATATATATATATATATATATATATATATATATATATATATATATATATATATATATATATATATATATATATATATATATATATATATATATATATATATATATATCACATGACATTCTAGATATATTCTAAAACTACGATCTTAAATTCACAAAAGATCAAAAGTCCTATCATGCAAGTAGAACTGTAATAAAAATGAAACCAGAATAAAGCAACAAGAGAAATAAGAGTGTATGTTTCATAACTAGGCACACACAAAAAATGCTACTGAATTTGTACATTCATTTAGTCATTCCATCACAGGAAATGTGTATATTTAACAGAAAACTTTAAATGTCTTCAATAGAAATGGGCATGGGAGGTGCTGATGATGATTAAGATTATGTAATAATATTTTCCTACCTGTTCCAACAAGCCATAACATCTTACGCCAGACAATGGTCAAGGTAGATGGTGGCGCATCTGGATTGTCTTTCCACTTAATGTTACGCAAACGCCTCATCAGAAATAAGACAACAAGTAATACCAGCCCCATGGTCAAGTCCCATACACTGCACAGATAAAGGTGGCAAACAGAGTTTATATACTTAGCAAGTAGACTTTCAAAGATGGGAAGACACACTTAACATTACAAAATGAGACTTTTTAAACACAATGAGACAATAAAACAATAAGCAGACAATAGCATGCAGTAACACTGATTAAACAGACAAATTTGATTAGACACTATAACACAGCAAGTGAGCACGTACCAAACAGACTTAAACAAAGACTTAACACAGAGTCTTGACTAGTTTACTACAAACTGTATGAGCTACTGTGAGATGCAGAACACACTGGGAGGCAGAAGAATATTGTATGTTGCCTGGTTTGCATGATGACTGTGTCTAAGTCAACTCTTTCATAAACTTCAAAATTTTTTGCAAGGCGGAAGTTGATATTGTCTTGTTACTAAATCTTCTTCTTCTTCTTTGATCCTTTGCCACTGACTGTCAAAGCAGTCGGTGGCCATCACGCCTGGGGGGCATCTTGTAGGACAGCAATAAACTGCTACCATTTTGATCGGTTGGCGGCCATCCTTCGCGCAATGCCCCAGCTCTGGTTCATTCTTTGCATCTCGGCCTCCACAGTTCTCTGCCAAGTTGTTTTTGGTCGGCCTCTCTTTTGTATTCCTTCAGGGGTTCATAGCATAGCTGTTTTTGTGATGGCATCAGAGTCTCTTCTGAGGATGTGGCGACCCCAACTCTAGTGTGTGCCAGCGATGATGGTGTGCATGTCCTCTTGGTTGCTTGTTACTAAATAAAATGGAATTAATCTATTAAATACAGTTAATGACAAAAGTTTAAGGCCAGAAAACAGAGAGATGTTTTTAAACAGACAAGTATGACAAGCAGATATTTTAAACATAGTAAGACTATTTGGCAGACAAATATGAAAAACAGACATTTTAAACATGACAAGACAGAAATGGAAGGCAGACATTTTAAAAATGGCTAATGTTGAAACAGATGAATAAAACATGCAGAGACTTTTAAAAACAGTAAGACTCTATAAACAGACTCACATAGTAAGTTGACATTCTGATCATAGCATTTAACCTAAACAGTATGAGAAGGAGACATGTAAGTTGTAAGTAACAAAGAAAAGCATATTTTTAAAATACAGCGAAACTGATAGAAGTGGCCAGTAAACTTTTTAAACTAATCCAACTTTTTTAAACAAGAGACTAGCAGACTTAGAATCACAATGAGACTTCAACTGATTCCGTACGTAATTATTTTCAGCTCTGGACGGAATTATTTTTAAGCCCCAAAAATTTACACATACATAATTTACGTTTACTGACAATGTGTGTCTAATCATGAGTTAAGTATAACATATTATATATCAAATTAAAGTACATTGGATGAACAATATAAATCCATATGCCTTTCTGGCTAATTTTATGTTACGTTTATGTTATAACAGATAATATGTACACGGAAAAAAGATAACTTGAAATTTTGAACAAAAATTTTCGACTTACGTAAGGCTTGTAACATAAATTGTTATCACAATACAGTTTCACTGCTCTCTTTGTGCAGGTAATCCATTTAGAAACACAGAAAAAGTAAGAAAGTTATGGTTGATCACACAGTTTGTTCACTGTTTACATATTAGTAACATATCCTGTGTGTTTTCGGCCATTATGGCGATACGACAAAACACGATTAAAGATGAAGATAAATGTAAAAAAATCCCTTCAAACGCAAATAAAAGACATTGAAGCTTGTTGAAATTTGCCCAGTTTTGTGTTTACTTCCGTTCGAGATAAATTCTGGGCAGTATAAAATATCAGAATAGAAAGAAACAACGAAATAAATCAGCGTCTTTTAAAAGATCTTGCGGCCACAGCGGTCGGATATTGCGTCTTTTAATAGATCTTACGTACGGAATCAGTTAAAGAAACAAATGGCAACAGACTTTTCAAGCACAGCCAAACTGTTCAAGATGGTAGCATGTTTATACTCATTGCCAGACTACAATATTTCAGCCTCAAACCTGGAGAATTCAAAAGCTGAGCTTTATGAGTGTATGTAGAAATATGATCGTTTCCTTCTAGCTTACTATGGATCATGGAGACACCATGGCAACTTGTGGGAAGCCTGTACCATATCATTCATGGGCTTTTGCAGCAGTGGTTTCTGTAGCAATCTGTTTTACACAATGAAGGTGCCAGCCCATGAACAACCTCATTGTAGTTACTTCTTATAACATGCCTGAACAGTAGTCTTGCTTTTTATCTCCTGGGAACTACATGAGGGCCAACTAAATTATATTTGAAGAAAATTATCAAACCTTTTAAAAACAAATACTTTCATTTTCCCCTGAGAGTGCCTCTCACTGTCACATGTACTGAATTGCATACTTTTTTGCTCCAATTAAATTCTGTAAGTAGGTGTTACAATAATAAGTGTTATTAATAATTCTTTGAGACAACATTTATTATCCAAGTTTTTATAGAATTCACATTAATCAACTTATTAACATTTATTTTTACATATACCATTCATGGATTTAGTTAATAAATATAAGAGTTCAGATCATTTTTTAATGAAATACAGATCACAGACTTACCGAGTCTCTGGTATTTTAGAACATGTTTCATACACCATGGCTAGAAAGTCGTTGGAAATATCTTTCAGCCCAAGAATGTTCTATTGAAACCAATAAGATAAAGGACAACATTTAACTATCAAACAGCTGAAAGAATTTGAGCATCCTAAGTGTCTTCTAAGATAATGAGGTATCATGAGAAATGAGGATGCTATATGATGTAGTGATGATAATAACATCATTATAAGTATCTTTAATTTCTCGTTAAAATCAGGATAAAGATCATTTTAAAAATTACAAGAAGACGATTAAGCTGGGCGATATGAAATAATGAGGAAGAAGTCTATCATACCAGAGCTGAACCAATTCTGACACCTAACTTACCTTGACCTGCCCTAAAGCTATAGTAATCGCAGCAGCTGATGTGAAGGCACTGATCACAGGGAAAGATATGAAGTTAACCAGGATACCTGAAATTCAAATCATGATGAAGGTGTGAGTATTTACAGGTCAAAATTTTAGTGATTTGCGCTACTGTTACTGTCTTCATATTCGTGAACTATTACTCCAATGACAGACTTGTTATTGACATTGTTCTAATGGAAATTTGTCCTGGTAAGTCATCTATAGTCTTCTCAAAAATTATTCTCTCAAACAGCAGCTCAAGATATTTCTTCATTGTCTGCTCTAATTATACATGGAATGCAGGTCAAGCACAATTCAAAGTATTGTTCCCTGATTTCAAGAAGTGTAACTTGGGCATTTCTATAACTTCTTATAATTTCACTTTTCACAGATCCCTGGCCATCCTTCTACACTAGATTTTTTTTTCTCTGTAGTTGTCAAGCAAGCCAAGTGTTCCGCTTGAGAACTTTACCAACCAGCTGTCACAGAACAAATGCTGTGTGTAAATGTTTGTGTTTCTGAATTTTTTTTTTACATTTATCAAGAAAGATATCCTGTTCAAATAATAATGTGTTATAATTAAAATAAACAGTGTCTATAATTTATATAGAATATTCAACTGTAGCCATCTTTTCAGGGCATCATCCCTACTGGCCTTGTATTTCATATGAGGTCAATTAAAATTCCTAATTATACCTGATCTTTTTAACATATACAGCGAGACGATACTTCGAAACATTGAACACCTCGAGGGAATTAAAGTCGGAGGACGAAATATCAACAATCTGAGATATGCAGATGACAGTTTTAATAGCAGAGTCAGAGGAAAATCTACAAATCATTCTAGACAAAGTAGTGGAAGAGAGCGAGTTGAAAGGATTATCTTTGAATGTCAGCAAAACTGTATGCATGATAGTTTCTAAGAAAATACAAATACCAATATGCTCTTTGAACAGCAAAGGAGAAAAAAATCAAACAAGTCAATCTCTTTAAATATTTAGGCTACACATTGACATCAGATGGCAGATGTGACACAGAGATAAAGAAAAGGATCGCGATGTCCAAAGAAGCCTTTACTATGATGAGCAACGTAATGAAAAACAGAAACATCACCATAAGCACACAAATTCGCTTACTAATGGCCTACGTGTGGTCCGTTCTTTTATATGAATGGGAATGTTGGACAATGAGTAACCAAATGGTGAAAAAACTGGAGGCAGCGGAAATGTGGTTTTTGAGAAGGAAACTGAGAATATTGTGGACATAGAAGAAAACAAATGCCGAGGTATTGACAGCTGCCGGTGTTAACAGATCGCTCATCAGAACCATCAGGAAAAGACAAATGAAATTTATGGGACATATTAACAGAAGAGGAGGAATGGAGGAATTAGTCTTATGTGGGAAAATACCAGGTAGGAGAGGAAGAAGAAGGCAGAGAAAGATGTATGTGGAAAGCTTAATAAACGTCCGAGCTTCTGTCAGTAAATTACGCTAACATTCATTAAACAACTGGGCAACAAACAACAGCATGGGCAACAACAACCAACTCATTAGACTATCAAAAGACAGAGAAGATTTGAGGGTCATGATCACTAATGTCTGTTCCAAACCAGGCACCGAAAAAGATTTATATGTGATTGCCTTTTCTTCTGTTTAATATAGTGTCACTGTGACATTAAATTGTCCCTGGGTAGTTCCCGGGGGTCTCTAATGAGACAAAGACAGAATATAACGACTGGTCCCTCAGGCATGTCGTACAAGGCCACTAACATGAGGTTGTGCACGGGGCTGGCAACAAACAGTTAGACAAACCACTACTGTAAGAGCACGTTACTGCTTGGTCCAGGCAAGGGAACCAGCTGCAGGTGTGGCTCCATGCTCCATATGGAGCAAAAAGGAACATGATGATAGTTATTATTATAAACATTACAAATTAATTCTTGTTCTTGTTATATTTTGTTTGGTTAAATAGTGTAGTTCACTAGGTCAGTATGTTCTCAACACTTGTGCTATAGTTATGGGTGCATTGAGTACCTATAAATGCTCTAACACTGAGATTGACCATTGATTATATCGCTTACATTTTAGTAGGAAGTGCTCTATATTACTATCTTGTCAACATTCTGTACAGCTAATTCTTCTATCCTAAAAATAACCTGTTCCTAGGTGTAGTCTGAGCAGTTTCTTATGGCTAGGAAGTTTAGTTGCCTAGATATTTTGTGTGTATATGTTTGTATATCAGGGGCGGACTAAGCATTCGGCTTTTTGGGCACGGCCTGAGGGCCGACAACAGTAGAATGTTCTCCTAACCTCTCAATGTGCAATTCTTAATCAGGGGTCAATGACTCTTTTTTGCCATGTGGCCCAAATCACTGTCAGGCCGCCCCTTGTGTATACTTACAGATGTTTATATATAATAGGGCCTACATACCTAGCTTCAATATGCCCATAGCCAGCTGGATTACACCTGACATGAGTGTCAAGATAATGGATATGGTTGGATCCTTTTCACCTGTTGGCAAGGTGGGAGAAATTTCCGTGCCAAAAGTTGCTGTCATAAGAGACATGATGGCTGTTGGTCCCAGAGTAACGTCCTTGGCAGTTCCAAGAAAACAGTACACGAAACAACCCATGAAAGCAGAGTAGAGTCCATACTATTGAAAAATATTTTTGGTTAGAAAATGTGGCAAAGAATATTTATAAGCAGGAGATGATAAAGATGATGTTTAACAATTATACAGAAAATCGTGTAAAGTAGGCCTACTAACTTTTTAAAATATTTTCCTTGCTATCATTAGGCTAACTAGGCAGCTGTCTAGGGCACAGACCTCAGAGGGGCGCAATAGTGACCTTTGAGGGGCGCAATAGTGACCTGTGAGGCTCGCAGTACTGACCTTTGAGGGGCACAGTTTTATACAAAAATATCACTAAATTTCACAAAGAAAAAGTAAAACTTATAAAAAGAATAAATAAAAAATAGAAAATTTTCATAAGACTTTATAATTAATTATATTCCATAGCAATCACGTGGTATTTATCTTAAAGTAAAAATAACAAATTGTTAGTGGCATTTTTTTACCTGCGTTAAAAAAAAACTAATCTGTATAATAAAACTGTGCCCCTCTAAGGTCAGTACAAATGAAAATCCTGGGTATAACCCATATGCCTATTTTGTTCCCTGCAATGCCCACTTTTTGAACCTGGTAGTCAATGATGTCACTAAATGTTGTCAAGAAGCAACTAGTTGCTTCAGTTTGGTTCTACAGATCTATAATTATTTCTCTGCATCGACTCAACGGTGCTGGATAATATGCCTGACATTTCTATTGCTTTAAAAATCCATCTCACAGTCCTAGTGTCATTAGCAAATGGTGAAAGCAGTTTCTCAAAGCTCAAACTTAGGAAAACGTTCATACACTCAACAATGTTGCAAAAGAGACTCGTTGGCTTGGCAACTTTATAGACTGAACATGCCCAAGCATCAGCACTTGACCTGAAGAAATTGGTGGCAAATTTGCAAAGGAAAAGGCATGCAGATTGAGATTTTGATGTGCCTGAAATTGAAACTTTTAAGAGAGTTACATTTTAACATCAGATTCACAAGATTATTCAAATGATCTGTTTGCTAAAACATTTTCTTTTGTATTTGAGAAAGATAATCAAAGATTGCTGCATTAATTATTCTTGCAATTTAAAATAAATGTAGCAGTTTCACGTTTTGTGCTTTTCATTTTCCTACAAGACATCTGTTTTTGAAAATTGAAGTTGGCACTTTTCGGGGGGAATGGTGTGCAAGTAATTAGCATTGCTTGTGACGCAAAATAGCCTGGCAACTGCATAAAGCCTTAATGTTTTTATTGTTTATTTTAGTATTACCTTTCTTGGATCAATGAAGTCCCTTGATATTAATGTAATATAATAATAATAAATATGAGCCCACATATTCCAGTTTTCACCTTCTCTCCATTTTTCCTTCAATCTTACCTGTAGTTACAATATATTCCAGCTTACCTGTAGTTACAATATATTCCAGCTTACCTGTAGTTACAATATATTCCAGCTTACCTGTAGTTACAATATATTCCAGTTTACCTGTAGTTACAATATATTCCAGCTTACGTCTTCTCAGATCCCCAGATGAAGTGGGTTTTGTTTAGGCCACAAACGGCTCCTGGGTCGACCCAGCCCCAAATGGGTACCAGAGCAACTCTGGGAAGGTTAAGGCGGCCGGCGTGATGCCGACCACATCACCCCTAGTGTGCCGACGGTCAAGATAATATGGGCCTAACACCATATTCCAAATATGCCTCAATGGGCGTGTAACGGGTTCCTTTTTTTTTTAACCTCTTCTCATAACATGCCCAAATAAAGTGGACTACTTCCTTCTAATATAAGTAATTAGCTTCTTCCTTTTCCCACTTATGAGTGTGGGCAAGCATGAGATTAAGAGTAATACATTAACACTGAGTATTTTCTTGAACTAATACAGACTGTGTGTAGTGGTCATGTATCAGCTAGCATGTGACAGATGTGCAACTATGATAAGGGAACTATAAAATAAATTATGAAGAACTTATCTGCTTTCATGCGCATAGTAAGTGATGTTTGTATAACATATCTGTATTCATACGTCTAATCGTTACCTGCGGTGGCAGATTAGCAACCTGCGCGTAAGCCAAACCTTGCGGAATGACTGTCAGACCTACAGTGAGTCCAGCTATCAAATCCGCCTGGAAGGTGCCAAACCTAAATGCGAACCAGAAAAAAGTACACATTAATATCAATGGTGCGGAGAGACAGGCTCCCTTTCACGTTTATTCTTCTTCTATTTTTCTTCCTGTATTAATCCTCTTTCTCTTCTTCTACCCATTCTTCTTTTTTTCATGCCTTTCTTCCCCTTCTTCTTTCTTATCTATTTTTAATAATTATTCTCATTCTCCTTCTTCCTCTCCCTCTTCTTCTCATTCCCCTTCTTCTTCTCTTCCTTCAGCCCCCCCCCCCCCTTTTCACCTCTTCTTTCCCATCTTGCTGTCCTTCTCTTTTTCCTCTTTTTCTTCTGCTTTGCATTTCATACCCCTGGGTTTCTTTTAATTTCCCATCATTCCCTATGATCGTAGCAGAAATGGAGACAGTGTTCAGTTCTCAACTGCATGAAACTAACCACCTCCGCCTCTGCTGCAGACGACATCTACGTCACCGTAAACATCCACCAGCAGTGTCACCATCTTTCGTCCCATCTAAACTACTAGTTCAAAGGAGGCGGTGCTTTTAGCCAACTACCGTACACCCCCGATCACTTCAACCAATATCATTATCATCATCTATAAATATAAATAGATTATTTAGGGATTAGCTCCGTGTAGTTTGGGGGTGGGTGCGCTCTGAGAGGACAAATAAAGAATAACTCTACTACGCCTTCATACATTTCGTAAGAGAAGAATATTTCTTATGTTGCGTATCTGTCAACTTTCTTGACATTACTATTACTATCACACCCTCCGGCCTCAACACCTCAGTATACTACAAGCCGACAGATGCCCACAGCTACCTTCTGTATACCTCTTCTCATCCCCGGGCTTGTCGTGACTCCCTTCCATTTTCACAACTTCTCCGCCTCCGCCGTTTGTGCCTAGACGACGATGACTTCCACTTCCGAGCCAATGAGATGTTGGATTTCTTCCGTAGCAGACTTTATCCGGAACATGTTCTCACCTCTGCCCTACAACGTGTGCTCCCCATCTCTCGTCAGGAAACCCTCAAACCTCACTATAAACCCATTTCGGATAGAGTCAAATTGATCGTGACCTATCACCCTCACAGTACTTGTCGTAATTTTTATCTGAGAGGGTGCTGATGGATATTGGTCCCTTTAGAGTGCAGAGGAATATTGAAGGCTCTGTGAGAATAAGGATTTAGGAGAATGAGGCAGTAGATTCACAAGCGCTGGGAAGAGCAAGGACAGTCTCTTATTACGACAATATCTGTTTCTCACAGACTATTCCTATCTCTCTTCTGAACAAACGATTGTTTGTCAGTTCCAGTCGCTCAGGCGCACTCACCGATTTGGTGATTCTGTCGCCCAACGTACATGAATACAGCCTACACAGATGGAAATGTTTGGAGTTTTGGGCCAGCCGACAACCAACACAAATAAAGATTAATACCTTTATTATCATAAAGCAGTCACAAATAATTATACATTTACAGTCAAAAATCAAAGGTTACAGAATACAAATATGATAAGGGAAGAGGGGGTTTGAGGAGAAATATCCCATCCACCGTTTCCCGTTTGTATTTACTAACAGACAAGACCCGGTCCAAAAGACAAGAAAGGGGGGGGGGGGGGGGGGGGGCAGAGATAGGCAATTTAACCCACTGGTAAATTTATTACTCTGAGGCAAGGGGTTACAGTAAAAAGGGGGGGGGGTGTAGAGGAAAAGCTAGGGTTCTCAAATGGCTCCCTTTAATCATACAAATTTTACGGGAGGGGGGAATGAACACAGTTACACAATCCCGCTAGGAGAAATCCCGTACAAGGAATATAATGCACCTTAATACTAGGTCGAACTAATTAAAAGGGTAAAGAAAAGATTAAATCTCCTTTCATTCAAAAAAAAACACACTAGGGCTGGCCATCCCACAAACACACGCGCAGACTTACCAAAATGGTGAATTCTGTCACTCTAGGAATTATTTACCACAGCAGCTAATACCGTGGAATAATGGACTGGTCCTCTTATTTCTTCCGTGTCAGGCCCCAGATTTAACGAGGTAACAAATAGTCTCAAAAAATCGCCAGACGGTGAAGCGTAAAGGCTACTGTTGGTTTAGATAAAGTTCCTAATTAATGGCACAGGCACTTGGCTAGGCGTGAGGTATGGTGTGGTTCCTAAAATTGGCACAGCTGGTGGAGATAACTTTCTTTTTCCGTAATGTCACAAGTTAAAAAAAACACTGAGGTAAGTTCTTCTTCGGGGGGTGTGTAAAATCCACTGAATATACTTGACAGACAGTGTTCAGGTAGATCTATGTTTTTTCTTCACAAATAGGGCAGTGAATAAAATATGTTCTGCTTCCAGTTTTACTTTTAAGGACTATATGAACTAGTATTTTAAAAGTGTTTCTTGGGTGGCTTTATTCTCAGTTAAATTCAGAGGAGCGGGGCCCATTACAGGTCGCCACAAGTTTAGCTTTAAAAGGTTCATATGTTACTGGAGTTATCGAATTGAGTTGGCAGAACTCTGTATATAATTAATAATTGCTGGGATGCAGGTTGAATGATCGTTCTGAATGAAAGATAATCAAAACAAGAAATGCATTACAAATCATATTATAATCTGACACGCGATAAATTACAGTTAGCCTATTTACTTTATTAGCGTCGTCAATTAACAAATCAGGAAAACTCCCCGTGAGTTAAAATAATTAAAAGCACATCTATCTATACAGAACTAAACTGGATTTACTGGTTATAATTCCTTTTAACGTCTGCAAAATTAATTTACGCGTCAAGTGTATTAGGAAATACTTTTAGCTGTAACATTAGTTTGCACTAGAACTTTGAAAATGGGTTTATTTAATAAGGTTAAATTTACACCACAATCCAATGAAATAAATTGAAATAACTAGACCACTGATCACTCGAAGCTAATGTATAAATTACCGTCTGCGCAGAAAGAATACACTCCAATAGTCAACGAAGGTAGATGAAATCTAGCAGGAATCCGACTATGCTAGTGAAACTAGGATTCTGTCAGAACGAACGATAAAATGCAGTTTTCGGAGTTCTTTATTTATACTTCTCAAATGTAACTTAAATAGGACGTGTTAGATTTTCACACCCTTCTTGAAGTCGAGCAGAATCCGAGGTACCTCGCCGTTGTGTTAACCGCTGCGATTCCTCCGTTTCCCCCGGTCTACCGATTTTCTTCGTCTCAGGCTGCTCGCATGAGAGTGCGAAACATTTCTCGAGAAGCTAACTACGTTAGCTGGGAGTTCCCTGATTTCTTTAGATCGTATACCGCCCCGCGTTGAATTCTGAAGATCAGGCTGGCTTTGATCCAGCGTGTAAAATTCTCGTGGAAATGCTGCATGCGGGTTAAAGTTACAACAGATGATCAGGGGTTCTAAAGTTATGAGAGGCCAATATTCTGTTATAATCCATCGAGTCAGGGAAATTCATTTGTCATACTTAGACGTACGTCACAATCGTCCCGACTTTTGAGACATGGAAACTCGTTTTCATGTTTCATTTATGACAATGAAGCTGCCCTGATCGGTAGCTTTTGGATGATTGGCATCGTCGATTTTCTCCTCTTCCTCCGTGGTCCAGTTTCTACTCAAGAAGTCAGCTCCGACATTCTGTTTTCCTGGAATATATTCCACTTTGAAGGAATAAACACTCAATAGCAAGGCCCAACGCATTATCCTTGCGTTGAATTCCTTATTGGCACCCAGGAAAGCTAATGGAGCATGGTCTGTTTGCACCGTGAAGGAAGTACCATACAGAAACTCATGATGGCGTCTGATGCCATGAATCAGAGCGAGACATTCTCTTTCAACGACACTGTAGTTGCGTTCCGCTTTATTCAGTTTCCGACTGCCGTAAGCAACTGGGAATAGCAGGTTCGGGTCACTGTCCTCGGCTTGCAGCAATGTTGACCCGATGCCCTGACCTGACGCGTCAACTCTCAGTACGAAAGGTTTCTTAAGGTCAGGTAACCTTAGGATGGGGTATGCCGCCAACTGTCCTGTCAAAGTGCTGTATGCATGTTTGCACTTTTGATTCCACATGACCTTATCAGGACAACCTTTCTTGGTGAGGTCAGTCAGAGGTGCTGTCAGTCCGTTGAAGTTCTGGATGTCTTTCTGATAGTAAGCACATAGTGATAAGAATGACCTGATGTCTTTCTTTGTTCGGGGTCTTTTTGCTGCCACTATTTTCTCCACGTTCTTCTTAATAGGCGAACTACAGCCGTGAGAAATAGTGTGCCCCAGGAAGTCCAGCTTTTCAAATGCGATGAGACATTTGCTAGGTCTGGCTGTGAGACCAGTTTCCTGTAGTCTCCTAAGGAGCATAGCGACTGTAGCAATATGTTCTTCGTAGGATTCCGATGCAATTAAGATGTCGTCCATGAAATTATGGATGTGGGGACTTTGCAATGGTTCTAAAAGCTTTCTCATCATCCTGGTAAACACTCCTGGTGCGTTATGCAGTCCGAACGGCATCACATTAAATGTGTAATGTCCTTCACTAGTGCTGAAAGCTAGCAAAGGTTTAACTTCCTCCTTGACTGGTATTTGATAATAACCTTTACTGAGGTCAATCTTGGAGAAAATTGTTGCCTTGCTGAGCTTGGTGAACAACTCAGAAGCAGTTTGGAGCGGTTCAGGCTGGAATTCCGTTACAGCGTTTAGCAACCGGTAATCAATACACAGCCGAACTTCCTTATTGGGCTTCTGCAACAGCACTACACTCGAACTGTAAGGAGATGTAGACTCGCTGATAATTCCTGCCTGACGCAGCTTGTCTATTTCTCCGCGAAGTGCATCAGCTTTGGCGTACGGAATGGGGTATACTCTGGTTCGAACAGGGGTCTCGTTTGTTAATTTCATGTCATATTCGATGAGATTTGTTCGATCAGGTACATCCTTTAAGACTGCACTGTACTGCTGTAGTAGCGCCCTGGTTTCTGTTTGTTGTTCTGGTGAGAGATTGTCGCCGAACTTGACATCTTTAAAGGATTCTGTGGGTTGCAATGGGTACTCCATGCAACCATCATCATCTTCCTCGTCTTCCGGTGCTATGGCGACAGCCAGGAGATGCTCGGAGGATGGCACTGGTCTTTCCAGATATTTCTTGAGCAGATTTATGTGGAATATCTTCTCCTTTACTTTAATGGAGATCTTGTAATTAGTACGTGAGATCTTTTTAAGGACGGTAAACGGCCCTTGCCATCCGATGCGAAGTCTATTGCTTCCGGTTGGGAGTAGCAACAGAACTTTCTCCCCTGGTTGGAGCTCTCTCTCTCTCTCTTTTGCAGCTTTGTTGTATCTTTTAGCATGTTTAGCGCGGGCTTTCGTAAGGTTTATTGTAGCTAGATCCCATCCTAGCTTTAGCCTTTCCTTGAGCTCAGATACATACTTGCTTGCAGAGACGACTGTCTCGTCAGCCTTTTGGTCTGTCAGAGACCGAAGTAAGGCTTCTAGTGGCCCCTTAATAGGTCTGCCAAATAAAAGTGTAGCTGGCGCGAATCCCGTAGACGCTTGAGGAACCTCTCGGTAGGCGAATAAGGCAGCCGATATATATAGGTCCCAGTCTTCCGGTTTCTCCTGACCCAGCTTACGTAACATGGTGGTGAGGGTGCCGTTAAAACGTTCCACGAGCCCATTTCCGGCCGGATGATAGGGACTTGTGTGGATATGTTTGGCCCTCAAGATCTTAAAGATCTCCTCGATTAACAGGCTACGGAATTGGGATCCATTGTCCGTCAAAACTTGTTGAGGGAATCCCAACCGTGTATAGATTTGCACGAGGGCTTCTGCGACATGCTTGGAATCTATGCATGTTAGCGGTACAGCTTCGGCCCACATTGTGCAAGTGTCGACTAAAGTCAGGATGAACCTGTGCTTTCTTTTGGTCCTTTCCAGGGGTCCAATGATGTCGACAGCAACCCGTTCAAATGGAGTCCCTACTATTGGCATTTGCCCCATGGGTACTGGGGTGTCAAGTGCTTGGGTGCTACCCGTTGGCACTGGGCGCAGGATTTCACATACCTGATAATGTCAGAGTTCATTCCTGGCCACCAATAGTGGGTTTTTATTCGCTGAATAGGGGCGTTTTGTCCCATATGTCCACTAAAGGGAAGAGAGTGCCCCATCTCTAAGATCTGGCTTCGGTACTGCGTCGGTACTAGGAGCTGGTTATTCCCCGTGTCCGGGTTGCCCGTTCTACGATACAATACACCATCCTTAGAAAAGATGTCTCCGTTGTGTCTGGGGTCCTTGGCCATGGGCAGTCTTTTAAAGCAGGGCTCCAGAGTAGGGTCCTTTTGTTGCGCCTCCTTCAGTTCATTCGACAACAAATTTGGCGCATGCTCCCTCTCTTGCTTGGCTTGCCCTCTTGTGGTTACCGCTGCCACAATCGGCTCCTTTGGTCTCCCAATAAACACATATCTACATCCCAGGATAACTGGGTAGATAGGATCATCCATAATGGCCGCTTTAATAACCCCTCTGACAAAGTCAGAGTGTATTTCTACCAGTGCGATAGGCAGCGTCCTGGGCGCATCACTCTTAAAAACTCCACTAAGTTTGACGGTTTCCTCTGTCTCCTGACCTGGTTTGACTAGGTGTCTAGCAACAATACAACTAAAACTTAATCCAGTGTCAAAGAGACAAGTGGTTGAGGTACTATTCAAAATTACAGTTCCTCGAGTTGAGGGTCGGTCCCCCTCAGGTTGAGAATCACTGACATTGACTCTACCTTTCGAGGCTGTATGCAAACATCCAACGCGGTTAGGCCTGGTCTGCTTGCCCTGATCAGACGTTCCTGGTGTAGGGGTTTTTCCTTTTCCTTGACCTTGGTGGCCACGCTGCCACGTAGGCTTGGTGGGTTGATCAGAATTGTTGTTGTGGGGGGGGGGGGGGGGAATCGGGTTTTGTAGAATTTCGATTTTTCCTAGAGAGGTCTCTGGGTATTATTTTCTCGTTGGTTATAATTCTGAGAGGAATTAGAAGAATAGGATGACTGCTCTAGATTTTGTTTTCGAGATGGCTCATCTGTGGGTTTACGTTTAGTGCTGGGAAGTTCGGCCCTTGCATTGGTATAGCGTTCGGCCTTATTGAGGATGTCCTCAAGCCCGACTGCGCCCTGTTCAGCCAAAAATCTACGGGTTTCGTTTGACAAAGTTGCCTTTATCTGTTCCACAAGAACAAGTTCAAGTAGTCCCTCATATGTAAGAGGTAGGTTAGATAATTCAATGCACTTTGTCAAATAGCCCGTGAGACGTGAAGAGAATTGTGGGAATGTTTCCGTGCTCTCTTTTCGGCTGTTCCTGAACATTTGCAGGAATTTTCGGGCGGTCATCTCAAACCGTTCTAGCAAGGCCTTTTTCAGCATGTCATAATCATGTTGGTTGGTTCCCAGCTTCGTGTACACGTCATAAGCATTAGCTTTTAGTGACGCTGAGAGCTTAAGTGCCCAGCGGGAACTCTCTAACCCATACAGATTCGCGAGCCTTTCGAATTTTTCTAGGTAGCTGTCAATTTTTTCATTAGGGCTAGGAAAAGATTCTAAAGCAAAAGACATCGCCGCTAATTGGGCAGAATGAGTGCTGGAGAGGTCCATTGACTGAGACTGGGGCGAAGACGGCTCTCCGTTATTCGGAGTAGAGGCGCCCCGACTCTCTAAAGCCTTAAGCGCCAGTTCATGTTGTCTTTCTCGCTCTCTCTCTCTCTTTCCCTGCGAGCTTCCATCTCTGCCTCAATTTTCTTCTGCTCCAATTGACGATCGTCCGCTTCTTTCTTCCTAGCTTCTGCCCTCTCTTCTCTCTCTTTTTCTTCCTTCCTCTCTGCTTCTGCTCTTTGTTGCTGCGCGTCATATATTTCCAATTCCTGGTTGATAAACAGATTCGCCGCTTCTGCGTCTAAGCCTGCCTCTTTCGCTTCCAGCCTCAGGATGGATCTCATCTGTATCCTCTCTGCCATTGTTAAAGAATAAGATGTAGTATGACTAGAGAATAGTACGAAAGAACAAGAAGGGAAAAAAAATTCAAAGCCGCTACGAGAAAAAACGAAAGTAAAAACAATTTACTTAATGACCTCGTGTGTTAACTTATCGCCGCTATTATTGTCACTTAAGACTTTTAACGCAAGCAACTATGCCAATTAAATTAGTAAGTTACACTAGAAAAAAAAATCTACTATTACTAACAGTAGAGAAATATTTATATTAAAACAATTTAAAAGGAAAAAAAAAATTTTTTTTTTTCCAGAAAATTTTAATTCTCTAACAACAAACTTCGTCCCTGAAGACAATTTTGAGATGAGACGTAGTTAACTTAATTTTTTAAAAATCAGAACAATCTGCTCCTGTGGAAAAAAACAAACCTGTCATAATTATTGTGTGGTCGGCCCAAATACTGAACGGCTTAGTCTAGGGGAAGTAATTACTTTTAAAGATTATACCCTACTTCACAAAGACAATCAACCACACTCTATTTTAACTAGGTTCAGAATCTCGAACGAGCTAACCATATATTGTCGTAATTTTTATCTGAGAGGGTGCTGATGGATATTGGTCCCTTTAGAGTGCAGAGGAATATTGAAGGCTCTGTGAGAATAAGGATTTAGGAGAATGAGGCAGTAGATTCACAAGCGCTGGGAAGAGCAAGGACAGTCTCTTATTACGAAAATATCTGTTTCTCACAGACTATTCCTATCTCTCTTCTGAACAAACAATTGTTTGTCAGTTCCAGTCGCTCAGGCGCACACACCGATTTGGTGATTCTGTCGCCCAACGTACATGAATACAGCCTACACAGATGGAAATGTTTGGAGTTTTGGGCCAGCCAACAACCAACACAAATAAAGATTAATACCTTTATTATCATAAAGCAGTCACAAATAATTATACATTTACAGTCAAAAATCAAAGGTTACAGAATACAAATATGATAAGGGAAGAGGGGGGTTTGAGGAGAAATATCCCATCCACCGTTTCCCGTTTGTATTTACTAACAGACAAGACCCGGTCCAAAAGACAAGAAGGGGGGGGGGGGGGGATCAGAGATAGGCAATTTAACCCACTGGTAAATTTATTACTCTGAGGCAAGGGGTTACAGTAAGGGGGGGTGTAGAGGAAAAGCTAGGGTTCTCAAATGTCTCCCTTTAATCATACAAATTTTACGGGAGGGGGGAATGAACACAGTTACACAATCCCGCTGGGAGAAATCCCGTACAAGGAATATCTTCTTCTTCTTCCGTCCTTAGCCACCAACCGTCAAAGCAGTCAGTGGCCATTACGCCTAGTGGCGTCTTAGGGCAACAGCAGATAGGTTTTCTTTGCCATTGTTTCCCATCACGCCTATTGGCGTCTTTAGGGCGACGGCAAATCAATCCATTTGCTGTTGTTTCCGTAATCGAAGTGACTGGCAAACGGGTGATCAGCCCGTTGGTACAAGGAATATAATGCACCTTAATACTAGGTCGAACTAATTAAAAGGGTAAAGAAAAGATTAAATCTCCTTTCATTAAAAAAAACACACTAGGGCTGGCCATCCCACAAACACACACGCAGACTTACCAAAATGGTGAATTCTGTCACTCTATGAATTATTTACCACAGCAGCTAATACCGTGGAATAATGGACTGGTCCTCTTATTTCTTCCGTGTCAGGCCCCAGATTTAACGAGGTAACAAATAGTCTCAAAAAAATCGCCAGACGGTGAAGCGTAAAGGCTACTGTTGGTTTAGATAAAGTTCCTAATTAATGGCACAGGCACTTGGCTAGGCGTGAGGTATGGTGTGGTTCCTAAAATTGGCACAGCTGGTGGAGATAACTTTCTTTCTCCGTAATGTCACAAGTTAAAAAAAACACTGAGGTAAGTTCTTCTTCGGGGGGTGTGTAAAATCCACTGAATATACTTGACAGACAGTGTTCAGGTAGATCTATGTTTTTTCTTCACAAATAGGGCAGTGAATAAAATATGTTCTGCTTCCAGTTTTACTTTTAAGGACTATATGAACTAGTATTTTAAAAGTGTTTCTTGGGTGGCTTTATTCTCAGTTAAATTCAGAGGAGCGGGGCCCATTACAGGTCGCCACAAGTTTAGCTTTAAAAAGGTTCATATGTTACTGGAGTTATCGAATTGAGTTGGCAGAACTCTGTATATAATTAATAATTGCTGGGATGCAGGTTGAATGATCGTTCTGAATGAAAGATAATCAAAACAAGAAATGCATTACAAATCATATTATAATCTGACACGCGATAAATTACAGTTAACCTATTTACTTTATTAGCGTCGTCAATTAACAAATCAGGAAAACTCCCCGTGAGTTAAAATAATTAAAAGCACATCTATCTATACAGAACTAAACTGGATTTACTGGTTATAATTCCTTTTAACGTCTGCAAAATTAATTTACGCGTCAAGTGTATTAGGAAATACTTTTAGCTGTAACATTAGTTTGCACTAGAACTTTGAAAATGGGTTTATTTAATAAGGTTAAATTTACACCACAATCCAATGAAATAAATTGAAATAACTAGACCACTGATCACTCGAAGCTAATGTATAAATTACCGTCTGCGCAGAAAGAATACACTCCAATAGTCAACGAAGGTAGATGAAATCTAGCAGGAATCCGACTATGCTAGTGAAACTAGGATTCTGTCAGAACGAACGATAAAATGCAGTTTTCGGAGTTCTTTATTTATACTTCTCAAATGTAACTTAAATAGGACGTGTTAGATTTTCACACCCTTCTTGAAGTCGAGCAGAATCCGAGGTACCTCGCCGTTGTGTTAACCGCTGCGATTCCTCCGTTTCCCCCGGTCTACCGATTTTCTTCGTCTCAGGCTGCTCGCATGAGAGTGCGAAACATTTCTCGAGAAGCTAACTACGTTAGCTGGGAGTTCCCTGATTTCTTTAGATCGTATACCGCCCCGCGTTGAATTCTGAAGATCAGGCTGGCTTTGATCCAGCGTGTAAAATTCTCGTGGAAATGCTGCATGCGGGTTAAAGTTACAACAGATGATCAGGGGTTCTAAAGTTATGAGAGGCCAATATTCTGTTATAATCCATCGAGTCAGAGAAATTCATTTGTCATACTTAGACGTACGTCACAGGACTGCCGTCAAACAGATCCTTTTCCGCCATCTCTTTATCCTCCAAGCAGAGTCTGTGACCCAAGAAGTATCCGGTGAAGCACCTTTGGTGGCATATAGACGCGAATAGAAGGATCTTCTTGTTCACAGCCGTCTCCCAAAGGAGAATACCACTCACTTTGGCACACTACCCTGTGGTCGGATACGATGCAACACGTGCAAGTATGTCATCTCAACCCACAAGGTGTCTTTTCCTGAGGCTACGTACACCATCACCAGTAGCTTCACGTGTGAGTCGCGCAATGTCATTTATACGATCATATGTAAACGTTGCTGCAAAAGCTATATTGGCCAAACAGGCAAACGACTTGGGGACAGATTCAGTCAGCACTTGAATGACATCTCTCAGCAAAAATCCACACCAGTTGCCATACACTTTAATGGTCCTTACCACCATGGTTCCATCGACATGCAGGTCACGGCGATCAGATCCTGCTCCTCTGACACTGCTAGCCGAGAACAGCTTGAGAACCGTCTTATCCACCACATGGGGTGTCTAAAACCAGCTGGTCTTAACACTCTACACACCTTTGTCTGAGGTAACCCTTTCCTCTCTTGTTCTATTTTGACTCTTTCCACTCTTATCCTATTTTTCTATTTTTCTGCCGCCCTCTAACAAAATGTATGAATATATTATACACAGTTTTTAATATGTCTTGATTTTTTATTTCACATTTATTTATCTCCAACTCATTCTGTCCTCTTCTATTTCCAGTCCCCACTAATATTACGTTTGGGTAGTTTATTGTTCAGTTTCGTTTTTTAGTTTCTTAGTATGTATTGTGTACATCCGGTGGTGGCAGTCATTTCCTTTTCCGGGCACGCTCGTCCGTTCGCGAGCAGCAAAAGTGTTAGGACTTCGATGCCTTCAGGGAAGTACCTAGTTTTAATTTTTATATTTATTTAGGTTCTTATGTGTCCTATCTAGCCTTCACTTTCTTTCCTTTCCCTGACGAAGGCCTTTTGGCAGTAACATTGGCTATTTTCTTTGTCTTTTGTCCTTGTAAGACGAATCACCTTTTTTCGATTTTTTTTTTCACACCCATCAATTGTACTCCACGTCTAGCCGCAGTTCCCCTCAACTTCCTCGACTTAATATGCGCACGGAGTTTGCAATCTCATTATATGAAAAAATAAACAGAAACTATCACCGCGAGAGCATAAGAAATGTTTTAGTGCAGGCTTCCTGTAATGTGACCAGCTACAACAGTGACTCCATGCTCCAGAAGGGACGAAAAGGAAAACGATAATGATTTTGCTATTAATAATATATTAATCTGCCATAAGAAGCAAGCACTCATTCTTTACGTCCAACATGTCGCTATGACAATGACGATACATGTGGGAAATAGATGAGCTAGTTGCTATAACATTCATGGACATTTTAAAGAAAATCTTCGATTCCTGGCTCAATATTATAAATTCCTGCTTTCAATCAGTGGGAAAATCAGCACATCCCAACAAGCTAACACTGGCTGGTCACATGCGCCTGGAAAATAACAGCAGGCATACCCGAACTGGGGTGTGCGCAGAAGCCATTTGAAATTCTCAAGGACAGCCACACAGTGCTGCACTTCTCAGCGTCACACCAGATTATAATAATTTGGCGGATTGTCATCTGAATTTTGGTTACAGGAACGGTGCGCTTTTAAGATGACCAAATACAGTAAGAGGACATGCACACCATCATATCTGGCAGACGCTTGAGGTGTGTTGGCCACGTCCTCAGAACAGACCCTGATGCCATCACAAGAACAGCTATGCTATGGACCCCTGAAGGAAAGCGAAAGAGAGGCCGACCAAGAACAACTTGGCGGAGAACTGTGAAGGCCGAGATGCAAAGAATGAGCCAGAGCTGGGGCACTGCACGAAGGATGGCCACCGACTGAACAAAGTGGAAGCAGTTTGTTGCTGCCCTACAAGACGCCACTAGGCGTAATGGCCACTGACTGCTTTGACAGTCGGCGGCTAAGGATCAAAGAGAAGAAGAAGAAATACAGTAAACTTTTCAAGAATTTAACACAAGACAGGTTTACAGTAATGGTCATTCATCGCAAGAGATCTGACGTCTGCACCAGCAGTATCTGATGTGAAACAGTTGAGTTGAAGGGACAGCCAAGAACACGAACACTTAAAAGACTGCCAACAAGTCATTTTGTTGGATGTGAAATAACCTTATTTGGCAATGGTGTTTGGAATTAATTGCATAATAAGCTATATCAGCATCCGGTTTTCAGCTCTTGCTACCTATGCATTTGTTTTTTCTTCACCTTGAGGTTTAAAAATCTTCATTTAAAAAAATGAACAATAGTTTCTTGGCAGTTCTCAACATTACTGTGCTTTTTCGAAGCAGCTATTACTTTGTTTTCGTCCCCTATTGTTTAAACAAAAATTAGCTTTGAAATTGAAATACTGAACTACGTACCTATATTTTGGCAGCCATTTCACAATGGGGAACTTGTTAAAGACATTCTGTAGTGTGAATGTCTCGCTGCAGCAACGTTTTGCATGTTCTCTGATAGAGGTGGTGCTTATCTCACCTCCTCCTTCAAGATCATCGTCCTTTTTGCTCCGATGTCCATTACACCCTACGTATCCATTTTCTGTTGGCTGAAAAATATAGATTCTTCGGGTTACATGAATATAAAGTTATGACCAAATGTTAGTTGTATCATTGTCAGATATAGCATTATTTGCGCCTTTTCTGATTTGTCTAAAAGGGTTATTGATTTCATTATCACCCAGCAAAACGATGTCGTCCGGTATCTTTTCATTCTTATTACAGCTGCTTACTGTTTCTTCCTGTCCTTTTCTAAAGACGTTTTTCCAAAGCCGGAATAAATAGGATTAGTGTGTTTCATAATGTGTTTAGACTTTATAACTCGATGTTTGCGTAGAATAGAAAGGCTGAAATAGAGTTCCCAGTGTGGAACTGACACTGACAGTGGAAACAGAAGTGAGAAGATGCTAACGTTAGATAGGACACTCGGAGGAAACCTGTTTAAAATAGAATAAGAAATCAGTCTTTGTTCCAGGATCCACATGGTAAGAGAGGTAGAGGGAAACCAACAACAACAACAACAACAACAACAAAACATTCCGAGAAGGGAGCTGCAGAATGGACAGACCTTGAACGGAGTACAGGGCTTGACGTGAAGTTGTTGAAAGCCTATTCTATTTAAGGATCTTAGGCGAAATGATGATGAGGGCAATGTGGTGTCATGTGTAAAACGTATTAGTTAAATTTTAGAACACATTGTAGCAATATCAGGAATTCATGGAAAAAAATATATAGAGGACGACAAAGAGAGGACAAAACTTTATTCTATAATAACATATCATTTAAAAAAATAAAATAATATTTTGCCTCGTGTTGGCGAGGCGCGTCCCGTTCAACCTAGTCGGTTATATTAGGTCGCATGCCCAAATATAAAAGACCTATAGGTCTGACAACATGTACAGGCGCGTGAACAAAACATTTGACAGAGATAAAAACACAAATATATAACAGACCACTAGGACTGTCTACACCATGACTGTCTACACCATGACTGTCTACACCATGACTGTCTATACCATGACTGTCTACACCATGACTGTCTACACCATGACTGTCTACACCATGACTGTCTACACCATGACTGTCTACACCATGACTGTCTACACCATGACTGTCTACACCATGACTGTCTATACCATGACTGTCTATACCATGACTGTCTACACCCTGACTGTCTACACCCTGACTGTCTACACCATGACTGTCTACACCATGACTGTCTACACCATGACTGTCTACACCCTGACTGTCTACACCATGACTGTCTTTACCATGACTGTCTACACCATGACTGTCTACACCCTGACTGTCTACACCATGACTGTCTACACCATGACTGTCTACACCAGTGGTGGCCAAGCTAAGGTTGGCCGAGGGCCACATTATGGTAAATGGTAAAACCAGAGGGCCAGACCTATAAAATCCTTAAAAAATAACGTTCAGAGATTTAGTTTTACATATATAATGAACCACATACAGAAAGCAACGGCAAACTACTGTACTGCACATCTGCCAATACATGTATACCAGTCGTCGGACTGAAATTACTGTTAAAAAAAATATAATGAATCTGTTGTTTTAATTTGTTTTGTAATTTGTAATATGACATGTAATTATTTATTTCAAACATACATTTGTGTGTTATTTCATTGTGAAGAGTGTGGCTTATTAAAACTTTTCACCAGTGATTTGAAGTCTACTTCCATTTGTGACGTAGCACGCCTGAGAACATGGGATAATACAGAGTCAGTTAATTTGTTTCTGGTCTTGGATTTGATAAGCTTCATGTCATCAGCTGCACCCCAATAAATAGCAGGCTTATCACCATTCGTATTGCAGCACATCCAAAGAACATCTCCATCATACAGGTATATGCCCCCACTACTGACTATGAGGATGAGGCAATTGATACATTTTATGACAATCTGGATGAAGCAATTAAGAAAATTCCAAAGAAAGATCTTCTCATCGTTCTAGGTGATTGGAATGCTAAAATAGGGCCAGATGCATACGGTCACTGGGCTGGCACAGTGGGGAAATTTGGGACTGGAGAAACCAACGATCGATGACTAAGACTACTAGAAGTTGCCAGCAACTATAAACTAACCCTTGCAAATACACTATTTCCTCATAAGTTATCAAGAAGAACAACGTGGCATGCCCCAAAAACTGAGATACATAACCAAATTGATTTTATTCTTGTATCCAAAAGATTCAAGTCCAGCATTAATAAAGCCAAGACTAGGACTTTTCCTGGCGCCGACATTGGTAGTGATCACGACATGGTACTGATGACGCTCAAGCTTAAACTCAAAAAGAACTATAATCAAAACAGATGTTCTCAGTTAAGATTCAATTTAGACAAATTGAAAGATCCAGAAATCGCGGGAATCTTTGAGGCAACTGTTGGAGGAAAATTCGCAGCTCTCAACTTTTTGGAGGATGATATCAACTCAATCACAGAGAACATGAAAGACGTGCTCATTGAATCAGCAACAGAAATACTTGGTAAAAGAAAGAAAATAAACAAACCATGGGTTACAGATGAAATTCTGAAGTTATGTGATACACGGCGAGAAATGAAAAAGGTTAAGAAAGAGGTTCCTGAAGCAGCATGGCAATACAGTATGGTGAATAAAAATATTAGAAAGAAAATGAAACAGGCCAAAGAAAAATGGGTAGCTGATCAATGTGAGTCCATTAATACGGGGCTAATAAAAGGTAACAGCAAGGCAGTTTTTGACACATTAAGAAGACTATCAAAACCCCAACAGCCCAGGGTAACTGTCATAGAAGATAGCAATGGGGCTCTGCTCAATGAAAAAAAACAGCTGTAATGAGAAGGTGGACAGAATATTGTAAAGAATTATATAACTGTAAACTTGACACTGACTTAGGCATATTAAACAACATTAAGTGCAAAAACAGAGAACTCGGAAATGCAGCAATACTACGGGAAGAAGTGGAAGAGGCTATATGTTCGATGAAAGGAGGGAAGTCACCGGGTGTGGATAATATACCAGCAGAGCTCTTGAAATATGGAGGACCAGATATAGTAAAAATCATGACAACAATTTGCCAGAAGATATGGAGTACAAAAAAATGGCCAAAAGAATGGACGCAGTCATTAGTAATACCGCTTCCAAAGAAAGGAAATCTAAAAATGTGCAAGAACTACAGAACCATTAGCCTTATTAGTCATCCAAGTAAGGTGATGTTAAGGATACTTTTGAACAGAATAAAACAGAAATCAGAAGAAATCTTGTCAGAGGAACAGGCTGGCTTTAGACCAAAAAGAAGTACCTCAGAACAAATCTTCAATATTAGATTACTGATCGAAAAACATCTCCAGCATCAACATGATTTATACCATAACTTCATCGATTTCACAAAAGCCTTCGATCGAGTCTGTCATGAAGGTTTATGGCAAATAATGAGAAAATTCAATTTTGATACCAACATCATAGATATCATTGAAGCACTATACAAGGACGCAAGCAGTGCTGTTTTTGCAAGCAATGACATTGGAGAATTTTTCAAAAACAACTGTAGGAGTTCGCCAGGGATGTATCCTGTCACCAGTGCTCTTTAACATTTATCTAGAACATATTATGCAGGAGGCTCTCTACGATTATAAATCAACCATATCGATTGGAGGCCGACCTCTGTGTAATCTACGTTTTGCTGATGATATTGATCTGATAGCTGGAACAGAATCAGAACTTCAAGACCTTACCTCTAGACTGGAGAAAGTAACAAGAACATATGGGATGGAAATTAATATAGAAAAAAGCAAGATATTGGTGAATAGCCATAAGAAACATGTTCCGACCAACATTACGTTAAAATGGGCAAACGTTAGAAGAAGTTAACACCTTTAAATATCTCGGGTCCACTATATGTAGTGATGGAAGATCAAATAAAGAAATCAAGACAAGACTTGAGATGGCCTCAGCTGCCATGACAAGGTTGAATGTGATCTGGAAAAGTAACATCAGTTTTCCTGTGAAGATCAAATTATACAAATCACTTGTATTATCTATTCTCTTGTATGGGTGTGAGGGCTGGACACTCACTGCAGATACGGAGCGAAGGATTCAGGCTTTCGAGCATAAATGTTATAGAAGAATTTTGCGCATTTGCTATAAAGAGCACAAAACAAATGTCTATGTTAGAGAGAAGATAAACACCTATGCAGGCCATCAAGAACCACTTTTGTCAATAGTGAAACGTCGAAAGCTTGCCTGGTTTGGGCATGTAACTCGTCATGACTCCCTTTCGAAAACGATCCTCCAGGGAACAGTCGAAGGTAAACGGAGAAGAGGAAAGCAAAGAAAATCCTGGGCTGATAACATCAAAGAATGGGCAGGACACGGTTTCTCCACACTTGTACGCATTGCTGAGAATAGAGAGCAGTGGAGGACCCTGTCTGCTGATGCTTCCACCATGGCACCCCTACGACCCATGACGGGTTATGGGTTGAGATGAGATGATGATGGCAGAAAATGTTGTCTCACAAAGATATGTGCTACCGAATATAGAGCAAACTTTTAGGGCCCATTTCCTCAGAAGTGGGTAACGTTCCTTTGGTAGTAATTTCCACAAATCAGCTCCAGTTGCTTCTGTTGTGTTGATGAATGGGTCACATTGGAGTTCACATAACTGTAATTGTAGTTCTGCTGGCTGAGACTCCCCTGTGCACTTGAATGGGTTGTTAAAAAGTTTAATTTGTGGACGAAACATCTCAAAATTATGAAATCGACAATCAAACTCAGAAATCAGCTGTTCAATGTCATCTGTGTACCTCCTGAAGTTAACACTCTCTTTCTCAGACAGCTGTTTACAACAAGGAAAATGAAACAGGTCATTCTTTTGCAAAGACAGACGAAATAGGCTCAGCTTCTTTTTGAAGCCATCAACATAGCCCATCATTTGAAAAAGTGTTTGCCTTTTTCCTTGTAACTGCAAATTCAGTACATTCAAATGTTGTGTTATATCAGTGAGAAATGCCAAGTGCTGAATGAAATGAATATCTTTGAGTTTATTTTGAAGATCAATTGAACATGGTAAGTTGTCTCGCAGGAAGTCAAATATTTCATCCTTCAGTTCACAAAATCTTATTAAACATTTTCCTCGACTAAGCCATCTCACCTCAGCATGAAGCAGGAGATCACCGTAAACAGAATCCACTTCTTCTAAAAATGCAAGGAACTTCCTGTGAGTTAGAGAGCTGTGTCCTCCTCTGATCAAATTCGTTATTTTCACTACAGTAGCCATAGTATCATTTAGGTTTATGGATTTTGCACAAAGGACCTCTTGGTGAACTATGTAATGTAATGTAGGTACGTCAATTTTATTTTGCTTCAAAAGTCCAACAAAACCAGTATTTTTCCCAACCATAGCCTTGCAACCATCGGTACACACAGCAGACAATTTTTCAAACCCACTATATTCTTCCATGGCATTTTGAACTGCAGAAAATATGTCATCCCCTTTACTTGTACCATGCAAAGAGCAAACTTTCAGTAATTCTTCAGAAACAGGAAAGTCTTCCTGGATCACTTTAACAAAAATAAGAAGCTGGCTAGTGTCTGTGATGTCTGTACTTTCATCAATCTCCAGTGAAAAGTATGGACAATTTTCAATTAAAGATTTCAAGTTCTGGGACAAATGCAAACTAATATCGTCTGTTCTCCTAGCTACGGTTTGTTTTGAAAGAGGTACATTTTGAAATTCTTTTACTACTTTTTCTTCATTGAACACTTCTGCCATTTGAACTGCACACTTTTTCACAAACTCTCCATCAGTAAACGGCTTTTTTGCTTTTGCAAGCTCATAACTAATCACATAGGACGCCATGAGCGATGATTCCTGAATCTTATTTACATGACTAAATATACTCTTTTGCTGATTCAGTTTTTTCTTGAGTTGGTCAATCACAAGCTTTCTCGACTTGCTGCTATGCTCGTCGTTGTTTTTCTGATGATTTGTGATGTAGTGACGTTTCAAGTTATATTCCTTCACTACGGCTAACACTTGGGCGCAAACTAAGCACTGAGGTTTATTATCCTTATTGAGAATGAACAAATAATCGAACTCCCATTCTGGTTTAAATGCGCGATTTCCACTGTCCACTTTTCTATACCTAGAAAACATTTTGCAAATGCAAACTCTTATACATGAAAACGTGCACAACAGCTACAAGCCCAGAAGTGTCACTTTCTGATTTATACTTAACAAACTTCACAAGACCAACTGTGCACCTCAACTCCTTCCTATAGAAATGTACCTACCATCCACCCCCACTCCCATGATCACTTTCCCATATCGATGCTAAAGACAAAGCAACATCATTGGATCTCAGAGACTTCCGACCGCAGAAAAGATCTGTCATTGCTTTCAGTTTCTCATTATCAAAGTAGGTACCGACACTGTCTTCGCCTGTCCACGTGCACGACCAGAGATTTGACGTTATCATTTCCGTTTTGTCGGCACTAACTAGTAGAGCTCAATTGGTATGATAGAGAGAGAGAGAGAGAGAGAGAGAGAGAGAGAGAGAGAGAGAGAGTTGGTGGTGTTGTGGGAGGTGGGGAGATGTTAACCGTACATTTTGGGTCTTTTTGGTTTCGTTTCTGGTGCCTGTGCGTGCTATTTTGTAATATTTTTTTAGCACAGTGGTCGGAGGATACAGTAATTTTCAATCAACAATAAGAGGCCGGCCAAAACAGGTTGGCGGGCCGGTCAAAACTGGTTGGCGGGCCGGATCTGGCCCGCGGGCCGTAGTTTGGCCACCTCTGGTCTACACCATGACTGTCTACACCATGACTGTCTACACCATGTGTGAAGTGATACTGGAATATTTTCCTCCTTCATTACATTTCAGCTCGTCGAGGAGCACAGGCCGCATATTGAGGAAACAAGCAAATAGACGTGCAAGGCAGTCCATGTTCTGGAAGCATCAGGGTAAGAGAGATAAAGGAAGACCAAAATCTCTGTGGAGAACATACTTAGAGACAGACATGAAAGTACTTGGAGACAGACATAAAATTACTTGGAGACATACATGAAAGTACTTGGAGACATACATGAAAGTACGAGTACTTGGAGACAGACATGAAAGTACTTGGAGACAGACATAAAAGTAGTTGGAGACATACATGAAAGTACTTGGAGACATACATGAAAGTACTTGGAGACAGACATAAAAGTACTTGGAGACAGACATAAAAGTACTTGGAGAAAGGCATAAAAATACTTGGAGACATACATGAAAGTACTTGGAGACAGACATAAAAGTACTTGGAGACAGACAAGAAAGTACTGGAGGCAGACATGAAAGTACTTGTAGACAGACATAAAAGTAGTTGGAGACATACATGAAAGTACTTGGAGACATACATGAAAGTACTTGCAGACAGACATAAAAGTAGTTGGAGACATACATGAAAGTACTTGGAGACATACATGAAAGTACTTGGAGACAGACATAAAAGTACTTGGAGACAGACATAAAAGTACTTGGAGAAAGGCATAAAAATACTTGGAGACATACATGAACGTACTTGGAGACAGACATAAAAGAACTTGGAGACAGACAAGAAAGTACTGGAGACAGACATGAAAGTACTTGTAGACAGACATGAAAGTACTTGGAGACAGACATAAAAGTAGTTGGAGACATACATGAAAGTACTTGGAGACAGACATTAAAGTACTTGGAGACAGACATGAAAGTACTTGTAGATAGACATGCAAGTACTTGGAGACAGACAAGAAAGTACTGGAGACAGACATGAAAGTACTTGGAGACAGACATGAAGTAATTGGAGACAGACATGAAAGTACTTGGAGACAGATATGAAAGTAATTGGAGACAGACATGAAAGAACTTGGAGACAGACATGAAAGTACTTGGAGACAGACAAGAAAGTACTTGGAGACAGACACGAAAGTACTTGGAGACAGACACGAAATTGCTTGGAGACAGGCACGAATGTACTTGGAGACAGACATGAAAGTACTTTGAGACAGACATGAAAGTACTTGTAGACAGACATGAAAGTACTTTGAGACAGACATGAAAGTACTTGGAGACAGACATGAAAGTACTTGGAGACAGACATGAAAGTACTTGGAGACAGACATGAAAGGAATAAAGAAAACATTTAAATACCTTGAACGGATGGCTCGGAACAGGAAGACTTGGCATGAATCGTTAAATGCCTATGCTCCGCAGGGAGCTGAGATTAATGATTAAATTAATAATACTTATATATGCCTCCATACGGCTCGGAGACGTAAAGTATAACAGGTCAAGATATAGCAAAACTACGGCATTTTGAGAGCAGAACATTTAGAATAATTTGTGGTCTAATTAAATATATTTATTAATGCTAAAGAATGGAAAATAAGAATATTCAAGGAAAAACACCATCTATATTCCATACAGATCACCATACAGATCACCATACAGATCACCATACAGATCACCATATAGGTCAACACCATGAGATCCAAAAGGCTTAGGTGGCTAAGGCACGCTGAATGAAAAGAGGATAAAAGATACGAATGAACACAATAACAAGGAGTCGTACAAGAAGCAGAAAAACAGAGAGCACAGAGAATAACCTGAGAAAATCGGGGAATTGTAAACTAGGGAAGACATGACAGAAACGATTGGTGTTTGTTGCAAAGAGCTTAAAGTACTTTGTCACATACGTTTTACGGCTGTCTAGTATCTGTGCTCTGTACGGAGCGTGTATTGGATGACAGACATGTTGATATGGGGTGAGTGAATACATGATGGATTACATAGCACATGATACAATTTTATGAGTAGAATTAAGAATCCGTGATAGGAGCTAGTCATGTGATTGTAAGCTCCTTGATTATTGGTGGTGCGGAATTATGGGTCTAAGAATTGAGATATGGCAGAGACGAGACCAGAGGTTGTCCAACACTGACATACAGTGTATCTGGAGAGAGATGGATGATGGTCGTTTTGTCTGGCCTATTACTATTGATTGTTCAGCGTGAGGCTTAGATTATTCACTTCTGCAAAGGTCTGTCATGCATTACAAGTAATATAGTTCCAGTTAGCATCTGTCAAGTCTGTGTGCCAGTTATTTTCCACTGTGCTTTGCAGGCTGGTCGCCATGATTGATTTGGCGCCGAAGCAGTTATGTAATATATTTTTCATATTTCTTGTACGTGCCAGTGATGCATTTTCTTGAAGATTTACGCTTCGTATGTCGTGTTATTTCATACATAGTCTGCAATTTATAGAAGTGATATTATATTTTGAGACTGTAAGTGTAACTGAAGTTCTTTATTGTTTGTACGTTTCCAAGATGGTGGAAGAGATAATGATGATTTTTGTGTTCTAGACGTGATGTTTCGAGTCCCTAGTTACTAGCTGTCTCTCTCGCTCCGCTCCTCCTCCTCTATCTCCCCCCTCTCTCTCTCTTTCTCTCTCTCTCTCTCTCTCTCTCTCTCTCTCTCTGCCTATGTCAGTCTACATGACTATAGACACACACATTATACTTATTCATCCGTGTCGTACTTGAAAAGCTAAAGCAAAAGAACTGAATGTGTGTAATTTTTTAAATCTATGTATGGATATAATCAGCTTCTAAATGAGACGCCTAAAACATGGCATAGACTTTTATTTGACCTATAATCTTGGCAAGTCCCATTAACAGTCACTATGATGTACGCCCATGTCCTTTATCAACAGCTGCACAAAACACTGACGCAAACAAAGAAACAAACAAACAACCATATTCTGTGAGGGAAACAACTATCAAGAGCCGTTTAAATGGTCTAGATGAGACCTATCCCCAATTACAACAAAATAAAGCAATCGTAAGTACAAATAAATAAAACGGTCGGCAGTGGTTGCGTAAGTATACTGTTCAAAAAAAGAAACGCATAGCTATCCGAGGGCGCGTTTTTATGAGTTTGTAAGTAAAATTTGGTGCTAGGGTATATAAAAACCAGCCTCAAATGTTCTTTACAGTGTCAAATGCACGTGTTGACCTGAATTGCGTTCGTTTTTGTTATCGTTACAACGCAGTGGTCAATAGTGTTTATGACGCAATTTTTGACCACAGCTCATGTTGCGCGCACGAGAAAGCAACAAAATTTGGGGTGAACACTATTCACTGACTACGCAACTGAAACCCTATAAAAGGATAACGCTATACACACAAAATTCAGTTCATTTTCAAGCAGACATTTATGGCGTCTCTATCGATAAATTTAAGGAACGTTGCTATTGGCCGACTGCATGCAGGCGAAAGTCAAAGTCAGGTTGCCAGGCATCTAAACGTGCATCAGAGTACCATCAGTCGACTTTGGCACCGGTTCCAAGCCACTGGCTCAGTTGAAGACCGGCATCGCAGTGGACGACCCAGAGTGACAACAGCAGCGGAAGGATCGCTTTATTCGTTTTCGTCACCTCAGAGACAGGTTTACAACAGCTTCCTCAACTGCCCAGTCATTGCCTGCATGACGTCATGTGTCTGATCAAACTGTCCGGAATAGACTGCATGACGCTGGACTTTGGGCACAACGACCTCACCGAGGACCTGTCCTTACGCGCCGCCATCGACAAAATCGACTTCTTTGGGCCAACCAGCATCGTCCCTGGGCAGCTGATAATCAATGGAGACGTGTCTGGTTTAGTGACGAATCTTTCTTTTTGTTGCAGCGTCATGATAGACGGCGTATGGTCTACCGTAGGCGAAATGAACGTTTTGCCCAAAATTGCGTTGATGAAGCTCCTCCGCACGGTGGTGGAGGTGCAATGGTGTGGGGAATGATCAGTTACAACGGAAGGAGTCAATTGGTGCACATTGAAGGAGGCTTGAATGCGCAACGATACGTCATGAAATTCTTCGACCCCATGTCCTTCCAATTTTGGCTGCCCAATGGTCTGTGTTTCAACAGGACAACGCCAGACACCATTGTGCACGGTTGACCACGCAGTTCCTGACTGCCAACAACATTCTCACCCTTCCCTGGCCATCCCTGTCTCCAGACATGAGTCTGATTGAGCACCTGTGGGATGAGCTGCATAGACGTGTTTGTCACCGAGACGTTGCTCCAGCCAATCGTCGTGATCTGTTCCAGGCACTCCAGGAAGAGTGGGCAGCCATCCCACAGGCCCACATCAGACGTCTGATCGCATCCATGCCCAGGAGATGCCAGTCGCTGATCGATGCAAGAGGAGGCCACACACCATACTAACAGGAAAGCCCGTACGCCAAAAAACTCTCGTGACCCAGATGCAAAACAACTGTCAATTGATTGGTTGAACCCTAAGGTATTCTTGTGTGCAATTTGAACAATTAACTCATTAAATTTAAAAAGTTAATGAATGTCAAAATTATGGCTATGTGTGTGCCTTCAGTAGCTATGCGTTTCTTTTTTTGAACAGTATACTTGCACTTTTAAAAAAGTCACAAAGTGAATCGCACTGTTTAACCCCCAACCCAGGTAATCTCGATTTTTATCATTATACCTCTACCCCAACTACCAAGTCTGCTAAACGGGCATTGAGAAAAGTACTACAGTAATTAATGTCAAATTCCAGCCAAGTCTGATGGTATATTTTTTGTTGTTGTTAATGTCTGTTTACACCACGTGTCAGCACAACTTCAGACTCCCGTTACTATGATGTTTCATTTCTTTTCTTAAATAGAGTTATTTTTTGCTGAAATGGTATGGAGGAACGTGTCCTAACAGGCGTGTTCACCGCCTTGCCGATGACCTCCACCCAACGTAGAGAAGTGTCAACTGGCTACATGGAGACTCCTACATTTTCGTCACTCTACTATCTTGTGGATTCGACTTTTTAAATCAAACGAAAGTCGGAATTATCACCGTTCACACGGTTGAGGAAGTCAAGGGGAAATCACCGTTGCAGTATCTGTTATAAAGGGTTCGTAGCTACCTTGGAAAACATGGAAAAGCCTGGAACGACCAAGGCCTGGAAACAGTCTTGAAAAACTGAGGAAAATGGCTAAAAACCTTGAATTTTCCTCATCTAAACTGGAAAACAATATTCTAAAGCCGGCTGCCTAAATTTTCTTATTTGTGGTAATTTTCGTTAAGCATTATCAGTTGCCGTAGATTGTTTACTTCCCTTTGTGAAATCCATTTCCGGACTGATTCGAGTAAACTTAAGTGGCAAGGAATTATCTCATGCCCGCTCGTAGACCCTCCATTAAATACCTAATATTGAAGCTAAGAATGTTCTAGTTTGAAAAAAACGTATAGAGTTATATTATTGCAGCACAGAAAAGTCAAAATGCAATAAAAGCTATTTCTTTCTTCTTCTTCTTCTTCTTCAGTATAATTTATCAAGTTTCCATGTCTTTGGCGAAGTGAGATCATGCTGTCTAATATTTTACACTTAACTTGGACACAGTATAAGTTAGACATAACTGCTTGCCCGATTCTTAGCCTTTTGAAAATAGAGGTCATTAGTTCGTTCCAGTATCTTTGTGTCTTTTGATTTTATTTTCAATAAATTTCACCAGCTTTGACAATGTATCTTAATATATATATATATATATATATATATATATATATATATATAAATCTCTGTGGAGAACATACTTAGAGACAGACATGAAAGTACTTGGAGACAGACATAAAATTACTTGGAGACAGACATGAAAGTACTTGGAGACAGACATAAAAGTAGTTGGAGACATACATGAAAGTACTTGGAGACATACATGAAAGTACTTGGAGACAGACATAAAAGTACTTGGAGACAGACATAAAAGTACTTGGAGAAAGGCATAAAAATACTTGGAGACATACATGAAAGTACTTGGAGACAGACATAAAAGTACTTGGAGACAGACAAGAAAGTACTGGAGGCAGACATGAAAGTACTTGTAGACAGACATAAAAGTAGTTGGAGACATACATGAAAGTACTTGGAGACATACATGAAAGTACTTGGAGACAGACATAAAAGTAGTTGGAGACATACATGAAAGTACTTGGAGACATACATGAAAGTACTTGGAGACAGACATAAAAGTACTTGGAGACAGACATAAAAGTACTTGGAGAAAGGCATAAAAATACTTGGAGACATACATGAAAGTACTTGGAGACAGACATAAAAGTACTTGGAGACAGACAAGAAAGTACTGGAGACAGACATGAAAGTACTTGTAGACCGACATGAAAGTACTTGGAGACAGACATAAAAGTAGTTGGAGACATACATGAAAGTACTTGGAGACAGACATTAAAGTACTTGGAGACAGACATGAAAGTACTTGTAGATAGACATGCAAGTACTTGGAGACAGACAAGAAAGTACTGGAGACAGACATGAAAGTACTTGGAGACAGACATGAAGTAATTGGAGACAGACATGAAAGTACTTGGAGACAGACATGAAAGAAATTGGAGACAGACATGAAAGAACTTGGAGACAGACATGAAAGTACTTGGAGACAGACAAGCAAGTACTTGGAGACAGACACGAAAGTACTTGGAGACAGACACGAAATTGCTTGGAGACAGGCACGAATGTACTTGGAGACAGACGTGAAAGTACTTTGAGACAGACATGAAAGTACTTGTAGACAGACATGAAAGTACTTTGAGACAGACATGAAAGTACTTGGAGACAGACATGAAAGTACTTGGAGACAGACATGAAAGTACTTGGAGACAGACATGAAAGGAATAAAGAAAACATTTAAATACCTTGAACGGATGGCTCGGAACAGGAAGACTTGGCATGAATCGTTAAATGCCTAGCTCCGCAGGGAGCTGAGAGTAATGATTAAATTAATAATACTTATATATGCCTCCATACGGCTCGGAGACGTAAAGTATAACAGGTCAAGATATAGCAAAACTACGGCATTTTGAGAGCAGAACATTTAGAATAATTTGTGGTCTAATTAAATATATTTATTAATGCTAAAGAATGGAAAATAAGAATATTCAAGGAAAAACACCATCTATATTCCATACAGATCACCATACAGATCACCATACAGATCACCATACAGATCACCATATAGGTCAACACTATGAGATCCAAAAGGCTTAGGTGGCTAAGGCACGCTGAATGAAAAGAGGATAAAAGATACGAATGAACACAATAACAAGGAGTCGTACAAGAAGCAGAAAAACAGAGAGCACAGAGAATAACCTGAGAAAATCGGGGAATTGTAAACTAGGGAAGACATGACAGAAACGATTGGTGTTTGTTGCAAAGAGCTTAAAGTACTTTGTCACATACGTTTTACGGCTGTCTAGTATCTGTGCTCTGTACGGAGCGTGTATTGGATGACAGACATGTTGATATGGGGTGAGTGAATACATGATGGATTACATAGCACATGATACAATTTTATGAGTAGAATTAAGAATCCGTGATAGGAGCTAGTCATGTGATTGTAAGCTCCTTGATTATTGGTGGTGCGGAATTATGGGTCTAAGAATTGAGATATGGCAGAGACGAGACCAGAGGTTGTCCAACACTGACATACAGTGTATCTGGAGAGAGATGGATGATGGTCGTTTTGTCTGGCCTATTACTATTGATTGTTCAGCGTGAGGCTTAGAGTATTCACTTCTGCAAAGGTCTGTCATGCATTACAAGTAATATAGTTCCAGTTAGCATCTGTCAAGTCTGTGTGCCAGTTATTTTCCACTGTGCTTTGCACAGTGCATTTATATATATAGGACTGTGGAGGCTGAGATGCAAAGAATGAACCAGAGTTGGGGCACTGTACGAAGGATGGCCACCGACCGTGCAAAGTGGAATCAATTTGTTGTTGCCCTACAAGACGCCACTAGGCGTGATGGCCACTGACTGCTTTGACGGTCGGTGGTTAAGGATCGAAGAAGAAGAAGAATATATATATTTATATATATATATATATACATATATATATATATATATATATATATATATATATATATATATATATATATATATATATATATATAAGAAGGACAAGAAGGCGTCGCTTGTTTAGTTGGCACAGGACAAGAAGGCGTCGCTGATGATGATGATGATGATGATGATGATGATGATGATGATGATGATGATGATGATGAAACTCAAAAACTCAGAAGGAGGAACAGAAAAACATTTCTTATCAGAAACAGCAACTGGAAGTCTTTAGATTACTGCAGTAGACAGACGTAAATAACAGCCTGACAATGTCCTGTTACAAGTCCTGCATTATCTAGAACATGCAATGATCAATCGAAAACCTCTTGACTTAATAACGTTTTTTGTGGGTCAAATTAATTGATAAAAAATGCTATCTATCCCTGTTGGATAATAATTTGGTTATATAATGTCTATAATTATAGATTACATTCTTTCGATAACATTCGCTAATTGAAATTATCATCTTCAGTTGACGTCTCCATAGCTAAGGTCGGCTGCAGCGTATCTCCAACGTCTTCTGTCTCTTGTCGTGATGGTGCACACTGATAGACACTTTCCTGTCCATCTCTTGTCGTAATGGTGCACACTGATAGACACTTTCCTGTCCATCTCTTAATGTTATCTTCCCATTTATAGCTCTGTCTTCCTCTTGCACGTTTGCTTTCAACTCTGCCTTCCATTATGGTATTCAGTAAGGTGGTATGTCTTTTTATATGGGCAGAATATTTTAGCTGTCTAAATTTGATCTGCTACATATGAAAAGTTTCGTATTGCTCAGTATTTAAGTTCTTTGTTTACCTGACATGCCATTAGGCCAACTATTAACAGCTTACAATCGTGTCTTCCTTTTAAACTTTGACCCCAAGCTACTGTCCGTTCTTCTTTAAATATTTTTCTAATTATGATTTTTATCTCTGTTGTGTTAAGAACTATATTTTTGGTTTATACTGCATTTTTAGCTTCTTTATCTTCCTTTTCATTTCCTTCTAAGCCAACACGTGAAGGTATTCCCGCTGTTAGAACTGAATATCCTGTGCTACAAAAATATATATTTGCTAAAAATATATTCTCTGCTATGTGTAGTGTACTGCATACTTGTCTGTTCCATGGGGCTCAAATTGCTGAAAGTGAGTCTGTTAAAACTGTCGGTGTCTGAGGAGGATTGATAGAAATAATTTCTAATGTCTATAATATGGCCATCATCTGAGCTGTGATAAAACATAGGTATATTCCGTAATACTATGTTTTTTGCTCATTTTCCATGTTGGAATATATACCACTATTTTTAATTGTTCATCTTCTACTTCAGGCCCGTTCGTATATACTGTACCACAAAGCTATCTTTTGTTGTTTGTCACAAATATGTGTGGCTAGTTCCTGCTGTTTTCTGCGTCAGTTTTGTTTTCTCCAAAATATAAAATGCATTCAATGGAACAAACACCAGTCATGCAAGGTTGATTTGTACTCTTGCAGTGGCGGCGTTTGTACAATTGGTTTTATATTATAAATGTACTAGCTCCACGCACGCCCTTGCTTTGTTGCCTCTAACCATGTAGAAAATATTAACCATTGTATGCAAACAAAGCACCCACCTAAGTGCACAATAATCATGAACAGTTCACTATTTAAACAGAGAGACACAGTTTCAAGTACTTTGGCAACACACTGACATCAGATGGAAAATACATCACTGAGATTAAAAGCAGAAAGACAAGCAAAAACAGTAATAAATAAACTGAGAAAGGTCTCATGCAACAAATCATTGTCCTTGAGCACAAACAAGGATTATTAAGTGTTACATCGAGCCAATATTATTGTATGGATGGGGATCCTAGACTAGAATATATATTTATTTTAATGACAAAAATCATTGGAAGCAAAGGAGATGTGCCCTTTAGTCCCCGGGAGTCTCTGACGAGAAAATGAAAGAGGATGAATTATTTGTCTCTTCTTCCTCTTCTTATTATTATTCCTCTTCTTCTACTTGTGAGTTGGCTCTTATATAATCACATATATCTCTATTACAAAGCTGGATTCCGTCTTAGGCTTCTCTCATCACCATAAAGTTTATCCCTAACCCTGATTGGATAAAACCACGTTGCCGATCTGCTCCTCTCAGGAGTCGACAGTCTAAGAGCAAACGTTCTACTGTTTGTTTGTCCTCCCCACATGGGCACACATATGTTTGTCAGATTTTCTATTTGTTGAACAGATTGTATTTCAATCTGCAATGGCCAGTTGTTAGTCTGAAAATTATAAATTCATCTCTACTTGTTAACAATCAAAAGGATTCTTAAGTGTTACATCGAGCCAATATTACTCAATGGATGGGAATCCTAGACTATAAGCCACACAAAATATGCCAAAAAGTATTGAAAACAGCGGATATGTGTTGCCGTCATTTTTGTCGGTTCCAGAAGATGTAAATCTATTTAATATTTTTGATGGTCGAAGGTACAGAACTGTATGTTAACTCCCTGACACAGGTTGATTAGGGGTTACCTTCCCTGTGTTTATTCTTTCTTAAGACGGGATAGTTAACTGTTCTCAAATCTGTTCTGTCTACGCATGCGCTAGCTTTTAGCGCGAACCGAGCAGACTTCCGTCTGTGATGATGAGCTGGTTTCCTGCCGGACGAAGATGTCCGTTGTTTTCTTCTCTGCGTTATCTGGGGAAAAGATAGTCTTGTGATCCGTGATTCTCCCCAGAGTTATTCTGTTCGTCTGGAATGACGACAGGTGTTATTTGTGTATTTCTCGGAATTCTGTCCAAGGTTAAATAACTTAATTATTATGCAAAGCTTGCAGAACATTGAGTATGAACCTGTGAGTAGCGCTCACAGTTCTTGTGATCCAGAGTCCATTTTGTGTGCTTAACGTAGCCAATTAGGTCTATTCGTTGAAGTACTTTACAGAAGCACAATGAAAGTATATTGATATGAAAACCGCAGGATGGCGGTACGTTTCAGCGTGGAAGATAATACATGCCTATGAAAAAAAGCACAGTTGTTTATCAACCATTAGGGTTCAAGCTTTATATGCCAGATGTTTTGCCAGTCATTTCCAATATATATGATATCCTTGATTCTCGTCCATTTGACTGTAACTGTTGATGTCACTGTGTCACGTAAATAAATGGTTAAAGGTTCCAGCAGTTTATACAATTACTGACTACTGCATGTGAGTGAGTGGGTGCCTTGTTTACCTATCAAAGATCCTAAACGCATTCGTGTCTCTACACACCCACATCACTTGTCAACCATACAATCTTCGGGTACCTCACATACAAGAAATGTCTGATGTTTGTATGTGTTGCTGTCATTTTCGACGGAGTCATCTGTCAAGTTATTTGCTTATGTTTGTATCATAAGTATAATTGTGTCTTTACCTGCGATGTCAGGTTGATTAGGGGTTGTCTTCCCTTGTTTATTCATTCATTGTGTTTGACCTGTAGGGTCAGAGGTTGACAGTTCGGCGTAGGCCTATGGGAAGGTTTTTTAAGCGGGAGTGAGATATACTTCCGGGAAGCCGGGAGGTCCTGTTTTTCTGAAGGGACCAAGAGTCCATTGTTTTTCGGGGAGAATCTTCGAAGTAACTGCTATGGCAGTTTTCCCCAGTGAATCTCTGTGCGTCGGGATGACGACAGAATTCCTTGTGTAGTTCTGAGGATTCATTTACCAGGTAATACCGACCTTTATGCATTATTACGCTTTTCGGTGGCAGAACATGTAAAGGATTACCTAGGGTGAACAGCAGCTCACTGATCCGCCATTTCAGAACTTATATATATTTGTGCTCGAGGTAGCCATCCAAGACTGTTAGTCTTATATTGTCCAGAAATCCAGTGACGAAGATATATGGTGGGAGCCGCAGATTGGCGGAACTTCTATCTACAATAAGTATTACTGCAGGGTTGATGATAACCTATTTAACAGAAGTACACGGCCGACGTTAGGACGAGGCCTGTGCTTCCGGCTATTATACTACAGCCTGTTATGTGCAATTGGCAGGGAGTGCCAAGTTGCACCTGTGTGTCAAGGTAACTAAGGCATCTGACGCGTTTAGTCAGAGACGCCAAGGGCGACGCTACGAACTGTCATTATTGAAGAACTTTGCTATTGACCATGCACGTCTATTCTGATGTTTACCTTTTTGAATGCCAAATGTATACCTATCGATGTCAGGTCAGCATGACCTTGTTACACTGACTGTTCCTGTTGATACTATGTGTGTTCCCGTCAATAAATGTCTTGAAACATGCCTGCAGTGTCAAAGCATCCTTGATTACTGCATGTGAGAGTATGGGTTGCAGGATCTACATCTATACGAGCCTAAACACATTCGCGTCTTCATTCGCACCCACACTCAATTCATCATACGCTCGCACTACACATCTAACAACATGTATACTGTCTTGGGCCAGTGATCACCTCAACAAGAAAAAAAGACAGTTACATTTCTGGTGGACCAGTTACGTGGGCTCTTATGATACATTTCTTGTCGCCAATGTGGCCTAGAAACTTACATTTCTGATGGACCAGACCTGTGGGTTTAAAAAGAACAGAGCGAGCATTTGACATTATTGTTGACATTTATGGATCCAGAAATTTACATTCCTGGTTGGCTGTTACATGTATGATGTCTCCAGTTTTGTCGAGAAAGTTACAAGAAGGACAAGTACACATTACACTTCTGATCTGTGGGTCTAAGCTACACACGGGACAGCCGTAACACAGCACTAATTCTACACTTGCAAGTTTTGGCTACAACAGGACAGATATAGGTCATCAACGGTTGACACAAATAAACAGTACGAGCATTTATATTATAATGCTACATAAAGCATAACAAGACAAGTACTGAAGTGAACTACTAGGCATTTGCTACGTGGACCATAACTGCATAGAAGGCGGGTTCCTATTGTAAACAGTACTGCTGGTTGTTACACGTTTCATTCAACAACAGACTTTTCTAGGTCAGAGCATTCAAGCTACATTGTTGGAGGTCAAGTGTCTGTAAACAGTACGTGAAATTGTAAACATTCAATGTGCAAGCCCTAATTTGAGAAGGTCATAGTAACTTTGGTTCGTGAATACCACTTTATGTTACAGTGGATTTGACGTTCAGTGCGCGTTTGACATTTCGTTTCTGTGTTCGCAAGGAGCAAGAAATTTATTTTAGTTTCAGCTGTGACTGAACTTGTTCTGCAACACATTGAAATTGATTGCTATATGTTTATGTCACTTCTACTGTTTTTGTGTATTTTTCTGCGGGTTTTTCGGTTGGTGGGTCTTACGGTAAATATGCCACTTGATCGAGGCTTACTGTAAGCGGTCTGTAGGTGCAAATTTTCTTAATTTGGAAATTTGCTAGTGACAATTGGTCGCTATTGATGTTAGCTGTGATGTAATTGTACTTAACGTTGTTTTTGTAATATTTTGTCTGTTTTTCAGTTTTGATTGTCGATTTGTTTTGTTTGTATTCTGTAGGTCTCTCCTTTCTTGTGTATTTCTCTACACATTTTTTGGTTAAAACAGTGTTGCCATTTGTATTGTTTTGTATTTTTGTCTTTGTATTTTTTTTTGGTTGTACTACATTACTGTCATGCACAGTCTACATACACATACTTGGTCATGTTTTGATATTATTGATAAGGTAGACTCTTCATATAGAGTTTGTTAAATAATATTATATAAGATATTTATACAAGTTCTTTGATAAAAGACTTGTTATCTACAAAGATTGAGACAGTAAAATAAAGTGAAGTGAGTATACAAGTCTAGCATTTCAGACTTGTCTCCCATTGAAGTGGGATAAGGTAATTTATTTAATTTTTTTTCAGGTTTCTGATCTCATTAGACAGAATGTCTACATTGGATTTCTTCATCCAGCAAGGGTTGACCCTTGGTAAGTCTGGTAAAGAATTGGAAGAATATTCATCTGCTCAATTCGCCATTGCATTAAAGTCAGAAGAAAAGAAACAAAAAGAGGAAATTAAATTGAAAGCAGAAGCTGAACTAAAGAAGCTAGAAGCTGAGAATAGAAGATTAGAACTTGAAGAAAGAAGGTATCAAAGAGAGGCTGAGGAGAGAAAAGCTCAAGCTGCTGCTGAGGAGAGGAAAGCTCAAGCTGCAGCTGATGAAAGAAAATTCCAGATGGAAATGGAAGACAAAAAAAATTCAAGCTCAAGCTGCTGCAGAGGAAAAAAAACTTCAAGCTGCTGCAGAGGAAAAAAAAACTTCAAGCTGCTGCTGAGGCTGAAATTAGAAAAATGGAACATGAGGAAAGAAAACAGAAGATGGAACTTGATGAAAAACTCGCAATTTTGGAGTTAGAGAAATTGAAATTGGCGAGTACGGGTGCTCAGCAAACAACTTCGAGTACGACAAAGGAGTTTGTTAGTAGGATTAAATTGCCTCATTTCAATCCTTTAAAGGATGACGTAGCAGATTATCTAGATAGATTCCAATTTTTGTGCGATACGCATAACATAAAAAAGGAAAAATATGTTGAACAACTGATGCCATTTTTTACAGGTGACACAGTGACTACTCTTATGACAATAGACGAACATGAGAGGACTAATTAATATGATTTGTCAGGGCAGCATTGCTAAAAAAATACCAATTAAAACAAGAAGACTATCGTCTTCGTTTTAGGACAATGTTGCCAGAAAATGGAGTAGATTTCTCTGAT
Source organism: Oreohelix idahoensis (assembly GCA_024509875.1). Taxonomy (NCBI): domain Eukaryota; kingdom Metazoa; phylum Mollusca; class Gastropoda; order Stylommatophora; family Oreohelicidae; genus Oreohelix; species Oreohelix idahoensis. Next base: position 47,643 of record JAMPIV010007992.1, read on the forward strand.
TTTGTTACAAAGATACGTCGTACATTTACACGATGGGTTGAGTTGTCTCAGATTGAGAAAACATATGAAGGTCTAATGGACTTATTATTGCGAGATAAGGTTTTGTCATCTGTTAATGATTCTTTTCTTGCATTCCTTCATGAGCGTAAGCCTAAAAACTTAAAAGAAATGGAGGAATACTGTTGTCAGTATGCCACAGCACATCCCCATGCTACAGTTAGCAATTCTAAAGTGAAAGAAGGGTTGCCAGCTGCTTCGGCAACACCATATGGCCCTAATTTCAGAAAAAAATTTCAGGGTGCTCAACAAAATTGGAATAGGGGAAGTAATCAAAATTACACTCAGAAGCGGAGTAATCCAACACATGATGGTTCTTCGTCTATGCAGTGGAGACAAGATGGTAGTTCTCGTAATTTTAGTGGTAATAATTTGAGACACTTTCGTAAAGGCTATCCAAATAATAACTATTCAAATTTTCGAGGTAATCATTCTCGACGTCAAGATTATGACGATGGTGAATTTAGAAACCGGGATTCAAACCGGAATGATGATTACAATAGGCAATATGATAACAATTACAGGGGAAATGATAGTCGAAATAATTACAGGGGAAATGATAATCGAGGTAGACCTAGGTTTAACAAAAAAAAGACCTTACCAACAGGCAAACTCTGCGCAACAAGAGTTTGATGGAGCCTGTAATACAGTAAATGATAGTGGTAACTCTAGGGCTATCACTGGTTGTGCTTTCGATTTTGGGAGAGCAACTGAATGCCCCCAATGCTTAACATTGTTTGACTCATCAACTGTATCTACGCTAAGTTGTGGTCACCCTCTTCCTGCTCTACCTGCTACAGTTGCGCATGATGGGAGAGGATCTCTCATCTTACATAAAGGTCTAATAAATGATAGGCTAGTCTCAGTACTTTTTTGATTCGGGATGTACTACCGTCGGGGTTAAGGAGTCTCTGATAGATCCTTGCTGTGCCACTGGAAAAACAATCAAATGTGTTACATTTGGTGGTACTATGGAAAGCTATCCTACTGCTATTATTAGGATTGACACTCCTTTCTTCACAGGAGATGTCCATGCATGTCTTCTTCCTAATCCTATTGCGGATCTTATAATCGGTCGTATTCATGGGGTTAAGGAATGCACCCCGCAACAAATTTCTAGTTGGGAAGAAAAAAACATTCAAACGGTCAATGCAGTGGTGACAAGAGCTCAAGCTCTTAATCCCCCAACTTCATCTGATAATAGTAATGAAGTTGATAGCCAAGACGAGCACTTGGTGATTTCCCATGACTCGTTTGTTAAACGTCAAGAAGAGGATCCTTCTTTGAAGAAATACTTCCTTCTTGCAAAGAAAGGGGATCCCAATCAAAATACGAATCACAAATCGTATATCACTATGAAGAATGGTATATTGGTACGAATGGTACAACACTCGGACAAGTCTATGCACTCGCAAATTCTTGTGCCTAAGTGTATGAGAGCCTTAATTCTTCGGCATGCACACGATTCTCAGTGTGCGGGACACATGGGTTTTTCCAGAACTAAAACTAGAGTCCTTGCGTCATTCTTTTGGCCATTCGTGAATAAAGACATCCGAATTTATTGCCGATCTTGCAAAATTTGTCAAGAGGTCAAGTCTAGGGGTCCGAGACATGCTGCTCCTATTCAGGCTGCAGATATTCCGATTCGGCCGTTTCAGAAAATGGCTATAGACATCATTGGTCCGTTCAAAATTAAGTCAGCCAGAGGACACCAATTTATCCTCACTTGCGTGGACATGTGCACGCGTTGGCCAGAGGCTATTCCTCTGAAGAGCATATCAACTGTCGATATCGCTGATGCTCTTTGGCTCGTATTTTTCTCGTCTGGGATTCCCCGGAGAAATACTGTCGGATCACGGCACTCAGTTAATTTCGGACGTTATGTCTCAGGTAATGGCTACGCTAGACATTAAAAGGTCTCTCAGTAGTAGTATTTATCATCCAATGTCCAATGGATTGGTAGAACGTCTTAACAGGACACTAAAGAACTTACTTGGCAAGATAACGGAGGATCATCCTGAAGATTGGGACAGGGTTTTACCTGCAGTCCTCTTTGCCTATAGAGAGGTTCCCAACGAGCATACAGTGTTTTCTCCTTTCGAACTTGTCTTTGGCGCGCAACCGCGCGGGCCAATGTCCTTGTTACACGATTTGATAACTTCCGATAATATTGACGATGATACACAATCGTCATATGAATATGTTATAGCTCTTAGAGAAAAGATTATCGAATCGTGCAGGTTAGCAACTTCATCTTCCGAATTTGCGAAAGAAAAAGCTAGGCGATTTGCTAATAAGAAAAGACGCCTACGTCAACTTTGTCCTGGAGACAAAGCATATGTCTTACTGCCCTCAAGAGAGAATAGACTTCTCATTTCTTGGAAGGGTCCATACACTATAGTCTCGAAAATTTCTGATGTCGACTATATTGTCGATGTGGATGGAAGGCATAAAACCTTCCATATAAATATGCTAACAGAGTTTATTGAACGTCCAGACTATTTACAGCCTATTTTCCAGGCGACGGACGACTCTCCAGTTCAACATGGTCACATCTCATCCCTGTCTGTTATACAGGATGAGGAAACTATTTTTTCTGACGTGAACTTACCTCTTCCTACGATTCCACTTACTTCAACGGAATCGTGGAGAGACGTTACAGTCTCTTCCAACTTGTCTTTTGAGGAACAACGTCAAGTATCCTCTACGTTACAATCATATCAGGATGTCCTTACCGACATTCCTGGACACACAGATGTCATAGAACATGACATCATACTTACTGATCGTAATCCGATCAGAGTAAGACCATACCCAATACCTATTCATTTTCAAGCACAAGTCGAGAAAGAATTGGATGAAATGATTCAACTACAAATAAATGAACCATCCACTTCAGCTTATTCTTCGTCGATAGTTATTGTTCGAAAGAAAGACAATAACATACGTCTTTGCGTTGATTATCGCAAATTAAATCAAGTTACGAAGTTCGATGCTGAACCTATGCCGTTATTAGATGATCTACTTATTAGACTTTCTAAAGCTAAATTCTTTACTAAACTAGACTTGTCGAAAGGTTATTGGCAAGTCCCACTGACGGAACACGCCAAACCTCTCACTGCTTTTTCGACACCTAGGGGTCTGTTTCAATGGAATTTTATGCCTTTCGGGCTTATGAACGCCCCAGCGACTTTCGTACGCATGATGCGACGAATTCTATCAGATCGTGCAGATGTCATTGCATATTTAGACGACATCTGTCTTTTCAGCGATACTTGGGAAGAACACTATGTGGGTCTGAAGGAATTGCTATCTACTCTACGTGAGCATAGTTTGACTGCTAAACCCTCTAAAGCTTTTGTTGGGTTTAGTGAAATTTCCTTCCTAGGTCATCGAGTTGGTCATGGTCTGTTGAAGACAGAGGACCAAAACATTTCAAAGATATTAAATATCTCGGTTCCGAAGACAAAAAAGCAAGTGCGTAGTCTCTTGGGATTGATACAATTCTATGGAAGATTCATTGAGAATCTGTCCTCCATTATGGCACCACTTTCAACGTTATTGAAAAAAGGTTCTCCTAATATGGTGCGTTGGTCCCAAGAATGCCAAACTTCATTGGATCAGGTTAAGAATTTGTTCTCATCTCATCCTATCTTAAGACTACCGACGATTGATAAGACTTTTGTCCTTCGTAGTGATGCCTCTTCCACTGGCATTGGAGCGGCACTAATGCAGGAATATTCAGGAACTCTGCATCCTGTAAT
>JAMPIV010007993.1:0-25000 GCA_024509875.1 Oreohelix idahoensis
GAGCACTGTTTCTGCCTAGCGCCGTGTTTGCGCTTAAAGAATTTATTATTTATTATTAGATTGGTGGTTCTTCTTGGTGCTAGCCGTTGTTAGTCCTCAAAGAACTGTTCCTAAAAAGACCACTAGCTGACTGGCTGGATTAACTCTTGTGCTTGTCTGTTTTATGGTGGTGCGTGTTCATGGTTTTCCTATCCTGCCTCCCTATCTGGCCTGTGGATTGTTTGTTTTTTGCCCTCCTCGCTTCTGTTTGTGTGTCGTACCTGACCTCCTTATATTGTGATAAGCTTTTTCTATTAGTGCTGGAGAATTTTTTTCTAGTGTTTCCTCGATGACATTCTTCGTCCTGATTGCTCTCGTTTGTTTTGGTCGCTCTTTGTGTTTTGATGCATTTCCTCTACGTCACCCGCTCTTCCATTCAGCTTGCTCGAATTCTTTTTGAGGATATCTCGTGTTTTCTTTATTCACTCCTTCAGCTTCTTCATCTGCTTCTAACTGCAGCTGAATTCTTTTCATTCTTTCTTCATATCTCGTGACTTTCTGAGATCTTTTACGTCTCACTGCGTTTGTTCTTCGGAGCCTGCTTGCTTCTGGTCGACCTGTAGATTTCATTGTCTTTGACTTCAGACGGTCAGCTTGTGGTTACTGTCGTCTATCAATCATGCGCTGTTTTTCTCTGCATCCGCAGCCACTTTGTGTTTTGCCTCTCTTGAAGGGGATGTTTTTGGATATCGCGTCCTTCATAATGTCTTAGTTTCTTGGAACAGCGGCACCTCGTACCTAAGCCCCGTGTTTCCGAGGCAGTTTTTGCACATAGCGGTTGCGTTAGTGGTTTGTAGTTGTGTCCTCCTGCGCCGTTGGGCATCGCCCAAATTGGTGTTTCCGCGCAATATCGGCAGACTGCGTCCTCCTGCAGGTTTTTTCTTTGGTTTGAAAACGCTGCAGTTTGACACTGCAATAACCGAGGGATATAGCGGCTGTCTTGTGGGTGGGGTTTGGAGCGCATCTCTCGGCTTTCTCCTCAACCTTACTAATCTTCAAATGGTTCCTTTCTGGCCCAGTTTTTTAGGCATTTCGACCTGCATGATTTTTACATCTGGCGTTTCATTTGAATGTCGTGGACATCGCTTGTGCATCTGGTATCCACCCCTCCTTATGACTACTTCTTTGTTGACTTGTATTTTCCACCACCACCACCACTTTAGTTTGGTGGGGCATACGGGACTTCGTTTGGACCGATTCCAGTTCGATCATCAGCAAGTTTGTTTTTGTGCTGGGTTTAGATCGAGAATTCACGACCTCCCTTTTCGTCGTGCCCCTACTTTAGCGAATAGCCCTCTCCTTCCAGTTATCAACTCGAGGTTGTTTGATCACATTTGTTTGTCGTATGTCCCTGAGTGAGCCCTCACTTCCTGACGTATGGGTACATTACGATCCTCTCCCGATCTTTCTTCTGTGTTATTTGTCTTTTTAGTGTTTGGTCTTTTGTTTCCTTCTAACAGTCTTGGTTCGATCTTGTTCCTGTTCTTTGTTAAATAAGTGTCATATCGTTGCGTCTGCCCGGAGTTGTGCACTGGTTGTTTCCTTAGACCAGAATGTACACTTCTTCTCAGGTTTCGATGTCCAAGCGCTTCCTGGGCTACTTCTACTATCGCTTCTGAAGAGCGACCAAGGAACTCGCTCCGTCGTCAATCTTCGAATGCATCTATAATGGTCTCTGCGATATCTCCTCTTGTACCTGTCTGTCTGAGGACTGTCTCTATCACTTCTTCATATGCTATGCAGGTGGTCGGCTGTACTTCTCGGCATCGTGTGGTGGTCAACGGTGTTTGTCAGCTTCTCTATGTAGACAGTTTCTGCTGACCGAGTCGGTACGTGTGGTTGTGCAACATGTTCTAAGCCCTGTTTTCTTTTCACTAATCTTTCCGTCTTCTGCACCAGCTGTCTAACGCTCTCAATATTGTCTTTGCGTTCTGGTCCTTCACATCAAGGTCAGAACCGTTCATCTGCTCTCTCCTCTGCCGCTAGAGTCGGCCACGCAGGCTCTCACGGTCGATAAAACGTCGCCAGCCTAACTCCTCGTCTGTCAAATTGGAAAGGATCTGTCCCCGCACGAGTACGTGGGGCATTCTTCTTGCGCTCTGTCCTATGTTGCTTGTGTCTTTGTTATTCCCTGGTGCGTGTTCTCCTGTGTGGGCTGGTGTAAACCTTCCACTTTTTGGCGTTGTGGTATATATTCGGTCATTTTTGAAGATAAGGCCGATCTTTCCTCGAGTAATGGCGTCCTGAAAAGGACGTTGGTGTCGGATGTTGACGTTTATAGTTTTTCCTGACCGCTCGATTTATAGCTAACGTGACAGAGGTCACTGTCAAACTTCCTATCGGAAAAAAATGAGGCTGTTTTACTTTTGATAGGCTTAATTAATGCTTTTAGGCTACGTAATTACTATAAATACCGCGTTAATTTGCGTAAAGCTAACTAGAACATGGTAGAGTAAATTTAGAACAAGAACAAACATTTTTATTACAATTAACAAAGATATAATGTCTGAAATGGGGTAAAATTTAACTGTTTTTTGTTTACATTTTGTTATGGTTTGTTTCTAATTCAATTTACACTAAAACGGTCACAATCAACATGCATAACAAATTAACATGAAATCAAAAGTAAAAACTGCATAAAAAGAAAAGGGATATCATAGTTTGTTTGGTGTCATGCGGCAAACATAATTATTGAAACCTTAAATTGCAATCCACATTTAATTACCGTAAAATAACACACACCAATTCCCCAAAACATGAAGCAACAAGTTACCTCAATCATACATCACGATGGTCATGTCAAAATGAGTATGGTCATTGAGTAAAAACGAAATGTTCAGATTTAATAAATAATACATACACCTATGTAGAAAGATTTCCACACTCTGTTAATTCTGTCACTCTCACGCAACAACTGCCCCATAATTGTGCTCTAGCCCGCAAAATTTCGCTCAATTGTATCCTTCAGAAAAATGTGATATCAAAGTTTGTTTATTGGTTACACATTCGTCAAACAATTAATTATAGAAAGTTTAAATTGCATGGTTCACATTTATATACCTCTGGATTATCTCTAAATGAATTCACCCCAATGTCCCCGAGAGACCAGAAAGATGATAATAATTATCCTTAATCGTACAAACAGAGTATTACTGATCACCAGTCTGCGCAATGTTTATTGACTAGGCATGTGCATGTTTAAAGAAAAAATCTTGATATCTCAGGCAGAAACCAGACCCTGGTGATCAAAGTCTTCAAGTGTAATCGGGTCTATCGCACGCTGTTTCGGCATTAGATTATGCCTTTAACCTAGTGAGTTTGTACTGTATGACTAAAATGCCCAGTACTTCGCCATCGAGCAATCGCTCATCCTTTTCGTCTAACCTCTGAAAGACATCTGGGAGTTCCTAACCAATATACAAGCTACCAGCTAGTTACAACTTTGTTTTGTTCTATAACCTATACTCAAGTGAGAGCGTAAAAATAAAATCCAGAAAATGACATGCCCAGGAGCATTTACCGCCCTGCAAATAAATAGTTTTTGTGCTGCTAATGATAAGCCTGTGTATATGGTTTTGTGTTGGCTATACCTTTCCAAGTGTTGAGCAAACGGGACAACCTACACAAAGATCCCTTGAAACTGAAGTTGGCAAGCGCATCTTGTGCATTTCAGATCTACTTTAAAAGTATCTGTCGCCTCCTTATCCTCATCAAGTTCACTACTACCTGAAAAAAATCAATTTCCAGCTTCTAGTTCGTCTCTTGTATCCATTCCTACTAAATCTCTCCAAATTCTTAATATACTGAATGTTGGCAATGTAACTCTTGCTAATTCACAATTATCTTTGCGTCTATTGTATAGGCTACCTGTTCTAAAGTATGTGGTGTTTCATAACAATCTCTATAAAATAAGAAGGTAAGGAGGACGACTTTTCATGGTTCAATCTCTAACATGTGGTTTTGGAAACAATTATGGCAATGGTGCCACTTGCCTTTTATTCCCCTTCCCATATTTCTATATCTATTGTAAGCTCTTATCAACATGGCCTACTTTTTCTTTTTTTATTATTATTTTTTCTTACATATATTACGGTATTCCCTAAACCAATAACCAAAATTCATTATTAAACTACACTAACTTAACTGCTCACTATCTACCAGGCACACCAACTTAACTCTTATACTACACAACTATACATAACTCAAGCCTTACCTGAAAAAAATTTTTAACAACATAAAAACATATCACCTAGCACTTAGAAACATACTCTTCATATTTTGAGGAACTGAATAACAATAAATGACATAAATACCATTTGATACACTTGTAACCTAACAACAGGGAAAAAAAGGAAAAAAGTCACCTACACATAGAAGCATAAAATATAAAAATAAGATACGAAAATAAAAGTACACAAAGAAGAAGCAAAAACCGGCGCACATCAATCATGTTTTGTAGAAAACAAAACCATACTAATCTTACTACAAAAAACTCTATAAAAAAAACAACAAAACGAATAAAGTAAAGTAAGTAAGGTAGAACTACAGTATGGGTACAACTATATCTTATCTACTTAAAAAAAATCACTGTATTCTTAAAAAAATCCATACATTAGTCTACCACTTTTTATAACAAAAAATTAGAGGTGTAGAGACACCCACAAACTAACAACTACCCTAAAACGTTTAATTTATTATAAGCAGGCTACAGTTTGCGAAAAGTATCAGGATGCGGTTAAGGCAACTCAGATCAAACAATGCTCTACAAACGCAGCTCAACATATATGTTGTTGTGGAACTAGTTAAATCAAAGATAACTGACTAACAACTTTCTGAAGATATCGGACAAGAAGAATAGATAAGTATGTGGAAAGTAATCGATAGCTAAACTAATAGAAGTCTATAACAATAAATACAAAAAAAATGTGAATACTACTGAAATTTAGATTTTAATTAACAATTATTATTACACTTGTTTTGACGTTCTACTAAATTGACAACACTAAACAAACCAAAAATACGTAGGTGGGGTAAGATATATTTCCCCTACGAATGAGCTAAAATATCAAAATAAAGTACTGAATCCACGCTAATATTTAAGACGTTTTTTTATATATTTTCCACAGACAGGATACCATGTTAGCTATAAGATTGTAAAGTGGTAAAAATGGTTTGTATATTACTATTAGTACGGTAATGAACGTGCCTTAAACAAAACAACAACCCAATTGCCACTTGACTAGGAAATTACATTCGGGCTTTTGGGTAGCTGGATAACTGAATTTTTTTTCAGCTGTAAGCTTATATAGTCAGATCTTGGTGCATTATGTCTGTATGTGTCTTGTATTTGTGTGCTGAGCAGCAAATTACCTATAGGTAACAGTAATTTTTTTTCTCTTGTATCCTTTTTTTGGTCATGTTATTCCTTTCTGCCCTTGTGGTGAGATTGACTGTGCTGATTTAATTTTATCCGTTAAGATGTCTTAATAGGTCTAACAATCTACTTTTAACTGGATGGAAGGACATAACCAAATACAAAAAACAAAAAAAAAACAAAAAAAACAAACAAAAAACAAGAAGACGATAACACATTTAAATATGATAAAATAAAAATGTGAAATATAATAAAAATAAGGAAATAATTAATCCACATAAACTGTGAATTTTAACCCAAACTGATGTTTATGAACTGAAGGACTGAAATGTGCATCAAGGTCACCAATGTTGGAACTGAATGACAAGACCAGACAAGTGCAGTGGAACTAGAGAAAGAGATGCTGCGACGGACACACATTGAGGAAACCTTTGATGCATTTCAAACAGTCCATGATCTGAAATTCCCCCGGGTAGAGGGAGGCAAAGTAGACAAAAACACACCGAAAAGAACTGGGGAATTATGAGGAAGATATGGAAAGAAATTGAGCTAAAGGCACGCGACAGGAGGACTTTGATCGTTTTGTTGTAGCCCTATGCTCTTTGGAGACCTAAAGGCAGTGATGATAATATATTGTCAATAAGAGGTTTTGATGTTAATAAAATGTATAGCTACCTGGACAAATAGTTGTATCAGAGATACCAGGATAGTGCCAGATAAGAGACTGGTCTTATAAGTAATACCTCCTCTCTGAAATGAGCAAGGGTTGTATACACATCAAGTGGTCAAGCGATGTAAAGTTCTCAGAAAGATGATGAGGATGAGGAGTACTCGGAGTCCCTAACGGCTACCTCTTTAATTCCCAAATTGAGTAATGATTATCTGTTTTGTGTTATTTGGCAAATTGTTTAGGGTAATTTATTTAATATAACAGGTATTGAGTTCAAAAAGAACTAACTTAATAAAATTATTAACAAGGCTGGATGAAATTTATGTACAATTTAAATGGTCCTGAAACCGCAATCTTTTCAGTCAGGAAAGCTCAAAAGCAATAAAATGATATTTACAAATCAAAATAAATAGATTGAACATCCCTTCTTAAGGTAGATTGTCAAGGAATACGACACACTCTCTGTTCGTCTGATGGTTAACTTCGGCTAACTCTGCTTGTAAGTGGTTCTTTATTTATTTGGAGGTCTTATCTATTCATCAAAAGGTTTTGTAAACTTAGTAATGTTTACTATTTAGTGAATTGGTGGAGAATTGCACGGGCCTTTATAAATGGACTTATCATATGATGTTTGCTGCGTTCATACACCACGCAGGAAACACAAACTTTGTAGCTCCTGACTGAGAAGATGGGATCTGACTCCCATTTAAATAGGACTCTCTCATCAACCCCAAACTTCCTCTCAAGTAATGCAGCACAGGTAATTTCGTGACATAACCTGGAATAAAAGGACAACCACATTCCATGTAGAAGTCTGCTCATCCAACTCACTCACAAACAACATTAAGTCTTACCCTTTTTCAGTTATTGTGCTAACACGTGCACAAACCTAAATTTGCTTTGCCCTACAGTCCGTTCCATGTTGATGCATTCTTTCTCTGTATGGATTCACTGTATTGTCCTTATCCATCCTTGGTTTCCGTACGATAATCATTTAAGTACCAAACAGCATGTGGACCGATTGATTATTCATTCTAACCTTCTGTACGGTTATCATTTGCAAAATATTAAGCAAACACATTTCATTGCTCGCACAAAAAAATTTACCTGGAGTTAATGTGGTATTATCACGTTTTTAGGGACTAATTTAATCTCTCAGGGATGGTGCGATTTAGCATGTTGGCCCTCTCATGCATACGAACGCGTGAACACGTGACAAATTGTTGGACAGTAAGGAAAACGAGTGTGCTTTAAACAGAATACACCCCCATAATGCACCCTAATTCAGTGTTACGCACCAGGTTCAAAAATACAGTTCATATACTCCCATCAGTGGATGAAGCTCTATACTTCCAAAACCGAGACGGTTTCAGGATAGGTAACTCATATAGGGAGGCCAGAAATTTGATGTACATCATAACATTTTAAGAGAGCACAAGGTCCACTGGGATTTAGGGTTCTGACGAAAACGCTCTATGTGTCCACGAAATTGGAATGTTAGGACTAGAGACCTGTACTTAACATTAGTGACAAGACAATAGTGATGGAGAAAGGAACTAGAATAGCTGAGATATATTAAGAATAGAGAAATGATATTGTGACAAATGTGTAACAGTTGACACTATTGGCTTTCCGAGGTTAAGAACCGAGGTTGATTCTTTCCTCGCCACTTCGGACGTATTAAAATGTGCTATAGTTTTTGTTCAACGACCTCTAAGCTACCCTAAGGTGGATAAGGTTATATCAAGCTTCACAAAAACACCAAGAGACAGCCAACATATAGCTACGGTACTTAAATGAAATGACTGATGCCAGCTACAATACAAACAAGATTATTATACACCTATAAACAAACAGACATATGCATGTCCCATCCATAAAGTGCAAGGATGCACACCTGAAAACAACATCAAGCACAGTTAAAAAAATGCATCAATCCCAACCCTTCTCCCACAATTGCAACCGTGTATGGGGAACAGAAGTTTGGATTAGAACAAAATTAAACCACACTGCACATGTCGCGATGTCGCCTCCACTTCCACAACTATTCAGTGTAAATAAAATTGTTAAAATGCACGGTCAGCTGGAACAACTACAAAGCTGGTGTCTACACCAACTCTGCGCAGAGACTCTGGTTCTAACACAGCCTATCCCTGAAATCTCTTGCACACTGCTACACAATTAACTCGTCAAAAAAAACCTTCAGCAGCTGTCATCTGCTATACTTGGGACCAACAACTGCGACGATCTGCCTATCTTTTCTGTGGAGAGTATGGTCACCCCTCTCATCTCGTCTCGAGGACTCCACCATTCTGGAACTGATGACTACGGTTTAAAAAGAACCCCACTGGATTCTGGAAATTGGACTGTAGCTGGCTTCTCCTACCACTCAGAATTCACCTGCCCGATTACCTATGACTGGGCTATGGCCTTTCGGCTTTATTATGGCCGTGACGAAGTCCTCCGCCAAGTTGTTTTTGGTCGGCCTCTCTTTCGCTTTCCTTCAGGGGTCCAAAGCATAGCTGTTTCTTGTGATGGCATCGGGGTCTCTTCTGAGGACATGACCAACCCAGCTCCAGCGTCTGCCAGCTATGATGGTATGCATGTCCTCTTGCTTGCTACGAGTAAGCAGATCTTGGTTGGTGATGGTATTCGGCCAAAAGATTCGGTGAATTTTTCTTAGGCATGTTGTGTGAAAAGAGGACAATTTTGACATTTCCTTCTCTGTGACTCTCCAGCATTCCGCACCATAGAGAAGCACAGAAAGCACGCAACTCTGGTATAATCTTAATTTTGTGCTTGTGCTGTATTGGGAGGACTTCCAGATGTTATTTAGGCTAAAGAAGGCTGTTCTTGCCTTATTCATTCTGATGTTGATGTCTTTGCCTGCCCCACCGTCTGGTGTTACTATGCTTCCTAGGTATGTGAAGGTATCTGTCTGTACCAGTTGCTGATTCCTTACTGATATGGGCTCAGGGTTGCTCACATTGAGCGTCATGACCTCAGACTTCTTTAAATTGATGTTCAAGCCCACCTGCTGGCTAAATTTATTAAGTCTATCCGTTTTTTCCTGGATGTGTTGATGTGAATGTGCCAGCAGTGCAATGTCATCTGCATATTCCAGATTTCCAATGTTGAAAATGTAGTCCATCTTATTCCTCTTGGACTGCCCTCTGTTGTCTGGCGCATCACCCAGTCTATGACTGTTAAAAATAGAGTGGTTGATAAGGGGCATCCCTGTCGTACTCCTGTCTTCACCTCGAAGGTTAGGTTGCTCTGCCCAACACTACACGTAAAGTTGGCATAGAGGCTTTTTATGATTGACACTATGCAGCTTGGAATTCCATAAGCCCTCAGTATTTTCCATAAACTGTCCTATGTATGCTGTCAAAAGCCTTTTCAAAATCAACAAAATTTATGTAAAGCTGTCTTTGCCATTCTGAGCACTGCTCTATAATGTTCCTGAGAGTGAATATATGGTCTACACATCTTCTGTTCTTTCTAAATCCTGCTTGTTCTTTCCTCAGTTTGTAGTCTACTGCCTTTGAAATTCTCTGTATAATTATCCTGCCTAGTATTTTGCTGGGAACTGAGAGAAGAGTGATTCCTCTCCAATTATTGCAGTCTGAAAGATCTCCCTTCTTGGGCAATTTGACAATTATTCCTTTGTTCCACTCTGATGGTGTTGTCCCCGTTTTCCACACTTGTGCAAATAGTGGTTCTAATAGTTCTGCTGCTAGCTCAGGGTCTGTCTTAAATAGCTCTGCATTTAAGTTATCATGGCCCGGAGCTTTACCGTTCTTTAACCCTTTGATTGCTGTGATGATTTCTTCTTTTCGTGGAATGTCTGTATTTACATCTAGATCGTTTTCAGCCTCAGGAACATTCAATTGTGTCTCTGGTATTTCCTTGTTCAGAGTTTCTCTGAAGTGCTCTGCCCATCTTGTTTCCTGTCCCTCTGCTGTCTTGATGAGATTTCCTTGCTTATCTCTTACTAATGTAATATTGTTTGCACCTTGTTTTCCGCTGATGAATTTAGTTATTTTGTATACTGTGCTTTGTTCATTTCTCAGTGCTGCCTCTTCTGCCTGTTTTGCAAGATCGTCTAGGAAATTCCTTTTGTTGGCTCGGGTTTGGCGTTTAACTTCCCTGTCCAGTTGACTGTACTGTTCGCTATATAGTTGCTTTAACCTGGGGGACTTCGCTTCTGTTTTCTTTCTTTTCATTTCCTTTCTCATCTTTATGGTGTTTAGTGTTTCTGGTGTTATCCAGTCTTGCTTCTTCCTTTCCTGGAATCCTAAGCATGATTTGCTACTTTCCTTATATATTGTTGAAATGGTGTTGAAATTCTGGTCTATATCATCAGTCAATGTCTTTTCCTGGCTTTTGGAAAATTGATATCGTTTCTTAATGTCGGCCGCAAAAGCTTTTCTGGTAAGGGGGTCCTTCAATTTGCTGATGTCAAACCTTTTCTGTGTAGTTACAGTTGGTCCAGCCCTTCTTAGTTTCACTTTCAGTTTTGCTACTACTAAATGGTGATCGCTTCCCACATCTGCACCTCTTCTTACCTTCACATCTTGTAATGCATGTCTCCATCTACCGTTAACCATGATGTGGTCTATCTGGTTTCTGTCCCGACCATTTGGTGATTCCCATGTTAACTTGTGAATTTCCTTATGTGGGAAAAGTGTTCCTCCAATGACCAGGTTGTTAATGCTACAGAAACTTATTAGCTTATCCCCATTTTCGTTTGCTATTCCGCTGCCGCATTTCCCCATTGTTCTTTCATTATATGTATTGTGTGTACCAACTTTCGCATTGAGGTCTCCCATTACTATAACAAGATCATATCTAGGTGTGTCCTCCATTTCTTTCTGCAGTTGTTGATAGAATTCATCCTTGACCTCCTCATCGCTATCATTCGTTGGTGCGTAGCATTGTATTATTGTAGTGTTGGTGAATCTCCCTCTCAATCTCAATCGTATCAGTCTGTTGTTGATGGGTTTCCATTCCAGTAATGTCCTTTCTATCCTTTTCTGTAGAATAATGGCTACGCCTTCACTGTGCTGTCCATCCTCTCTTCCAGAGTAAAGTACTGTTTCTCCTGTTGCTGTTTTAACTTTTCCTGCCCCTGTCCATCTGCTCTCGCTTATCCCCAGGATGTGTAACCTATAGTTTCTCATTTCTGCCGTGACCTGTCTTAGTTTACCTGTCTCGTACATTGTCCTGACATTCCAAAATCCTATTCTTGTATCCTGTTTTGCGGTCAGGACATCCGTTTTCATGTCAGTGGCTTCCTTTCGGCTTTCACCACTGACAGTCATACGAGCCACAGACTCCGAATGTCCATCCCGCAGCAAAGTTTGTTCATTTGATGTTGTTTCCGTAACTTCATTATTATTTTTACATAGACAGGGGTGTCAGCCCTATGCTAAAACCCCCAACCTGGAGGACCAGGGTACCAGCTTTTGTCTGACCCCTACCCACACAGACCAGTCCAGCTTGGTTGAACCTACCAGGAGTAAAAACTCCCACTGGCATAGCTCTGGGGATTGTCAGGGTACGCAAGCTGCCCATAACCGCTACAAGGTATAGATACCCATTGATGGCATATTCCCTGCCTTAGGACACCGTATTCTCTTTTCTCTCCTTCCACCACTGGCAATTCGCGCACGACTTGCGTGTCTGCGAATGCCACAACTGTGCCGTGGGAGAAAATTTTGAGGTATCAAAAATTCTGCTCTTCCCCACAAAGCCGGCACCTGCTGTTTTAGACAAAACAAAACAACAGCTAAACAAACCGTAATAATACATTTCTAATAACACTACCTCCCTGACTCTTCAACACGTTATGCACCTCCATACAAAAATCATGCCAACACCGTCCGCTCCTCTCCTGTTCCCTTCTCTACCTGAGCCCACAAGGTAAACGTTGGCTTAACCCAGATCGCCTGTTCTGCCTGACTAACTCCGAGCAACAACAATATTTTCACTGGCCCGGTCTGGCAGTCGTACTGTGGCCTACTTTTTTACGCTGACACTAATGCCGTAATGATTAATACAAAATAAAACTAGCCCTCTCTAGGAATTCCTAAAATTCCCGTCAGTATGATTAATCACCTCAAAATTGAAATAAAGTATTATTCCCTTAACAGAAATAAATTTCATCTCCATCTTCTGAATACACAGAATACAACAATGCACAATCAATAACATATAACCCTGTTTTACGCTAGCATCTACATGCCGTCAAAAGTTATATATAACCCCAGATTATCAAATTGAAAACCCCGTAGTTCAACCACGTGTTTATAAATTTTATGACCACGTGCTTCTCTCCCCCTCGTCCCTCTGAACATCGTATCAAATAAATATACCGTAATGAACGCACCCACTTGCTCCAATTAATACCTCTATCACTCCCGTGCTTACAGATAGATGGGTAACTATATAATATAAATAACTTGTAGCCATTACATTCACAATAAAATCACAAATACACACGCTCCCGTCATTCTGTAAATTAATAAAATTCGCCGATGCGGGTTTTCTCTACATACCTGCTTTGCAATAATACAAGCACGGCCCGCGGCAACTCAACTTTCAAACCATCTTAAATAACGTTATTCCTGCAGTAAGGAAATTAACTGGACCTATAAGGTCTCTCAAGTCTTATCACCAGGATAGTATTGATGGCTCTGGAGTTAAGAATTAAATTAAACTAAACTTCCCAAGAAACTTTACTGATCGGCCTAGGCTTAGACAAAATTAAATAAAGTTACCACGAAAATTCTGCTTACCAAATTTCGAATTCTCCCACTGAAGGCAATCGATAATTTGAATCAGGAACGCGGCTTGGCAATTAATTTTTTTAGAGACCGAACTTATGAAATTCGGTGTATTTATTATCAAGAACCCCACGCGCCGACTTCATGACGTCATATGCGCGGCGTGGTTCTAAAGCCAATGGGAGCTCTGCATTTCAACTGCAGTTAGCTCTCAGCCAATCAGAACCTTAGATCATGCTGATGCAACCAGTTTCTGCTAGACAAAGAAACGGGAATTAGTCCTAGCCCTATACTGCGGAAATGAAGCAAAAATGGCCGCAAATAATTTAACTCCCGAAAAATGCGTCTATGGCCACGCAATATCTTTAAAAAAAGGACACTGGTGCAAATCCTGATCTAGCCTCTATAATCTTTCGTCTAGAATAATAATGCAACAGTTCCCTACACACCAACACTAAACAAGACTACTAGTCATAATGAAGAAACATAAAGCAGATGAGATACAACTCCATCGTGATCTCATCTTGAAAACCGTAAATAATAGGAGAAGAAACATGGCGAAGGATTACCTGTAATCCCTCCTAAAAATAGTAAACAAATTGCAAGGAGAAAAAGCCATGGGCCATTTGAAAGACAGAATCTCAGTACTTTCATTACATCGTTCTGTCTTTTAGTTTCTGTCAGCTCGGTGCAGATTTTTGAATCGAATGGCCCAGATCGTACTACCTTATTACTATTTATAGAAATACATCCGCCCAATCGGAAAGACAGTCAAAATTTTTAGACACTAATGACTGATGCAAATCTGAGCATGTCTGTATAATCTGCCTAAATTTTAATATTTTATATTACCGCATTTTATTATTGGACCGATTTTAATTATCAAAAGTGATAATTAAACAGCCAATTTCTCTCTATCGTTCTATATAGTTTTCCCTTAGTTATTCCTTTGCATTTCAATCTGGGTAATTTTTAAGTAATTAATTTAGGCATTACCCCGATATGAAAATATCACTAAAATCAATTTTTCTAAGTCAATACCATTTTATTATGAGAGAATCTTTATGCTTATGGGTTAAGCAATATCAGCGCTATAAATCGGGATATCTCTTCCAGTTTAATTATCTTTAGTTGTTAAGAAATAAAATATCTGCGTTCGGTCAAAAACACAAAATAGGTATTGTCACCAAGTCAAAAGATTTCTTTATCACTACCAAAAAAAAAAAAAAAGAAGCACTATGATTGGTTGTTAAATTTGTACTATACTCTTAGATAAATTTTGGTGGGCAGTAAATTTGACTGGGTTCTTAGACTGCTTCAAATACTATAGTTAGTTTTTGAGCGGGGAATTTGAGCGTGGTGTCATACAGATTAAAAATTTTTACGACAATGATGGTGAAGAAGTTCCGTATCAAACGTATGAAATTAAATATAAGCATCGGGGACCGAAGACGCGGCAAGAGAGATGAATTCAGTCAGCGACTAATAGCTTGACTGCTTGCGTCAGGGTCAGCGAACCAGAGCTGACCAAGACCCTACTCCACCTCCAAGTGGTGGTCCTGGAAAAAGGCTGCATCACTGCAGTCTGGCCGAGATAGTAGGGATCGAAGAGGGAAGACAAACGCGGTCCCAAAAAATGCCGTTCGGAAGTCGGATGTGTCGGGCCGAAAGGCGCAAATATCGCAGCTTCGCTGTAAACGGCAACACAACGCAACCATAGTCCTTTTCAGGACGAACGAGGAAGAAGAAGAAATATAAGCATTGTACATACTATTTTTATACTCCCTCCCCCACCTTTATTAAAAATACACAGCTGTTACGCACGGATCATTATTATTTTTCGTTTGTATAAACATTTTTTCATATGTATGATCATTTTTTTGACTGAAGTGTGTATTATGTTTTCTATGGTCAAAGGGACATAATCCGAGTTATCGAAACTACAATTTTTTAGGAGTTGCCTTCTCTTGTATAGAGACACGTTCGGTCTATAATTTCTTGAACGAAGCGTGACCACATCTCCTTATTTGGTAGTACCAGTCAACTATGGTAGATGTCTGAAACCTTTCTTAACGCTTCTTTTCATGACCATAAAAGGCGCGACTGTGTAAGACTTTTATCTCGAATGTTCTTCGAATCGTCTTATTGTGAACGGCAACTCAGAGATTGTCGTTCTGCGCATGTCAAACCGGGAGTTCGTTCTGTGTGTTCCGCCCAGTTGGGGGAGTTTAGAAATGGTTTAAGAAGCGAGCAGACGCAACTGCGTCTTGTGATTCTCTGAGGGAAATACAGTGTCTTAGTGAGTTAGTTAGCTAACTAGACTATTTCCCAGTATTATGCAGCCTGCCTGGAGGCATATGTTCATGGTTGATTTTCCGAAATAAGGTAATTCCTCTTGTATCGAACTTTATGCTATCATCTAGAGGTTCGTCATTTTGTCGCCTATTTGCTCGCCTGTGTGATGAAAAATGGAGAGGTACTTTGACTAGGATTAAGTCACCGGTATCTGTATACCTGAACTAGTTAAATATATATGGGTCGCTCTAGACCAACAAGACTGTTGTCTGTGTTCCAGGATTCGTTATATCAGAGATCACGTCCAAGTCAGATGGTTAGACTTAGGAACATTATAAAGGTCGAGCTGACCTGTAGCCCATGTATGCTATTCACGTGCAGACAGTGAACGGACTTATTGTATACAACTGATCTGCTAGCATCAGAATGGGAGCATTTATTATTGTTTATGAACATTGAAGATCTGTAGCTGACACTGTTGCAGAAGTTATAGAAATTATTATTATTTATACAGCTTCACGAACTAGCACTCGATGATTGATGAATTTCTGAATCTATTGAACTGTGATGTCTTATGACGCATATATACAACAGCTATCATTGCTGACTACAGAAATTGTTTTCAATGTGCCATATCATCTTGCTGAACTCGTTAACCATGTTGATGTCATAAGTATCATGACTGTTTTGTGGCGTGCAATAAATGAAAGAAACTTATACAACGAAGTTACCCTTTCTATGACTCTACACGTCATGTTGCCTGTGTGATAACCCATTGAACTGTTCCACTACCACATACACAGCAACATCCTAAATCAGAGAAGACACCTACATCTTACACTTTAACACCAGGTGTCGATAAGGGTGGCAAGTTACCACTTCAGCACAAATCCACCCTTATCATTTTTGGTGGCCAGAGCTGGTTCTATCATCTGTTTTGTGGCGCACCATATCATTTTTGGTGGCCATAGGTTGGTTCACTCTGATTCCAGCTATCAAGGGGGTCAGCAAACCCAGACATCATCATCATACTAGATACAACTACAGCATCAACTACCACCTTACAAGAAATTTTATTGAAAGTATCCGGATTTTCTGACAGTTGCTGATTTTGAAACTACCCGGCGCTGCTCGGCAATATTGAAGTTTAGGTAAAATTAGAAGGACAAGTACCGAGCGAATGGATTTCCTGATCTGGTGAAAAGAAGGACAAGTGCCGTAACAACTGTTCCGGTCTCAGGGGTACTGTTGCGGGTTCAGAAGGTCAAGTGCCGGTTAAATCAATTTAGAAGATTCAGAAGGTCAAGTGCCGTAATAACTGTTGCAGTATTAGAAGCTCTTTTCCTTCGTCATGGCTGTTTATGGGAGCAGAAGTTAATCAACGTTGGATCATTATCCTCAGAATGCTGATTACATCCTGTTCTGCACCGTGCTGACGCTGGATTTATAGAAGTTAAGTGGCCTGTTTTGTTTGTGAACTGTGCCCTTATGTTCTAACTGAGCCTTCTGTACTTTCACACTTTCTCCTATTGTTTTCATGATACATGTTTTATATGTTATATGTTATTTGTTATTTGTATATTTATATGTTTATATTTCAGCGGGTTTTCTCGGTTGGGCGGAGTCTTACAGTAGAAGATACCACGTCACAGAGGTTCTACTGTTAGCGTTTTCGTTAGGGACTGTGCGAATTTCCTACAGTGAAATTTGCTAGCGACAATCGTTGCTATATCTGTTTAGTTGTGACGAGTTGTGCTTTATTTCTGTTTCTTGTATATATATATTTTTTTTTTCTTTTTTCTTTTCTCTCTTTCTTTGTGTTTTTAGTTTCGATTTCGATTGTTTGTATTTGTAGGTCTCCCCTTTGCTATTATTCAGTTCTTTACGTATATTTTTTTGTGTATACACTGTAGCGTCATTTGTTAGTCATATCTTCGCATATTTCTTTTTAGTTTTGCTGTTTGTGTATTTGACTTATGCGAATGTTTTCGTATTGTTTGATCTTTGTTGCTTGTTTACATTGACTCTGATCTTTGTTTTTGTTTGCATTGACTCTGATCTTTGTTATTGTTTACATTGACTTTGATCTTTGTTATTGTTTACATTGTTGGTGACCTTTGCTATTGTTTACATTGTCTTGTTATTGTTTACATAGTTCTTGCATAGTTAGCTTTCACTATTGTTGATATATGCTCATGCACTATTGGTCTATAGTGCACTTATCATAACAAACTGGGGCTTTTGCTTTTGCACTATTGTAGTTCATTTATCATAAATACCTGATGATTATGCACTGATTTGGGTAGTGCACTGTTAATTAAGAGGTGACTTGTGATATTATTATACATTTGATAATACAAGTTGGTGTCAACTCCTGTTTCCCACAGAGATTGGGTTCAACATAGAGATTATACAAGCACTTTATTAAGTCTTGTTGCTATTTAACATTGAAATAAGATAATTAATTATTTCAGGTTCTGTACTCACATTTGGACATCATGTCTACATTTGAGTACTTTATTGAGCAGGGTAAAGCCCTTGGGAAGACAGGTGATAAATTAGAAGAATTTGCGACTGTTCAATATGCCAAGGCATTGAAGTCGGAAGAAAAGAAAATGAAAGAACAAACTGAACAAAAGAGAATAGAGGCTGAAACAGAACAAAAGAAACTGCAGATGCAGGTGGAGGAAAAAAGATTTCAAATGGAAATGGAAAAACAAAAAAGAGAAGCAGAATCTCAGGAGAAGAGGCTTCAGGCTGAAGCTGAAAATAAGAGACTTGAAAAAGAAGCTGAAGAAAAAAAGTTACAGGCCCAGGCTGAAGCTGAAAATAAGAGACTTGAAATAGAGGCTGAAGGAAAAAAGTTACAGGCCCAGGCTGAAGAAAGAAAGTTACAGGCTGAGGCTGAAGAAAGAAGGTTACAAAGAGAGGCTGATGAGAGAAAAGCAAAAATGGAACATGATGAAAAAGTCTTAGCTTTAGAGTTAGAGAAGTTAAAGTTATTGAACACTGGTAATGCTAATGAGGCAAATAAGGTGTCAAATAAGACTAATGCTAAGGATTTCAAGCTTAATCTACCAGCATTTAATCCCTCAATCGATGATATAACATTTTATCTAGATAGATTTGAAAGTGCATGTAATGTGCATAATATAGATAAAACATTATATGTGTATCATCTGTCCAAGATACTTAGAGGTGATGCTTTGACTTTGTTGAGTATGGTAGATGTGCCTGACAAAAACAACTATGAGGTTGTCAGGGCGGCATTGTTAAAGAAGTACCAACTTAACGAGGACGGATATCGTCTTAAATTTAAAACCATGTTACCAGAAACTGGAGTTGAATTCTCTGAATTCATCTCAGGCATCCGTCTTACTTTTTTACGATGGGTTGAGTTGTCTAAGACAGAAAATACATTTGAAGCTCTTATGGATTTACTACTTAGAGATAAGGTTTTGTCTTCTGTTAATGAAGCTTTTCTATCTTTTCTTCATGAGCGTAAGCCTAAAAAACATAAAAGAAATGGAAGAATACTGTAGCCAGTATGTTACTGCGCATCCGCACATAACCATTAGTAACTCTAAGGTGAAAGAAGGTCTGCCAGTTGCTTCGGCAGCACCTTATGGCCCAAATTTTATGCGTAAATTTCAGGGTAGCCAGAAAAATTTCAATAAAAAGAGTAATCGTAATTATGCCCAGAACCATAGTGATCAATTCCAGGGTGATTCTTCTTCCCAGAACTGGAGACAACCTACTACTACACGTTATTCTACTCCGGTTAACTTTAGAAATTTTCACAAAGGTAATCGGTATAGAGGAAAATATTTTTCTGCAGAGACCTCAATACCAAGATAATAGAGGTTCTCAACAGCATAGAGATAGTAATGACAGTTATGGAAACTGGAACTCAAACCAGGATAAAAATTACAGTAGGGACTTTAATGATAATTGCAGAGGCAATAATGGTCGCGGTAGATCGCAACATAAGAGAAAAAGATATCAACAGACAAACTCTGTTCAACAAGAATCTCAGGGAGCAGATAAACAGGTTAATAATGATAAAGACCATAATGCTATCGGATGCTCATCTTTTGATTTTGGTAGGGCAAATAAATGTATCCAATGCAGTACTTTATTTGATCCGAAAACCGTTAGTACTTTAAGCTGTGGTCATCCTTTGCCCGCTCTTCCTGCTAATGTTGCTCATGATGGGAGAGGTTCTCTTATATTACATAAGGGGCTAGTAAATAGTAATCCAGTCTCAGTGTTGTTTGATTCTGGATGTACTACTGTCGGCGTTAGGCAATCTCTTGTAGATCCATCCTGTGCTACAGGAAAAGTCATCAAATGTGTCACATTTGGTGGCACGTTAGAAAAGTATCCTACTGCTATAATACACATTGCTACTCCTTTCTTCACGGGAGAGGTCCACGCGTGTCTACTTCCAAACCCTATTGCGGACCTTATTGGTCGTATTCACGGAGTTAGGGAATGTACCCCACAGCAGATTGCTGTTTGGGAAGAGCAAAACATTGAAGCTACCAATGCGGTGGTCACAAGAGCACATGCTCTGGATCCACCTCAAACTTCATTAACTAATAATGATGAAGTAAATGACCAAGATAGTCACTTGACTATTACACGTGACTCATTTATCAAATTGCAAGAAGAAGATCCTTCTTTACAAAAATTCTTCATTCTAGCAAAAAAAGGTGATCCTAATCAGAACACTAATAGGAAATCTTGGATTTCTATGAAGAACGGCGTACTTGTACGTATGGTACAAGACTCGACTACGTCCACTCATTCACAAATTCTTGTGCCTAAGAGCATGAGATTGCAAATATTGCAACATGCTCATGACTCGCAATGTGCTGGACATATGGGTTTTTCCCGTACAAAGTCGAGGGTTCTTGCGGCTTTCTTTTGGCCATTTGTGAGCAAGGACATACGAATGTACTGTCGCTCTTGCAAAGTATGTCAGGAGGTCAAATCTAAAGGACCACGACATGCTGCGCCTATCCAGGCTGCTGACATTCCTATTCGCCCTTTTCAAAAAATGGCAATAGATATTATCGGTCCTTTTAGAATTAAGTCGGCTAGAGGACATCAATTTATCCTTACATGTGTCGATATGTGCACACGTTGGCCAGAGGCAATACCTCTCAAGAGCATCTCAACTGCTGATATCGCAGACGCTCTTTGGCTGATATTTTCTCGCTTGGGTTTTCCCGGAGAAATATTGTCAGACCATGGCACTCAACTTATATCAGACACTATGTCACAGGTAATGTCTATGCTACACATTAAAAGGTCTCTCAGCAGTATCTATCACCCAATGTCTAATGGGTTGGTCGAACGTTTAAATAGGACTCTGAAAACTTTACTTGGTAAAATAACTGAGGATCATCCTCAGGATTGGGACAGGGTCTTACCCGCGGCTCTCTTTGCGTATAGAGAGGTCCCCAATGAACATACGGGGTTTTCCCCTTTTGAACTTGTCTTTGGCGCGCAACCGCGCGGCCCTATGTCTTTACTTCACGATCTAATCACTGCCGATAATATTAGCGATGAGACTCAATCTTCTTATGAGTACGTCATTGCTCTTAGGCAAAAGATCATCGAGGCATGCAAACTAGCAACTTCGTCTTCAGAATTTGCTAAAGAAAAGGCAAGGCAGTTTGCAAATAAGAATAGATGTCTACGACAACTTTGTCCAGGTGACAAAGCTCTCGTTCTACTTCCTTCAAGGGAGAACAGACTTCTAATTGCATGGAAAGGTCCATATGCAATAGTCTCCAAAATTTCTGATGTCGACTATGTTGTCGATATTGATGGAAAGCATAAAACTTTCCACATAAATATGCTCACAGAATTTTATGAAAGACCTGACTATTTGCAGCCTATTTTCCAGGCTACGGACAATTCACAAGCAACTCGTGGTCAGTACTCATCTCTGTCAGTTATACAGGATGAGGAAACTACTTTTTCTGATGTCAATCTTCCTCTTTCTATGGTCCCACTTTATTCTACGGAATCTTGGAAAAACGTGACCGTTTCTCCAAATCTTTCCGCTGAGGAACATCGACAAGTTTCTTCGATGTTGCAAACATTTCAGGATGTTCTTACAGACATCCCGGGACACACACATGTCATAGAACATGACATTGTGCTAACTGATCACAATCCTATCAGAGTCAGACCATATCCAATACCTATTCATTTCCAGTCTCAAGTCGAAAAAGATGGATGAAATGATACGTTTGGAAATCATTGAACCATCCACTTCAGCATACTCTTCGTCTATGGTTATTGTTCGAAAGAAGGATAATAACATTCGCATTTGCGTAGATTATCGCAAATTGAACCAAGTTACGAAGTTCGATGCTGAACCTATGCCTTCATTAGAAGAGCTACTCAATAAACTTTCTAATTCTAGATTCTTTACCAAACTAGATTTGTCTAAAGGTTATTGGCAAGTCCCGCTAACTGAACGTGCCAAACCTTTTACAGCTTTTTCTACACCTAGGGGTTTATTCCAATGGAATTTCATGCCTTTTGGTCTTATGAACGCCCCTGCTACATTCGTACGCATGATGCGGCGAATTCTCGCATATCGTACAGATGTCATAGCATACCTAGATGATATCTGTCTATTCAGTGATTCTTGGGAAGATCATTATTTGGGTTTATACGAATTACTGTCTACTCTTCGCGAGTATAACTTGACTGCAAAACCCTCTAAAGCCTTTATAGGATTTAGCGAGATTTCTTTCCTAGGTCATCGGGTTGGTCATGGTCTTTTAAAGACAGAGGACCACAATGTTTCAAAAATACTTAACATTTCGGTCCCTAAGACGAAGAAACAAGTAAGGAGTCTATTAGGTTTGATTCAATTCTACGGACGATTCATTCCGAATCTGTCCTCCATTATGGCACCCTTTCTTTCTACTTTATTGAAGAAAGGGTCGCCTAATCTGATCCGCTGGTCTAAAGAATGTCAATCCTCATTGGACCAGGTTAAAGCCCTATTTTCATCTCCACCTATTCTTAAGTTACCTACTATTGAGAAGACTTTTGTTCTTCGAAGTGACGCCTCGTCAACAGGGATTGGGGCAGCACTAATGCAGGAGTATTCTGATACTTTGCATCCGGTGATGTATATCTCTAGGAAATTAAACGCTGCAGAAAAGAATTACTCGGTTTTAGACCGTGAGTTATTGGCTATGGTATGGTCTATTCTGAAGTTACAAAGATTTCTTCTAGGCGCACATTTCATTGTGGAAACCGACCAGAAAGCGCTTACTGCTATTCAGAGCAAAAACTTGAAGAGCTCGAGGTCCACTCGTTATGCCATAGCTCTTCAACCATTTCATTTCTCGGTTCGAGCTATCCGTGGTTCGGATAATGTAATGGCAGACATTCTGTCCAGATGTCCACACGATTCCACATGATTCTTCTGTCATATATATATATTTCCTGATATACAGTCCAATGTTATAATGACATGTTAGTAGATTTTGTCTCACTTTTTTTTTTTTTTTGAGGGAAATTTATAACATTGTACCATGTAATTATCTAAGAAGGCTTAGTTAGTGATATACGGGCCAAAAGATCACTCGGCCACATTTAAATAAATTATTTTCAGGATTGTATTAAGAAATTTACCAGTTGTCTTTAAGATTTGTGTTATTGATATTTTCGCAGCACATCATTGAAGTCTGCGAGTTTATGTCCATTGTGGAACTTTGAGGATATCAAGTCCTGTCCTACATTGGGAGCGGATGATGTCCACATCTTCTTCTATTGAATGTTTTGTGTCACCGAAGAGCAACACATGTATTACTTATTAATTACTGTTACTTTATATAATGTAATAATATAGTGCGGTATATTAGTAAATTACACCGCTATTTGCAACACATTGTATGATAACACATAATATATTTAATTTCATATATTGGTATGAGTATAATTTGATTGTCATTATGTTGTTGCCATCATTGTGGCGTGTGTTGGTGGCACCTTCCTGGAATATATCAGCGTATACTTAGATAAATTTTTTCTCTAAGGATCTGAGATATGATCTCAGTGTCGCTCCATGCGTTGAGCTAATTTGTTAGGTATATATCCACGCATCATACGTGCGTTAGGAGCCTAGATTTTTTCCGGCTCCAGGATTTAAAAAAAAAAAAAAGTTTTCTTTTTTTTTTCCAGGGAGGGTGCGGTAATGTTACGCACGGATCATTATTATTTTTCGTTTGTATAAACATTTTTTCATATGTATGATCATTTTTTTGACTGAAGTGTGTATTATGTTTTCTATGGTCAAAGGGACATAATCCGAGTTATCGAAACTACAATTTTTTAGGAGTTGCCTTCTCTTGTATAGAGACACGTTCGGTCTATAATTTCTTGAACGAAGCGTGACCACATCTCCTTATTTGGTAGTACCAGTCAACTATGGTAGATGTCTGAAACCTTTCTTAACGCTTCTTTTCATGACCATAAAAGGCGCGACTGTGTAAGACTTTTATCTCGAATGTTCTTCGAATCGTCTTATTGTGAACGGCAACTCAGAGATTGTCGTTCTGCGCATGTCAAAAACCGGGAGTTCGTTCTGTGTGTTCCGCCCAGTTGGGGAGTTTAGAAATGGTTTAAGAAGCGAGCAGACGCAACTGCGTCTTGTGATTCTCTGAGGGAAATACAGTGTCTTAGTGAGTTAGTTAGCTAACTAGACTATTTCCCAGTATTATGCAGCCTGCCTGGAGGCATATGTTCATGGTTGATTTTCCGAAATAAGGTAATTCCTCTTGTATCGAACTTTATGCTATCATCTAGAGGTTCGTCATTTTGTCGCCTATTTGCTCGCCTGTGTGATGCAAAATGGAGAGGTACTTTGACTAGGATTAAGTCACCGGTATCTGTATACCTGAACTAGTTAAATATATATGGGTCGCTCTAGACCAACAAGACTGTTGTCTGTGTTCCAGGATTCGTTATATCAGAGATCACGTCCAAGTCAGATGGTTAGACTTAGGAACATTATAAAGGTCGAGCTGACCTGTAGCCCATGTATGCTATTCACGTGCAGACAGTGAACGGACTTATTGTATACAACTGATCTGCTAGCATCAGAATGGGAGCATTTATTATTGTTTATGAACATTGAAGATCTGTAGCTGACACTGTTGCAGAAGTTATAGAAATTATTATTATTTATACAGCTTCACGAACTAGCACTCGATGATTGATGAATTTCTGAATCTATTGAACTGTGATGTCTTATGACGCATATATACAACAGCTATCATTGCTGACTACAGAAATTGTTTTCAATGTGCCATATCATCTTGCTGAACTCGTTAACCATGTTGATGTCATAAGTATCATGACTGTTTTGTGGCGTGCAATAAATGAAAGAAACTTATACAACGAAGTTACCCTTTCTATGACTCTACACGTCATGTTGCCTGTGTGATAACCCATTGAACTGTTCCACTACCACATACACAGCAACATCCTAAATCAGAGAAGACACCTACATCTTACACTTTAACACCAGGTGTCGATAAGGGTAGCAGGTATCGAATGTACTATCTGAAATTGTAGACACTGTATATACTAATTATATACTACTCGTCAAAAGTCAAGGGCCACATAGAAAAACCTTGGTTGAAACCATAAAATAAATCTGATACAAACGTAATTGGTATCAGTCAAAACGGCATTTATTGAATACCAAATTGACATGTCACCAGTGGCGGTTCCAGTGAGTTGTCATTGGGGGTGCTGCACTGTTCATTCATTTCAAATACTATACATAATACT